>BSBK01003219.1:600000-1173361 GCA_027943335.1 Chamaecyparis obtusa | reverse complement strand
AGTAATCTTCTATCCAAGCTTCATTTCCATCCTTTTCACCTAGAAGAAATGCATTACAAAATCAAGGTTCCTGGTCCTATAACTAGTCTTTGTACCCAAAATCCTACCATATCATCTAAATAAAGGATTGAATACATCATAAAATTGTGATTATGGAACATGAGCATGTCGTAAAACTTAGGGCATAGGATGGCTAAGTTTTCTCTAATATTAACCATCACTCTATCTAGCCCTACTAGAATTTCTTCAATGAAAAATTCCCTACATATCCTAGCTATGATTGTATTGTCATTAACAATATGCATGACTATATCTATAAACATCATTGGAATGTATGGGTTATCCCAAAATTCATCATTATTTTGAAATTAAAGAAAAACTAGGTTTTATAGGGACCCAAAACCCAAATAGTTATAGAAATAGATAAGGCATTAAGCTCACCAAAAAAGAGAAGCCAAAATAGAAAGGGGGAACAAACACCCCAGACCAGCTAAAAGAAACAAAAAGAGAATCAACAAAAAAAACTAGTTACTGCCACCCTTTCAGAATCTGGATGGAGTCTTCCATCTTTTTCTCCAGCTTTGTCATTTTTTTTAGATTCTCCTAAGTGCCAAAATCTCCTTAGTGGAAGAGGCATTTTGGCCTAACTTCACTCTTGTTTTGGACCCTGGGCCTTTCCCTTAGTATTAGGGTTCTGCATAGCTTCCCATTCCTTCTTCTCTAGCATGTCAACTAGTGAAAGAAGATTACTGGTAGAAGAATTCGTGCCCTCCATAGAATTATCGAGCATGCTTTCCAACATTTTTTTAGCACATTCAATTCTGGCCATTAATTTAACAGGGGCACAAAAATCCTTGGAGTGGTCATAGTCCTTACTGCTATTATTAACTCTCTCTAGAAGATTCTAATACTTAGCCTAAAGGTTAGTATTTCATTCCTTAAGCTTCTCAATCTACTGATAGCACCATTTATCATTTCTGAAAGAAAATAGAGCTCTAGCTTTAGTTGTTATTGAGGAATTGTTCCCCCAATATTTTTATTACGGCTCTCCATATCACCCTGTTCTTGACATCTACTATTTGCCTAATTCTATCCACAGAAATTAGAGTGTCAAAAGCCATCTGTCTATTTTTACCATTCAACTTGATGGGAGTGTCCATTGAGAATGATTAGTTTATAAGGTTGCAAAATACTCTAACCTAATCTCTTCTAGTTTGATCTAAATACTACTACAATTATCAGACTATATACCTTTGTTTTAAAGGCCATAGATGATGAAATTAATTTGTCCTTAGGTTTCCTTCCCTCCCAAGATCACTTATTTTAATAATTTTAGTGTACACAAAATATTTAATCATGATGTGAGTTAAGGATTTTAAACATAATGATCAACTTGACATGGAAAGGAGAGATATAAATTCATTGGTAGAATATACAACTAAATTGCCTAACCATAATAAGTAGAAATTTTAAATTCCTAAACATGATAAATAAGGGCTAAATTTGTCAAAGTTATTTAACTAGAGTAAATCTCCCTCCATGAAAATGAAAGCTACTAACAACACTCTTGTATTAATGAATTTACGAGATTTAAGAAAGTTGATATCCTTTTAAAAAATTTCTACCATGGATTATTAATTCATTATTAAAGAGAGGATAAAATCTTATATTAATATCCTTACCAAATCTACCCCTGAGATATGTTTATCTAGACACCACTAACTTGATTTCCTAGAGAACTTCTTTGAAAGGAAATAAAAATCCTTTTTTTAACTTAAAATTAATAAATGCCACCATACATGTATTATCAACTTCGCTTCTAAGGGAATATATATATATATATATACTTCTATAATTTGTTTTTTATAAGCTGCCTTATAAATTTGATTAGTATAAATTTATTGTATATGGCTTTTTTTATTTCTTAATTAAATCATAAAAACTTCTCAGTGAGTCAAAATCATTTTCCCCTAATTATGGATAAAATATCACTTAAGGGATCTGAAGGTTGACATGATTCTAGCCTATTATTATAATCTTCAAAGTTATTTTCCTAACATAAACTAACTTATGAATGTAATCATGCTATATATAATGACATTACATCTATCTACTCCTCATCCCTGATCATCCTATCCAATAAATCTCTCATAGCTCTCATCCAATTTTCTCTCCAATCACAACTAGAGGGTTCTCTGAATTACTACTAATATCTTAATAAACATGTGGTTAGGAAAATTTAATCTCCCTATCCTATCTATACTTATTAGAGGGATCCTTGAATCGACCTATCCCATCTATACCTATAAGACTATCAGAGGTCCATCCTCAATTCTACTCTTAATCCTAACTTACTTAACCTATGCCAATTTTTTCTCCATTTGTCACTAAATTTTCTAATTTATCTGCAAATCCATTTTCTTCCCTAAAGATATGGTTGATAGTAAAGTTCTTAATCTGATTAAGAAACTCCATAATTTTTTTAACAAGTCCATCTAATTGCCAATTCAAATTTCCTCCCTACCTAATCAAATTGACTACCAAGGTTGAATCTCCTTCAATTTCTATCTTTTCTAAATTGAGTTTTAAACAAAGCTTCAACCCTTACAGTAACGTCATGAATTCAACTATATTATTGGATTCCATCCCTATAGGACAATCCAAAATAGCTATCAGATCCCCATCCCCTTTATGAATACAACATCCAATACCTGCAATGCATAGATTGCCCCTAGAAGCCCCATCGAAATTCAGTTTGAACCATCCCCTAGGAGGGGCCTTCCAGGTTTATTATTTTCTAAGTTGTTTTGATTCTTGCTTAGTTGTGATTCCTAAAGGGGGAATTTTAAGTCTTGTCCTCTTATTTCTAGTCTTACCATCCAATTTTGTAAATTCTAAATCATTTTACCTTCGACATTCCTACTATTCACTACTTCTACAATCGTTGCCTCCAATCTATTAGTGAAATGTGCAGCCTCCATCTCTAAGCCTTTAAAAATTCTCATGTTTCTCTGTTTCCATACTTTTGAAATGAGAAGGGAAGGGGCTATAACCCATATATTGACATATAAGTCCTTATTCTTTCTCCTGGGCCAATATTGGAATAGGTCTACAATCTTATTTCGAAGAGTTGTTTTCCAATTTAATTTATTCATTAGCCAAACCCAACATTTATTTGTGAATTCATAATTTAGGAGAATATGATCTGTTGACTCTTCCTCCTTACATAAAGAAAATCTAGAAGGCCCTTGGTATCCCATCTTCCAGAACCATTGACAAGTAATGATTCTATATTGTATAGCTTCCCATGCAAACATACCATCCTTTGGTAGACATTCTTTATTCTAACATAATTCTATTGGAATCTCTATTTTAGGGAAGTGATATTTTTCATAGAGAATCTGATAGCCATCCCTGGTATTATATTCCCCATTTTTATTCTTGTCAACATAATTCTATCCTCCTTTAGGCTAGGGTAAATCATACAAGCCTTTAGGATCTCCATCAATCTGTTCTTAAAGTCATCTAAAATGTTTTTATCATGCTCTATCTTACAACCCCATCCTAAAGATGGATGCCCATTGGGAATATCTATATAATCTCTGACATAATACCCTATTTGTCTCTTGAGAATTTTAATTGAATCCTTATCCTCTAAAAGGGCATTGATTGGCCAGATACCCCCTCATGAGTCCTCCAAAAACAAGGTTGAACCCCCATCTCCAATCCCCTACAAGACCTAATCTATGATGAGCGGTCTACATTCTTTAATAAAGTCCCATATTCTTGATCCTCCTAGAGGATTATCCTTGTGTAGAATGCTTAGAGGATCCCTCCCATATAGGTACTTATGCCTAACAATATTAAACCTCTTTAGCTCGGGATTCCTAATAATGAACCATACAAACTTGGATCCTAATGCTAAATTATGGTCCCTAATATTTTTAGGATTAACCCCCCCATCCTCTTGAGTCCTGCAAATCTTATCCCATTCTACTAATGCCATCCTATCTTTCTCTATTGGTCCTTGCCAAAAAAATCCCTAAATTTTTTTGTAATGTTTTCCTAACATCACTCAACATATTATAGCAAGTCAATTGATAGATTGAGAGCTAGAAAATGATAAATTTTAACATTTTTACCCGTCATGCAGTGTAAAGCCATTTCCTTTTCTAGGATTCTACCCGCTTCAATATCTTGTTCAAGACATTTTCCCATAATCTGGAAGATTTATTCCCTTTATCTAAAGGAATCCCTAAGTATTCACTTGGAAGGTTGCATTTTTTAAAGTCTGAGATATCCAAAATCTCTACCTCTCTGTTCTTTATAGTGTTGAAGAAGAATATTTAAGACATCCTTCTAATCAGCTTTCTGGAGGCTTCTAAGTATTTTGAAAGTACATTATTTATATTTCTTGCTTCCTCTCCTTTAGTTAATCCATATAACATGGTATAATCATTAAAATTTTAATGAGTCATGGGGTCAAGTTCACTAGTAATCTTAATCCCTTTAATTAACCCATGTTATCTAGCTCTAGAAAATGATCTACCTAAAGCCTCCACCAAGATGATAAATAAGAAGGGGGATAGAGGATCCCCTTGCTGGATTCCCCTGGAAGTTTCAAAAAATCCTTCCAGGGATCCATTTATTAGAACTAAAAACCTAGGAGTAGAGATACACACAAAGACTAAATTAATCCATTGACCTGAAAAGCCAAAGGCTTTCAGGGTTTTACATAAAAATCTCCAATATACTTTATTGTAGGCTTTACTAATATCTAATTTAATAACAATACTTGGAATTCATTTATTTTGGACCAAATTAATCACCTCATGTTCTATAATAGTCCTATAAAAATAGACCTAACTAGAACAGAGCCTATTTTTTCCTATACTATAATCTCTGGTAGTAGCACTTTAATCATATTTTATATTGTTTTGCTTAGAATTTTATACAAAGTATTGCATAAAAGATATTGGTCTAAAGTCAACTGGGTTGGAAGCTCCATCCTTCTTAGGGATAAGAGAAATGAAAGTGTTATTCATATCCCTTAATAATTTACCTAAATTCCTAACATTCTCTAAAAAACTTGTAACCTCATCACCCAGGAAGGACCAGCATTTTTGATATAAAAATGTTGGAAACCCATATGGTCCCCGGGATTTTTATGGATGTAATTATTTTAAGGAAATCTTAATTTACTCCTTGGTGAACTTCACATTCAATTTATTGTTTTTCTCATCACTTATCAATTTAGGGATATTTCTAAGAATATTTTCCTACTTCCTCCAACATGACCCTTCTTTTCTATTCAATAGGTTTTCAAAAAAGGATACTACTTTTTTGGAGATGTCATCTGGGTTTTCTAGGATCTCCCCATTTGGTTTTTTAATTGTCAAAATCATATTCATGTTTCTTCAAATGTTAGTACTTCTATGGAAGAATTTTGTGTTCTCATCTCTTTCCACAAGCCGTACTTCTCTAGATTTATATCTTCGATAGGTTTCTCCCTTAGCCAAGATATCCTCATATTTACTTAGTAGGTATTTCTCTTTCAAAAAGCTATCCTGATTCATGCCTTCTTTAAAGACCTTATCATTCAACTCTTCCATTTCCTTTTCTAAAGATTCTTTGTATTAAAAAATGTTGCTAAAGTGTTCTTTATTCCATCATTTTATTTTCCTCTTAATGAATTTTAATGTTTCCATAAACACAAAGGCACTGGATTCATCAAAGACTTCTTCCTTCCACCATTGTTCAATCAAGCCAACTAATTCATCATCCCTAAACCACAACTTTTCAAGTTTAAATAGACATGTAAAGGGTTTTCTTTCTTCTTTCACAACTAATGCTACTAGAAAATGGTCTGAGCTTGAAGGGGACAAAATTGAACATTCCAGGTCATATATAAAGTTTGACAAGTCCCTCTTGAAGAAGAACCTATCTAATTTCTCTGTTATGTTGATGAATCCTAATCTACGATTAGTCCAAGTAAAAGTGTCATTATAAATCTTGATATCCATCAGCTCATTCCTATCTATCTGACTTCTTAATTCTACCATAGTTTGCATTATCCGACCTAAACCTCAAAATTTATCTTCTGGATTCAAAATGACATTAAAATACCCTCGAACAATATAGTTTTGATTAGGGTCTGATATGAACAAGTTTTCAATTTCTTCCTATACTTATTTTTTCTTTTGCAAAGTAGACGGGCTATAAATATTTACCAAGTAAAAGCTAACATCACTATTGATGCATTTAACCTTCCCCCATATCCAAAACCTACCCCCACCTATTCTCACATTTATGATACCTTATTTAAATTCCATATAATCCTCAAACCTGTCAAGTCTCCTATAGCTGGCTCCTCTATAATCTCCCATCTTCTTCTTGAGCCTTTCAAAATCCTCTTCATCTAAATTGGTCTATTGTAACATAACTATGTCTTTCTAAAAGGAAAGAATCAATCACTTTAGAGAACTTTAGAATGCATTTTTTTTAGGGGCTTTTATGCCCCTAATATTCCATGATATAATTTCATTGTTGGGTGGGAAGGAACTCCCCCTCCGTTGCATACAAAGGGGTGATATTCACTTTCCCTGTGATCTTTCCATCTTTTTATCTTAGCTCATTTAGATAGTTCCTCCCTCTCTTTTTAGACTCCTTAGCACAATCTTCCCAATCTTTTCCTTTCTCCTTCATGGCCAAACCTAACATCACAAATCCCATTTCCTTATTATTTGACATCCCTCTTTCTAAACTCCATAAAACTAGTTTTTCTCCCCAATGCTGGACCTCCCCTATTTCCTCTAAAGTGTGCTTCTCCTACTCTAAAGGATCCTCATTTAAGACTTCAATTATTATTCTTATTATATCTTAACTATTACCCATTGGTTCATTTTCCTTCATGATTAGGTCTAAACTAAGGAATTCACTCAACTCCTATATCTTAGCCATATCGTTCTCATTAGTCTCCATATTTATTTCTTCCACTTGCTCCAAGTGCCTTTCCCTTTCAATCCCCAATGGACCAATAACACCATTCTCAATGTTATTTAGTTCTTGGTTTACCACCTCTCTCATTGTTTTTGCTTGATCTAGGATATCTTTTAAAGAGTCCTTGTATTTGTCAACACCAATATCTACCATGGATGAGCTCACATTAATTCATAAGTCTTGTCTTGATTTATCTACGAGAACCTTCTCAATAGTCTTGTTACTTTCTATATTTGTCTTCTTTACCTTTTTTAGGAGCCTTGCTTTCTTTATAATGAATCACATTTGTCCTATATCTCTCCTCATACCTTCTAACTATGACTCCAATATTTCCTCCTCCTCTAAATTATCCTTCAATATATGTACAAGTACAAACACCCTTTGGGTACTATTAAATATAACTGTCACATTATGTCCTAATGTATGTAGTAAATATTCTACCTCCTCCTCTTGATCTTCATCCTCACATAAAGCTCCCTTAAAGAATTTTGATTGAATGATGAAGGTCAAACAATCTTTAATTCTAACCTCCACCAGTTTTAAAGAAAAAATGTTAATATCCATTTGGATTAATACTATAGTATTTGATTTATCATATTTCCCTTCCTCTATTCCTACAAAAACACCAAGTTTATTTCACATCTTCTTGATATTTTCCTTATTTACTATTCAACTAGTAGATTTGGAAGCAAGATCTATCTTTCTATTTTGAAGTTATCTAAGTTTCTAGGATTAAAATTAGGGCACCAACCTAGAAATTTTAAGGTGTATCCTTTGAACCTAGCAGATTCACCTTTTAATAATAGATTTTTTAGATCTATTGGACAACCAAAATATAATTTTTTTTATAGGATTCTTATCCTTACCTTCTCATACATACCTTGGAACTAGTCATGATGCAGGAGAATCTCAAATCCTTGGCAATCCTATGTCACCAAAAACATATTTGAGTTTTCTTGTGTTGCTCGGTTCCTACTTTGACCGAGTTGGTTCGGTGTTGCTTGGTTTCCTTTGTTCATCGGTGTTGGTCGGTTAACTCTTTGGCACTCAGTTATTTTCCCTGGCGCTTGGTGATACTTGTCTGGCACTCGGTTGGCTTTGCTTACTAATAGGTTTATTTTGGATTTCTTTTGAGGCCAATTTGTGCATTTAATTTGGGTTACGAATTTAATGTTGGTATCCATCGTTGGGAAGCATGTGGACCTAGATCTAGTTGTTCCTTCCATTAATTGTGGATCTGAAGGCCGACTCAATTCGGTAGCCTCTTGTATATAGGTAGTTGTTTGGTTAGAATTTTAGGGAGTTAGTTTTTGGTAGAAGGTAGAAGATAGAAGATTAGAGATGATATGTAGATCCTTACATGTTTGAGGACTTATGTACTTGATTGTAATATCTGGTCGAAACTGGGAAGGCCTTAAGCTTGACATGTATGAATCAATTTGAAGATAGTATATGAAAGTCCTGTATTCTCTCTCTCACTATTGTGTTTGTTTCTTCCACGTGGTGTTGAGCAAGGTGGATTAGGTTAGGGTGTGCCATTTTTTGTCCCCTCCTACCTCCTCTTGCGTCAAGTCAGCTATCCTCTCTATCAATTCTCCATAGCCACACCACCTTGCAAAGACTCTGTATTTATGAAAAATTCTTTGGGTTGCTTAAACCATACCATATTTGGCATCATTTCATGGATCTCATACCTAGAGCTAGTTTACTAAATAAGGCACCTCATTAGTTGACACCTACTGAGAATC
This sequence comes from Chamaecyparis obtusa, assembly GCA_027943335.1. Taxonomy (NCBI): domain Eukaryota; kingdom Viridiplantae; phylum Streptophyta; class Pinopsida; order Cupressales; family Cupressaceae; genus Chamaecyparis; species Chamaecyparis obtusa. The sequence goes on along the minus strand of BSBK01003219.1, from coordinate 1,164,614 downwards.
AGGAATTAAAGTGACATATTCAAGAATTGTCGGAGAAAGATTTGATTAGAGAAAGTTTGAGTCCTTGTGTAGTACCTATGGTATTGGCACCTAAGAAGAATGGAGAATGGTGAATGTGTATTGATTCCAGAGAAATCAATAAGATAACAATGAAGTATAGGTTCCCTATACCAAGAATGGATGATATAATGGATAGTTTGACTGGAGCAAAGTATTTTACCAAAATCGATTTGAAAAGTGGGTATCATCAGATCAGAATCAGAGAAGGTGGTGAATGGAAGATTTATTTCAAGACAAAAGAAGGTTTGTATGAGTGGTTGGTTATGCCTTTTGGTTTAACTAATGCACCGAGTACTTTTATGAGGTTGATGAATGAAGTTTTGAAGAAATTCTTGGGTAAGTTTGTGATTCTATATCTTGATGATATTCTGATATTTAGTAAGACTGGAGAAGACCATCTGTTGCATGTTAGACAAGTTTGGTAGAGGTTGAAAGAGGAAAAGTTACTAATAAATCTGAAAAAGTGTTCATTCATGAAACAGGAGATTGTGTATTTGGGTTTTGTGATCTTAGCTGATGGTTTGAAAATGGATCCTAAAAAGGTTGAAGCTATTTTGAATTAGCCTACACCTATGAATGCTAGTGAGGTAAGATCATTTCATGGTTTGGCAAGTTTTTACTGAAAGTTCATTAGGAATTTCAGTTCAATTTGTAATGCTATGACTAAGACTATGAGAGGAGACAAAAGAGAATTCAAGTGGACACATGGAGCTGATAAAACTTTTGAGACTCTGAAGCAGAAGGTTACTAAATTTCCTATTTTGGCATTGCTTGATTTCAATAAGGTATTTCAAGTAGAATATGATGCAAGTGGTAGTGCAATTGGAGCTATGTTGAGTCAAGAAGGTAAACCTGTTACTTTCTCTAGTGAAAAGTTGAATGATGCAAAAAGGAAATATTTTGTGTATGATCAAGAATTCTTTGCTATTGTTCAAGAACTGAATGAATGGAGACATTATTTGATACCGAGTGAATTTGTGTTGTATACCGATCATAAAGCTTTATAGTATTAGGGTAGTTAGAATAAGTTGAATCAGAGACATATGAAATGGGTTGAGTATTTGTAGAGTTACACATTTGTGATAAAGCATAAGAGTGGAGTCACTAACCGAGTTGTTGATGCATTGATTAGAAGAAGATCTTTGATGACCTATATGAAAATTGGAATTCTAGGCTTTGATGATATGAGAGATTCTTATGAATTTGATCCTGATTTTTCTGAGCTGTGGAGAAAGTGCAGAGCACCTATTCAAGATCAACAAAGTACTAAATGGGATGAATATTTTATGCAAGGAGGTATGTTTTTTAAAGGTATTCAGTTGTGTATACTGAGAGGAGCAATGAGAACTAATTTGATAAAAGAGAAACATAGTAGTGGTTTGGCTGGACATTTTGGAGCTGATAAGACATTGAATTTGCTTAAGGAGAAATACTTTTGGCTAGAGTTGTATAAAGATGTTCAACAATTTGTGAAAAGTTGTGGAGTTTGTCAAGTTGTAAAAGGAGTTAGTCAGAATATTGGATTGTATACACCAATTGTTGTCCCTGAGAAACCTTGGATTGACATCAATATGGATTTTGTTCTTGGCTTACCGAAGACAGTAAGAGGTAATGATTCTATATTTGTGGTTGTGGTTAGATTTTCTAAAATGACACATTTAATATCTTGTAGAAAGACATCAGATGCAGTACATATAATAGATCTTTTCTTTAAGGAAATTGTCAGATTACATGGATTACCAAGGAGTATTATCTTTGATCGAGACAATAAATTTGTTGGATACTTTTGGAAGACTCTTTGGAGAAAGTTGGAGACCGAGTTGAAATATAGTTCTACATTTCACCCACAAATTGATGGACAAACAGAAGTTGTGAATAGAAGCTTGGGTAATCTTTTGAGATGTTTAGTTGGAGACACACTGGGTAATTGGGATTCTGTGTTGGCACAAGCAGAGTTTACATACAATAATTTAGTGAATAGGAGTACTGGAAAAACTCCTTTTGAGATTGTAAATGGCATACAATTGAGAGGTATATCAGATTTGAGAGACATTCATGATGAAAGAAAGAGAAGTGTTGAAGGAGTAAAATTTGTTGAGTATATGAAGACATTGCATGAAGATGTCAAACTTAAACTGGAAAAGAGTAATAAAAAATATAAAGATAGAGCTGATAGATCAAGGAGACATAAGACTTTTGATGTTGGTGATGAAGTGATGGTTCATTTGAAGAAAGGTAGATTTCCTATTGGAACATATGGGAAGGTGAAGATGAGGATTTTGAGAAAATTTGAAAGTGGAAATGCATATGAATTTGAGTTACCTGATGACATGGATATATCACCTATACTCAACATTGTTGATTTGTATGAGTTTTGTGAACTTGAACAAGACATGACAGTACCGATGGATTATCTTGAGTAGCAAAATGAAAAGGTTGAGCATATTTTGGAGCAAAGAATTGGCAGAAGTACAAGAGGAAAATAGTATATGGAATATCTGGTAAAGTGGAAGAATAGACCGATTAAAGATAGTTCTTGGATTTCACAGTCTGAGTTGGATACAACTCAGATCATACCTATTTCATGATTCAGAGAATCATTTCAAATAACCCCAGGTGTCTAATGTAGGAGCATATCGGGTCCTTGGCAATCATGTGTCACCAAAAACATATTTGAGTTTGTTTGTGTTTCTCGGTTCCTGCTTTGACTAAGTTGGTTCAGAGTTGCTCGGTTTCCTTTGTTTGCCGGTGTTGGTTTGTTATCTCTTTGGCGCTCGATTATTTTCCCTAGTGCTCAGTGATACTTGTCTGGTGCTTGGTTGGCTTTTCTTACAGACGGATTTATTTTGAGGCCAACTTGTGCATTTAATTTGGGTCACAGATTTAATGTCGGTATCCATCACTGGGAAGCGTGTGGACCTAGATTTGGTCATTCCTTCCATTAATTATTGACCTGAAGGTTGACTTAGTTCAGTAGCCTCTTGTATATAGGTAGTTGTTTGGTTAGAATTTTAGGGAGTCATTTTTTGGTAGAAGGTAGAAGGTAGAAGATTAGAGATGATCTATAGATCCTCGCATGTTTGAGGACTTCTATACTTGATTGTAATATCTGGCTGAAACTGGGAATGCCTTACAGCCCGACATGTATGAATCAATTTGAAGATAATATATGAAAGTCCTGCATTCTCTCTCTCACTGTTGTGTTTTTTGCTTCCGCATGTTGTTGAGCAAGGTGGATCGGGTTACGGTGTGCCATTTTTTGGCCCCTCCCACCTCCTCTTGCATCAAGTCAGCTATCCTCTCTATCGATTCTCCATAGCCACACCACCGTGCAAAGACTCCGTATTTATGACAAATTCTTTGGGTTGCTTAAACCATACCATATTTGGCATCAATTAATATATTGTTCATCGATATATATTCTTTATCCTTTCCTCCATCAAGACCTCATGTTTCTTTGGATGGGATTCATCTTGGACCTTCTCTTTTCTGGGGTTTGAGGAAATTTGACCAATTTTCTTCAGATCTACCTTCAAAATTTTGTTCCACTGGCTACTTTCAATGTTTATTTTTTGTATCCCATATGGTAAATAGTTTCTACCCCTCATCATCTTCGAATTTTAGTTTTGGTTGAAATGATCTAGTTGGTGAAATTTACTAGGAACCGGTTTTACAAAATATTCCTCAAAAAATTGTAGAGGATTAAATTGATTATGGCCTAGAGGAAAAGGCCCAAATTGATTTGGATTTTGAAAGGTAGATTTTACTGATGTTGCAAAAAACTTATCTTTCTATTCTTCTTGACCCTAATGGTTCTCCTCAATTTCACTGTATGTCATTCTTGATTTGGTCCATAGTGAGGAAGGGGAGCCCAGTTTCCCCGATCGCAGTCTAGAGTTAATGCATATTTTGTTGTGAAAAAAAATTCCTAAATTTCAAATTTCACAATTTTGCCTTCCCAACGCAGAGCCATTTTTTATTTTTTTCAGAGTTGAAATCTTAATATCAAAAAATAAATTAGTAGTTTATATTCTAAATAATATTAAATATTTAAAAATTTAATTCCTTATTGAATAGGCATGTGATACACCACCATCTAGCATGCCTATTCAAAGAGTTAATTATGATATTGGATTTGATGAGATAGATTATAAAGTATGGCCTCAATTGTAGAGACCATAATAACCAATTATTTCACATATCACATTTTATGCATAAAACATATAAAATAAAATTATAGGTCCATGCATAAAATATGGTATGTCCATTTTTTCATGCATTAATTGGGTGAGCTCTATTGCAAGTATAATTTACATTTAAAATTATCTTTGTATTGTATCCCCATTGGGAGTATTGAAACTTAGAGACATCATTACAGACTATAAAAGGAGTGTGAAGGAAAAGGAAGTTGTATATGACATGGAAATAATATTATGAACAATAATATACTAAGAAGAGAGTGAGTTAGTATATACCAATTTTCAATATCAAAACTAATTTCAACCTTATTATCATTACCCATCTTAAAAATATCAACACAATAGAAAAATATATTTACATGCAAACCTAGAAGGAAAAAATAGTAGTGAGAATAGTTGCTTACTATGAATTTCACATTAAGGATACTATGTACAATGGTCCATTGTGGAACCAAAACAACCAAAAAATATATGTATAATACCTATATCTCTAGATACCTATAGAATAATATCACTATCCACTATCTTCTCATCGACTAGATGTTGTGATCATTAAAGATTAGAGTTTTAAAATTCTTTTAATCAATATGATGATCTCTATTTTTAAGGGTATTTTCATCTGCCACTAGAAAAATAAATCTAAGTGGAAATTTCATTTTTCAAATGGAAATGCCTTTCAAATCTCACTAAAGTTTGCATTTTTCTAATTTTCATTTCTTACAATCTCAATTTGCCTATTATCAGAATAATATGTTTCACAATTGATCACTAGCCTACTATGGGTGGTGATCTAATTCAAGTGAAGCTCAACAATTTTGAAATCTTAAATAAAGATAATTTTCTTTTCTCAACATTTGACAATGAGAACTTCTCCTCTTATTTATAAGCGATGACTAGCCATGACCTTACCCTTTGTAAAGAATTTTCTACTTCTTGGAAAGATGTCAGAGTTAATATTAGAGGTGTGTGCTTTATTTTTTCCACTAAGCTTATATCCTTTTAGCTACTAGCCTCATTATGGAAGGGATTTATTTTCTAAAAAAACACAAAGGAAAGGAAGCGTTCAAGAATTTCTTATTGAAAGTGAATAAAATCACTCATCTTCAATATGGTTTTGAGAGAGGATCTTCTTGGTGAATGGAAGGAGGTTGTAGAGGTTTCGATGGGATGCTTTACCTTTGAAGGTTTCTTCAAAATACTTCATTCACAATATTTTCTTATGCTTAATCATTTTCGATGTGGTGTTAGAATGAAATTTCTATTTTGGATTTCTTCCTCTTTGGCTCTATCAATTGTGTTGGAAAATTCAAAACTAATATTTTAACTCTACATCAAGGTCTCATTTTTAGACTTTACATTTTTAATTTAAGTCTCTCCCATTCTCATAATCCTTTGTACTATTCCACTAACATTTCTTTAGTTGTAGACTTGAACCAACCCTCTATAAGAAATCTCCTAGGAGCCTCCTACTTGTCCATGGTTAATACTCCCTCCAAAGGTATTGACTCCCATATCAACCCTCATTATAGAACCAAGTAGAAAAATCATGACGTCTCCAGTGAGGCTCAAAATATAAAAAAGGTTTATTTTTTGAAGTCAAAAGTTATTTATGATATTCCTCTTCATATTGGTCTAATTCCTATGAATGCTCCCCTAATGACTTCCATACTCACAATTTTGGGTCTATCCCTATGCATTTGCACACTAATTTGTGATCCTCATCTCAATCCCCTTTCCCACTCATTACTCTAGTCACACAAAAGGTCAGTTCTGAGATTAACGAGTTGTAAAAGGCCTACAATTTGGGGAATAAGATCATTAAGTAGCTTCTAGTCAAATTAAACATTGTAAAGCTAAAATTCAACAGAGTTGAGGCCTAGGTTGTGGATGAAGAAAAGGTTGAGGATTGATCATCTAAAGTGAAAGATGAGGTGTTGTTATAAATACTACTCTAGTATTAGCTAAGATTCTGGACAACTAAGACTCTCTAAAAGTTGAAGAAAATGATTCATAAGATAAAGAAATCTCTGAGGAGGAAAGGAAGACCTTGGCACTAACTATCTCATATATTAAGGACAAGCAAAATAAAATGATGAAAATAGTTATGTTCAACAAGGAGATGACCAACAAGACAATAATCATTTTGCAGTTTATGCAAAAGGAGCTGGAAATAAAACCTACTAAGCATAAGTGCTTTGTGTTAAACAAGTATTTTGCTAGTGATGCAACCCAATTTAAACTATAAACCAATATCTTAAAGAATACATAAAAACATAGATGATTTCAGAAACCACGACTCTTGATGCAGGAGCATCCTGGGTGTAAGAGCAATCTTGCATCACCCAAAAATATTTCTATTTTTATATTCAATAAGGGCTATTTTGTGCAGAGCTGCTATTTATGGAAAGTTACTATTTTTGGTAATTTTTGTATGTGCTCAGAATGATCTGATTTCTTTCTTGGAGGTTCATTTTGGTCATATAAGCCTGCCAGTAAAGTTTCATTGCCAGATCAAGTGTATATTGGAAGATATTGAAGATTTTCGGTATTGGCAGCAGGGTACAGAAACTTTGAACTCAGTTTTGAAGGCTTTAGAGGCCCCGGATGAGGTCAAAAATTTGGGTGACGGGTGCTTGCACGAGTCAAGCCTGTAGAGCGCTTCGTGGCATTTCCGAAATGGGGTTATAATAGCCGATCGGGTCAACTAGTGATGACTTATGGTCTTCGGAAGTTGGGCCACCCGAAATGGCAGAAAATAATTTTCTTCAAAATTTCTATTCGGGTTTCAAAGGTTATCTTGAGCCGACTATGATGTAATAAAATGTAAAATAAAATAATTCTAAGTTTGGTCGGCCTTATTGGCTAAAATTCTGGAACCTTCCAGGCGGTGGAAAATTGCCTATATAAGGAAGGCTGTATTATTGTCTTAGGCAGTTCAGAATAGTTCTGGGTAGTAGATCTGGGTAATAGTTCGAGGCTTTGTCCTACAGAATATTGTAAGGGAATGCCCATGTGGCTTTGCATATTGTAATTCTGAAAGTTTGTAATTCCACATTTGTGGAGATAATAAGAAGCCAATTTTCTGTTCTTGCATATTGTTGTTGTTTCTCTATTTCTGTTATGTGTTTGTGGTATTAAGGGGAGCACCCTTCATCAGGTGGTATCAGAGCAGGAGTTCTTGAGTGTGTAAACAGATTGTCGACCGTGAGGCAGTTTGCACCAGGACCGTGGCTAGGGTTTCAGCACGCATCACGAAAATGCCTCCACGAAGGGAACGTGGCGGAAGAGCTGGTGTTGTAACACCTGAAGTCAGAGAGCTGTAGAGACAAGTGCGAGCATTGCAAGAAGAGATTCACAGAGGAATGAATCTTAATGTCAGAGATGAAAGCGAGGATGAAGCCGAAGAAGAATATCAAGAAGGAGAAGTCAAAATTGTGAACCAGGAGGAAGAAAGACTTTTTCGGGCCATTTCTAAGATTGGGAAAAGACCTAAGATTGAGGTTCCTACATTTTCTGGAAATCTTAACCCAGAAGAATTGATCGACTGGATCAACGAATGTGAGGAATATTTTGAGTATGAAGATGTTGAGGATCCTGATAGGGTCAAATTTGCGAAGGCCAGACTGAAAGGTCATGCGAAGATATGGTGGCAAGAGATTCAGTTGGAGCGAAATAGAAGGGGAAAGGAGAAAATCACGAGATGGGATCGGATGGTGGATAAATTGAAGCGACAGTTCATTCCTGTTGATTATGAGCTTGACCTACTGAAGAAAATGCAGAGTTTGAAGCAAGCAGGAAGATCTGTTCAGGAGTATACAGAGGAGTTCTATCGACTTCTCATCAGAACAGGCCACGCAGAAGCTGATAAGGAGAAAGTTGCCTGATACCTTAATGGGTTAAGGCCAAGCATTTAGGAGGAGCTGAATCTGGTTCGAATGAACAGTATTGAAGAGGCATACCAGTTTTCCCTAAAAGTAGAGGAAAAGCTGAACAAGAAGTTTGAGAGCAGACAAAATGGAAGAGGTCGCGGTGGACGATCTGGTGGACGGTCATATGGTGGCCGAAATGAGGATCCGAAAAAGAAGGATGAGGCCAGTAGTAGTCAGAATCAGCGAGGAAATAATTCCAATCGCTTCCAGGATCAGAATAATAGAGATCAGAGAGGAAGAGGAAGAGGAAGAGGACAAGAATCTGGAAGAGGTGGCTTCCGTGGAACATGTTTTTACTGTGGAGAAGAAGGTCATAGGGCATTTGAATGTCCTCAGCGCCAAGGCAGAATAGACAGGAGAAATGAAGGCCAGGCCAGAGTTGCACATGTAGATGAAGATGCCAGATCATCAAATTCTAAAGATGCTGAAAGAGGAGAAACGTTGATTAACAGAAGAGTCCTGTTGAGTGGTGAGAATGAACCTGAGCAAAGGAGGAGCCTGTTTCGCACCAGGTGCAAGTGTGAAGGTAAATGTTGTGATGTGATTATTGATAGTGGAAGCACTGACAATTTGGTGTCAGAAGAGATGGTGACAAAGTTGAAGCTCAAGAGACAAAAACACCCACATCCATATCAGATTGCCTGGGTACAGGATGACCACAAGGTCATGGTCAATGAACAATGCCTGGTGAAGTTCAAGATTGGCGGATACCAAGATGAGGTATTGTGTGATATCATATCTATGGATGCATGTCATATGTTGTTGGGTAGACCATGGCAGTTTGACAGATGTGCTGTACATGATGGTCGTGCGAATACCTATTCCCTGACAAAGGATGGAGTGCGACATAAGCTAAAACCATTGAAGGAGACTGAAGAAAAGGTATGTGGTAATGCAAGGATAACTTTTGTTGATGGAAGAAATTTTCTAGATGGTATGAGGTATGAGCATGTATGTTTTGCTTTAATTCCAAAAGTTGGTAAAGAGGAAGTAGAAGATGTTCCTATAGAAGTTGCAGATTTGTTGAATGAGTTTCAGGATATTGTATCCGATAACGTGCCTGATGGATTACCACCAGTCAGGAAGATCAGTCATCAGATGGACTTGATTCCAAGAGCGAGTTTGCCAAATAAGGCAGCACACAGAATGACACCTGCAGAAAGTGAGGAGTTGAACAGACAAGTACATGAACTGTTACAGAAAGGATTGATCCATGAGAGTCTGAGTCCCTGTGCTGTACCAGCGGTATTAGCACCAAAGAAGAATGGAGAATGGAGGATGTGTACAGATTCTAGGGCAATAAACAAGATCACAATCAAGTACAGGTTTCCATTGCCACGAATGGATGATATTATGGACTGTTTGAGTGGAGCTGTGTATTTCTCAAAGATAGATCTGAAAAGTGGATAACATCAGATTCGGATCAGAGAAGGAGATGAATGGAAGACTTCCTTCAAGACAAAGGAAGGATTGTATGAGTGGTTTGTCATGCCTTTTGGGCTAACCAATGCACCGAGCACTTTCATGCGGCTCATGAACGAGGTTCTGAAAGAATTTCTGGGTAAGTTTGTCATTGTTTACCTAGATGATATTTTGATCTTTAGTAAGACATTGGATGAGCATATGATGCATATTTGTATGGTATTTGAGAAGTTGAGAGAAGAGAAATTGTTGATTAATTTGAAGAAGTGCAGTTTTGTGAAGAAAGAGTTAGTGTATTTGGGATTTGTAGTTTCAGCAGAAGGTCTAAAAATGGATCCAGAGAAGGTACAGGCTATCCTTGAATGGCCTACTCCAAGGAGTGCTACTGAGGTAAGATCTTTTCATGGTCTAGCTAGCTTTTACAGAAAGTTTATCAGAAATTTTAGCAGTATTTGTGGACCCTTGACTGAAACAATGAGAGGGGATAGAAAAGAGTTTAAGTGGACTAATGGGGCAGAAAATAGTTTTCAGTTGTTGAAACAAAAAGTTACAGAACAACCCGTTTTAGCACTTCCAGATTTTAATAAGGTGTTTCAAGTAGATTGTGATGCTAGTGGTACTGCAATAGGAGCTGTTATGAGCCAAGAAGGTAAACCTATTGCTTATTTCAGTGAGAAGTTAAATGATGCCAAGAGGAAATATTCTGTTTATGATCAGGAATTTTATGCTATAGTTCAGGCATTAAAGAAGTGGAGACATTATCTGCTTCTTAAGGAGTTTGTTTTGTATACTAATCATCAAGCTTTGCAATATTTGAATAGTCAAGGAAAATTGAATCAAAGGCATTTGAAATGGGTTGAGTTTTTGCAGAGTTATACATTTGTTTTGAAACACAGGAGTGGAAAGTCTAATAAGGTTGCAGATGCTCTTAGCAGAAGGCAACTATTGCTGATAGAAATGCAGATTGAAGTGGTTGGGTTCAAGGAACTCAAGAATTTGTATCCAGAGGATCCTGATTTTGGTGAAGCTTGGAAAGCTTGTGCAGAACCTGTTACTCTAGACAGGACAAAATGGTTGGATTTCATCATCCAGGATGATATGCTATTCAGAGGGAGTCAGTTGTGCATTCCATGAAGTTCTATGAGGGAGAATCTCATCAAGGAGAAGCATAGTGGAGGATTGGCTGGACATTTTGGTCGTGATAAAACCCTTGGTTTGGTTAGTGAGAATTATTATTGGCCACAGTTGCAGCAAGATGTGAAGAAGTTTGTACAGAGTTGTAGAGTATGTCAGATGGCGAAAGGAGTGAAGCAGAATACAGGGTTGTATCAGCCATTACCCGTACCAGAGAAGCCTTGGGAGGATATCAGCATGGACTTTGTTCTTGGTTTACCGAGGACTCAGCGGGGACATGATTCAATTTTTGTGGTGGTTGACAGATTTTCAAAGATGGCACATTTCATTCCCTGCAAGAAGACTAATGATGCTGTTCATGTAGCAGAATTGTTTTTCAGAGAAGTAGTGAGACTTCATGGTTTGCCAAAGACCATAGTTTCAGATCGGGACACTAAGTTTGTTGGATATTTCTGGCGTACGTTGTGGAAGAAGTTGAAGACAGATTTGAAGTTCAGTTCATCACATCATCCACAGACTGATGGACAGACAGAGGTGGTGAATAGGAGTTTGGAAAATTTGCTGAGATGTTTGGTTGGAGATAAGCCAACAGGATGGGATTTGATTTTGCCATAGGCGGAATTTGCATACAATAATTCTGTCAACAAGAGCACTGGTAAATCACCATTCCAGATTGTATATGGAAGTAGTCCAAGAAATGCATCTGAATTGAGGAAGATAGATAAAGGAGAAATAAGTAGTGCTGAAGCTGAAGATTTTGCAGAACACTTGAAGAACATCCATGAAGAGGTGAGGAAGCATATTACCAAGATGAACGCACAGTATAAGGGTAAGGCAGATGAGAAAAGGAGGTATAAGGAATTTTAGATTGGTGATGAAGTCATGGTTCATTTGCGGAAGGAGCGGTTTCCAGTTGGTACATATAACAAGCTGAAAATGAAGAAGTTTGGACCATGTAGGATACTGAAGAAACATGATTCAGGAAACGCATATGAGGTAGAATTGCCTACTGAGCTAAATATTTCACCAGTTTTTAACATTTCAGATCTGACAGAGTATCATGAAGGAGGTGTTGAAGATGAGATCACAGCAGCACAGTGGAGTATTCCAGCAACTAGTTCAGACACTAAGGAGATCGAAGATATACTGGACAGTCGTGTTGGTAGAAGCACAAGGAACAGGACATATGAAGAATATCTGGTCAAGTGGAAAGGATGACCTGTTGAAGATTCATCATGGCTGACAAAGGAGGAGGTTAGCCGTCTTGGTTTTCCTCTGCACACCTGAGTCGTGACAGGGTCACTTCTCAAATTACCCTGGGTGTCTGATGCAGGAGCATCCTGGGTGTAAGAGCAATCTTGCATCACCCAAAAATATTTTTATTTTTATATTCAATAAGGGCTATTTTGTGCAGAGCTGCTATTTATGGAAAGTTACTATTTTTGGTAATTTTTGTATGTGCTCAGAATGATCTGATTTCTTTCTTGGAGGTTCATTTTGGTCATATAAGCCTGCCAGTAAAGTTTCATTGCCAGATCAAGTGTATATTGGAAGATATTGAAGATTTTCGGTATTGGCAGCAGGGTACAGAAACGTTGAACTCAGTTTTGAAGGCTTTAGAGGCCCCGGATGAGGTCAAAAGTTTGGGTGACGGGCGCTTGCGTGAGTCAAGCCTGTAGAGAGCTTCGTGGCGTTTCTGAAATGGGGTTATAATAGCCGATCGGGTCAACTGGTGATGACTTATGGTCTTCGGAAGTTGGGCCACCCGAAATGGCAGAAAATAATTTTCTTCAAAATTTCTGTTCGGGTTTCAAAGGTTATCTTGAGCCGACTATGATGTAATAAAATGTAAAATAAAATAATTCTAAGTTTGGTCGGCCTTATTGGCTAAAATTCTGGAACCTTCCAGGCGGTGGAAAATTGTCTATATAAGGAAGGCTGTATTATTGTCTTAGGCAGTTCAGAATAGTTCTGGGTAGTAGATCTAGGTAATAGTTCGAGGCTTTGTCCTACAGAATATTGTAAGGGAATGCCCATGTGGCTTTGCATATTGTAATTCTGAAAGTTTGTAATTCCACATTTGTGGAGATAATAAGAAGCCAATTTTCTGTTCTTGCATATTGTTGTTGTTTCTCTATTTCTGTTATGTGTTTGTGGTATTAAGGGGAGCACCCTTCATCAACTCTTGATTATTCATCCAACTAATCTTTATGTCTTATAATAACATGAAAACACTAATTTAACCAAATTTGAAATTACCATTTTTGGTAGATTTTCACAAAATCCATTTTTTGCCATTTTTGGTAATTTTGAAAACAACTCCTAAAAATATGATTTTCCCCCTAGAGCTGCCCTAAACTAAGATAAGAAAACTTGCCAACTAATCTTCGAAATTAGAAACATGATTTCGAAGTTAAATTTAAAAACAAAACTTTCTAAAAACTCAAAAAAAATACTAAAAGCCAATTTTGGAGGCCTAAACAAACTTTTTGGCTCTCGAAAAAGTGTCAAGATGACTCCCTACCGAGTTGAGCTCATTGGTGATCCAAATGGAATCTCTTGAGGAATCTACTTGTAAAATTTCAGCCAAAAGGGACAATCGAGTAAAAAATTATGACTATCAGAAGCCCCTACATCAGCTAGTCCTTGTGGATTTTTAGCTAAAAAAGATCATGCCATTGAGTTTTTTGATGCTACCCCCTCTAAGGATATTTCTTCCTTTGGGGGTTAGTCTTTTCTAGAGAAGCTAAGAATTCTCAATCAAGAGAACTGTGTAATGAAGGGCCATTGTCATCTTGGAAATTAGTAGTTTGTTTCAGTGTTTCCTTTTGGTCATTCCCTAGTCTCTATTTGTTTTTGTCTAGTTGTTGGTCTTTTTTCCATGTCTAGTCCTATTTGTTGATGATTTCACTATTTGTAAGACCCCTCACTTCCATTTGATGGCTACTACATAAAGGTTTTGAGTTGTATATTTTTATTTAATTAATCTAAACAAGATTTGTTTAACTAGTTAAAAAAAAATATTTCATTTATTCATTTTATTTAAGAAAAATATAAAAGTTTAGAATAAATGAAAATAAGCATTTATGGTTTGAGTTTACATAAGAACAAAATAAATTACTCATAATAAGCTTGTGCATATTTCTTTCCCTTATTTACATAAACTAAGATAAGATAACTTATGGTTTAGGTTGTATAGCTTTCCAATAAAAGAAAGCATAAATTTATAACCTAAGTTGAATAACATTCTAGTTTAGTGCGTAGAAACAAAACAAATTACAAAGAAACTCATGGAAAGCTTTTCAATTTAAAAATAAAACTAAAGATGTTACAAAAAAAAGCTTGTAAATGGATGTATAATAAGAACTTAGTATAACACACTCTCCTTGTCTCTCTCTCTAGTTAAATAATCTATATTTACCTCTATTTATATTTAACTAAAAAGTTTTATAATTTCAATACATCTATTTTTTAATAAAGTCATGGAAAGAACTAGATTACATAGATATAAACATCTGCCATTTATGAATGAGAAAATTATAACATAGTGAGGAAGCATACATCTAAACTAGAAGTTATCTTCCAATCTTAACAATTATGACCAGGGTATTCTTGTCTATCAAAGTTATTCAGGGTCAAACTTGGCACAATATTGTCTCCAAGAATTTGAATCTTGGTGGATGGCATATTTAAAAAACATACATCATTCTCATCAATTATACTCAACCAATTGAACTTTAGCTTTTAACAATATACCTATTTTTCAATATTATTCTATAAATATAACATTAATAAATGAAGTACATCTGCTTAAAATACATATACTAATCACTAAATCCACGAAAGGTACTTCACTGCTCCATCACAAGCTCACATGCCACTACATCAAGCCCCACAAACAGCAACATCAATACCTAAGGCTTTGTTTCATGATTTGTGTTTGGTGATTTAAACTTTTGGTTTGCATTCAAGAGACAAATACCTAAGCTGACAAAATTCAAGTATGGTTAACATTTCACCATCAGTATCACAATTGTGGTCCGTTACTTTCTCACCGTGCATGAACATGAGATGGGTTTGGCTTCATGATTTGTGCGTGGCGAACGGACGTCCTCCTCAATATCAACAATCAACTAAATGAAAAACTTTTGGCTGGCATTAGAGGGACAATCCTCCGTAGGGGGTAAAAAGTACAGTGCCCATCTGACGTTCACCACAGTCTCTCTGCACGGTTTCAGTTGTCAAAGTGTACATTTATATTTTCATGTGAGAGAGATTTGATTTGGTGAATCTACACGAACCAGTACGCTTGTTTTTTCATGATTCATCACTATCCAGTGCGTACACCAGTTAAATTGTAAGTCACTTCAGTATCTGGTGGGAACTTCTTTATCATACGCCATTTTCTCTTTGTTCATCATTGGAAGAAATAAAAAAAAATTGTGACAGAAAAGTGTAGGACTATGTATCAAGTTACCGGATAAAGTGTGCAAAAGCAAATACTATGTGGAAGAGTTTAATTTAATTTGTGCAATTAAATTAACAAAACACATTTAGAGCTAATTATTAGAGGAAAAACAAGGTTATAAGTTGTGCAAATGAGAGTAACTGAGGCTAGTATTATATTTGTTTAGTTTCTACTCTATTTTCTATAGTTGCTCATATTCTGCTGCAATAGTTTGGGTGATTTCATCACTATCATAGCTTTAGTACAAAGGTTTTTTCTAGCGTCTTTAAATTTGGTATAATTTCTATGGGATCCCTTCTCAATTGCACAACTTACAACAAAACACATTTAGAGTTAATTATTAGAAAAAAAACAAGGTTATAAGTTGTGCAATTGAGAAGGGGATCCCATCATCTTAGATATGAGATCAGTTGGTAGAAGAGACCCAAAAAAGGCTGGGAAGAAAGAGCATTTTCTCCAAAATATTGTAGAAATTTATTTGAAGGTTGACAGTATGCCCTATTAGAATTGTTAATTTTTTAGTCAAGATTCAAAGTAAAAGATCTGTTATCCAAAGAAATATGAAGATAATTTAAAGCTGTTAATACTTGATCCTTTAGTGCGTCATTAAAATCATTTATTCATTTACCATTGCTCAACAGTTAATCAGCAGCTTTCAACGTAGCTATTCTTTGGTTGGAATTAATGATAATGATTTCAAACATCTTTTCAGTCCAGTTTGATACTGCTGTGGTTGTCCTTCACTGGTTGGTATTTACTGTGTAATCAATACATAGTTACCGTTTGTCACTGTTCCAAGTAGTGAGGGAATTCTGTACTGTAACTGTCCAACTATAGAGTGGAGTATCCGTTTCTTGCTGATGACTCCAACCGTGCATTTTTTATCCAATAAAATAAACATCTCTTTTATCCCTGATCTCTTCAACTTTGCCGGACAATATGCATGGCGTCATTAGAAATTAAATATTTTTGGCATTAGAATGGATTTCCATTTCCCAATATTAGGTCAAGAAGAGACAAATTTGTGAGACGTAGGAACTGTAAGATTTCGGTAGTGTTTTACTAATATTATAGTGTTTGTTTAATCAATATTCTGTAAGGAAAAGTTAAATTTAATCATTGTGTAGGAAATAAAGTATTGCCGAAGATATTGATAGAGTTCAAGAGTAAATGAGATCTGTTCAGTTTAGGGTTTTTAGAAAGAAAGAAGAAAAAATGTTTTATAGTCCCCGGTCAGAAGATCAAATATAGAGATGGGATAGGGTTTTTATATGGCTGGAAGAGTGCCTAGATATTTTAGAAGTAGTGCAGTTTTGTTAAAATGTTGTATTTGTAATAGAAGAGAAGAAGTCTTGTAAGCTATTGTAAAAGAATTATTGTTTATATTATTTAATTTTTTGAAATGCTTATTGTTATAAATGTATAATAATTGATAATTTTAATAGAGAAGTAGTGTATGTGTATCTTCAAATTAATTGAAAAATAAAATATTAAGTAATATTTTATTTGAATTATTTTAAGAAAATATAATAATAAATTGCTTACTTCATTTTTAAGCAGGTGTGGATATGTAAAGAAATATGTGAGGTGATTTTATACATTGCATAATCATGGATCAAATAAACAAGGGCAAGTCTACTTCTTGACTACAAAATTTTCAATTATTAATGATTTTCTAAAAGAAAAGGTTAATATCTATATGATGTTAAAACATACACACACACACAGACATATCTACATACACATATATATGTATATGTATATGTACATGTACATGTATATGTATATGTATATGTATATGTATATGTGTGTGTATACATACACACACATCTATACACATATAAACACACACACACATACATATAATTTAATAATAAGTATTTTAATAGAAATTCTATTTAAAGTTTTTTACTAAAATAGTTACTATTGTCTATCAATTGTGTTCATCTTTTTGAGTTTTTACATGGTTCATATATAAGCACTCCTATATTAAAGTACATTAGAAATTATACAAAATTTAAAGACACTAAAAAAAACTTTTGTACTAAAACTATGATAGTGATGAAACCACCCAAACTATTGCAACAGAATATGAACAACTATATAAAACAGAGTGGAAACTAAACAAATATAATACTAGCCTCAGTTACTCTCATTAGAGCTTGCAACCTCCTCCACCTTTACCTACATCTATTGACATATTATTAACCTCCTTTGAGTGGTTCCAACCAAGAGTAAGAAGTATATCTCTCCCATTAGCTTCTTAATCCTAACTTGTGGAAAACCACACAAATCCTTTTCATACCTATACATAACATTAAAAAAAGAACCATGTCTAGAGAACTAATAACCAATCAAATCTAGCTTTTTATAATGCATATGGATCTCTTGGAATATCACAAATTTATTGTTAGGATTATCCCTCAAATCACTAGACATTTTATTAGTTATATGTTTCATAACATTAAACAATAATTTAGTAGTTTTGAACACCTTTGGATGTTGAGAGGGGTGAGGGAGGGTGAATCATTATGCAATTAAAACTTGATCATAATTATTCATTTAGTTATGTAAAGAAGTAAGAAACTAAAAGTAGAAATAATACACATATACCACCAATATTTTTACATGAAAAACCCAAAGTGGAAAAAACCATGATAAGAATCTTACTCACTATATATGGTATAACCATTTACAATATTTTGGGCTAGGCTAAGGAGCTCACTATCCTTGAAAAAGAAGTCACAAAAGAGGCTCACTTCTTTGTCAACATTAAATAAATTGCAAGCATTGGAGATTATACATCCTTCAAAGAAAAAATACTTTTCTTCTGATAGAAATAAATATTAGTGTTCGAATTGATTAAGAATGCATTCCCAAAATCTTGATTACAATTTAATTATTTTAAGTATTTTCTTCCAATTTCATCTCTGAGAGTCTTCTAGACCTTCATAATATGTCATACACTTCTATGTTCTCTTTACTCATATTATATCTTAATATCTTCATCTTTTTAATATGTGAAGCATATTCATCATGATATACTCATCACAACACACTAAACCTACCAACCAAGTTGGCCGAACAAGATGTAACATGAAAAATATGGCCATTGGTCCAAACACATTCTTCAAAGTATACAAAGAAAAATTGTAATGTGTGAGATATATACCAATTCCGAACATTCCTTGTAGGATCCAAAATTACTGGCTAGATCTATGTATGCTACCACAAAAGGTAAAATGCCTTAAATCATACTCAATGAAATAAAATTGTTAATCGAGTCATCCAAACAAATTTACACAATAATATGAACTACTAAAATCAATGCAAAGAATAAAACACCATCATTAGATCATAAAAGTATCATAATAATGCATTGCAACATCAAAAACACCTAGTAAAGAGGAATGCAAAGCATTCTTGTACATTGTTTTTATGTTTCCAAAGAATTTAAGATTTAAAATGTTATATTTCTAACTATGGGGTAGTGCACACTAGACCAGACCATAAAAATTTAAATATAGTATATTTTGATCTCCATCTACACCATATTTGAATCACAATTTGAGACCAACTGATGTGCCAGAATGCAGAACAAAAATCCAATACATAGTCTATTAAACCATTCTCTAGAACAATCATATGTATGGTTAATTTCAATGATAAAATATAAAAAACTAACTCTAGATGACTAGATAATAATTGAGATAACTAAGGATGGACCTCCTAAAATAATCTTCAAATATTTCTAAATACTAGTAATATTCCAACAATATGCAATCAATTTTGTACATCTAAAAAACCTCTTGATAGATATTGAGACATTTCGAAACACTTCATGCAAATTATTCCAATAAACTCGAAACATCTATGTTGATATGTGAATATTCTTTTACTACTACACTACACCAAAATATTGCAATAACAACTATACAAAGCTTTTAGACTAAATAAATCTATGTATATAATAAGTTTGACACCAATGCCAACAAAACATTTATATGTGTAACAAGTAGTAAATAGGAATAAATACACATATACCATTTGTAATGTATTGAAATGAGATCCTAACTTAGAGATATAAAATAAGATCTAAATCAATATCATTCATCAAAGAAAATAGCTAACAAGATCCAACTTAAATCCCAAAGGATAGTTGGATGCTATGTATGATTATTTCCTCGATTTCATTTGATTTGATCTAATATGAATATGTAACGACATGGTGAAGTAATGTAGAATTGAAAATATTTAATATAAACAAATATATGCAAACCTAGAAACTAATGTATAAAAGTATTGATATGAAAATGAGATGCAAAAAAGAACCTTCTATTAAAATATTGATATAAAAGTATCGATCAAGTGTGTTAGAACTGTGGACCTAAAGGTGCTTCTATCAACTAAAATTTTGGATTCTATATCAAGATTCTTCATAGATTTTTGCCTGCAAAATTCATCATAAAAGTGTCTATTTAGTGTGCATATTGACATAAACCTAGTTTCTTCATTTGTTCAAAGTCTTCTTTGTGAAAATATGCTTTTGAATCTATAACCTACATACATAAACAAGGGGAAAATATTTGTGTTTTATAGAGGTTTACCTAAATCAAATACATTTTTATGTATCCATCTGAGCAATAACTATGATGATGAAAAAGAGATCTTACCCTTGGCAGGGAAGATGTTAAATATGAATTAAAATGATATTACCTTATATTTGATAATAGTGGGGATGAAATACTCTTTATATATATGTCATACAATTATTGATGTTATAACATGAAAAATTATAACAAAATCCATCATGAAAGAAAACTTGAAGATAAGTTAATGTAGCTTGATACTCCTTTTACTCAAATCTTGTATTGAATGTATGACAATGAGAAATGGGGACTTCTAACCTTACTATATAAACTACAAACCAATTTACAATACCATTATATAGGGGACAATCAATTAGACCTATATTCATAACCTTCTAGGAGAGTTAGAAACTATAATTGATCGGTGATTGATCGTTCATCTTTTGATTTAAATTGATTTGGATGTGATTAGAAATTAACAATGTATTCATGAACTATGCTATTTAATATACAAACTTAGGATTAATTAAAATATAAAGACTAATACATATTGAGAAGAAACTAAGATGTATAAAAGTAGAAACTAGATTTAGAGAGGAACTCGTGTCTAAAATTAGAGCTAAAAATGGTTGGACACTATCAATAGGCATGTGATAGTCTCTAAGTGTCCTAGGTTCAGAATAGAAGTCAAATTGGTCATGGGAGCCTCCAAATTATCTTTGGGTTATGTTTCAAACAAAACCACTAGGATATGGTTCTAGGTGCCTTAGTCCCTTTGATGATTTTTCTTTATTACTTTTATTTGTTTATTCTAGTCTCTTGTACTCCCAAACTAGATCTAAAGTTATTTTTGGAATTGTATCTATATACAACAAGATAAAAAAAAGTGTTGGGATATATAGAGGCTTTTCTAAGTAAAACCTCAAGTTGGGAATCAACCCTACATCAATGATGATAAAAATGAAAGCTTACCCTTGCTAGGAAACATGTTAAATCTGAAGGAAATGCATTAATGAAATTAATCAGTTGAAATGATTTTACCTTTTATTGATGACACAATGCTCTTAAGAAAATTCCTGTAAAATTTGATGCAATAACATGATGAGAGACCACAAAATCCATCATGAAAATATAATTAGAAATGACTTGTTGTAGCTTGATGCTAATAACTCTTAGAGATGCTCTTGAGAAAAATAATTTCACTTTAAAGGAAACTTGTAGATACATGATATGATGAAATGAAATAGGAGTGATACCTCATATAGGGTTCTCAAGATACTTTTACATTTTGGCTAACTTACAATGGTCATATCCCAACTTCAACACAAAATCTATCAATTCCAAGGTTGACATATAATACTCTCACAAAAATTAAGCCAAAAAATGTTAGACTATTTATGAAACTATAGACTTTATCAATAATTGGCAATGTCCAGGTAAAATAGGCCCAAATTTTAAGGGAAGTTGAGACAATAGGGCCTTGGTATTATATTTGTAATTAATATTGGGATTGATGACATTGATGTGAGTAATTAAGTGTGTTGGAATTAAAAATAGGATAGAACCTTATATGATCTTGAGATTAAATAAAATGAAGGACACACTAAAATTAGGGCCCAAAGATGAGTGTGTTGAGATTTAAAATAGAATAATGCACATATTCTTAATTTAAATATTAATGTAAAGCCAAAAATAGTACCAATAAATCTTAGAGGAGTGAAACTATAAAATTAGTACTAGGAGAGTGTGAAATTGGAATAATTGATTGAAGAAGTATGATTTATGATACAACTTTAAGCTCCCACTTGAGAAGGAGTACAACCTCAGGATAAAAAAAGCTAGAGATAGGATGTCACTAAATTTGAGAAATAAAATATCCCCAAAGCATACAATCCTATAATTCACAAACAAATCCTTAAAATATATACAAAGACAAAAATTTAGTACTAAAGAAATAAAAGGTTCCAAGTCAACTAGTTGAAGAGACCTTGATGTCAAAATTTCTCAATTGCTAATGTCATTATAAGCATTTTATTGCAAGAGTGCAAGTGAACTTATAGAAAGAACAAGGATGTACACCAATTAAAGAGATAATAAGGAAAAAATTCTAGTGGCCAACAATGTATATTATGTTGGGTGATTATTGTTGTATTACATATTTTTTGGCTAGCAAGATGTGTTGTGCTAGGTGATCCATGCAAAGGAAGATTACAAAGGAAAATATCTATTTACTAGCTAATAAGAAAACTCAACTTTAGGATAACCAACACCTAAGTAGGAATAGACAGTAATTATCACATTAGCAAGCCACACTATACCACATCACCAAGAACAAAAATCTAGAGATTAATAACTATGCCTTAGGTGGCACTACATTACATAACACTAACAATTTAGTGGTTCATTAATGAATTAATACAAGTAAAAATGAGTCCTCATATGCCACCCTTAATATGTCAGCATACCTCCATGTTGATATTGTGATATAGGAAATGGTTATCAAGGGTAGATCTCCACTTCCCATATACATTAGAATATCAAAAATCCACTCCTTAGGCCAAATTTGATTTGCACAACCTAAAAGGATGAAGGGGTACAAATGCAAGATCTGGCTAAAGGAATGATTTTGATGGTAGTCATTATACAAACAAAAATATATGTATATAGAATATAAATTATGATAAACACTCCTAATGATAACCAACAAGATGAAGTATCAGATCGAATGTACCAAAGTAAATGCAAGATGGAAAGAAGAAGATTGAACTTACCTTGAGGGTTAGAAGAGGATAAAACTTCAGATCTAGAATTGACTGTTAGAAACATGTCAAAACTAGGAATTGTTCTAGATCTAGAATTATGAGAGCTATAAATTATGTCTATGAAACTTGTAGACCTTCACGAATATGTTGATTCAAGTCAATCTATTCCCAAAAATTTGACCTGTTCTTGGGAAGGTAAAATTTGATAAAATTTGCAAAGGATAGAACCCTAGTTCTAGATCTTTGAAAATCTAGATTTGAAACTTCATCCTTCATTCCTACACACAAGGAAAAAGAGGAAATTGTTGTGGAATGGGGATTGACTTGGTCAAGCCCCTATATAGTAATTAACCTTGAAAGGAAATAATTAAAGCATGTAAAAATAAGATAAATGTAAGTATTCACCTTTCTTGTCAAACCCTCATGGATGGATGTAGATTCGGTAAACCCATGAAATTTTATGAATGATTTCTTGAGATGTGTTGTGGAATTCAAGGATTCCCTCATTAATTCAATTGATCTACACTTGCCAAATCCCTATATCTTGAATGGATGTATTCTTGATAACTTCAATGGAGAAGAAGAGGGAAGAAGGAGAGATGTGGATCTTCTTGCTTGCTTTGATAATTCCTCTACTTGGTCACCATGGAAGAGAGAAACTTGATTCAAATGAGAGAAGATTTCCTTTGAGATGGAAGAAGACTTAGAGATATTGAATTGGGAGCCTTGTCTTCAATCTTGAATCTAAAAGAGCTTGATTGCACTTGAAATCACTAATAATTGTTTGCACATGAAATATTGATTGTAAATTGTGTGTAATTGTGTAATAGTCTTCGATATCAAAATGAGGATCTTTCATGTCCTTTTATACTCAATTCAGGATCTGAAATTGACAGGCTAACAATTATCAAGAGTGGGAAAAGAAACACCCTTACATTGGTCCTGTACCCCACTAAAAATCAACCCCCAAGGAATAGGTTGAATTTGACCTTCTCCCTAGGATAAAAATTTTTAAAATATCCTTGGAATGTTGGAAGTGTAAGGAGATTGCGGGAAGAAAATATAAGATAAGCAGGAAATCAAGCATAAATGCATCTAGATCTAGGAAAATCACTAAAATGCAGCCTAATAGGTCTAGAGGTTCCAAATAAATCGGTGCTAACTTTTTAGGATGGTATATTTAGCCCCCACTTTAGCCAGAGTATGAGGAAAACTAATGCTTATGGTAAAGTAGATCAAACTCATAAGATGATATTATCAAGGTTAAGGAGACAAGGAGACATCAAGCCCTCAAGTTACTTAAGTCCTCATCAAATCCAAAAATGAGAGAGAGAGAGAGAGAGATCACATTGGCCTTGTAATATTGTGTCTTATTATGAACTACACAAAGAATGGGCTGCAAAAGATGGCATTGAAAGTTCTAGCAGGTTTGTGTTCCATTCTAGTCAATTCATCAAGGATATGTCCTAAACAAAAGTGTGTCCATAAGGGATTCAAAAAAGAAATGATCTATCCTAAGAGAAGGTATGTTGGATATTGATAATGAATTGGAGAGATTGTTGGATACATTTAATATGTTTAGTCACTACATTGAGTGATGTTGGAATTACTGTTGTTGTCATTCATGTTTTTTCACTGATGTCAACATATGTTTCTATGAAGATAACATGTTGGTTATTACAGTGTACAGATACTATATAGATGATTAAGAATGTGTGAAGTTAGTTGTGTATACAAGAAGGTGTTTTGATCTTATATCTAAGATTGCATGATTTAATATTGCATATTGGCTGAGTTACAGAGGATTTGGTGAATACTGGTTACTAGACAATAATAGTGGAAGTTGACAAAGTAAGTCTCTGAGTTTTGGGTATATCTTACATGCGATGACGATTCAGTGTATGCAAGCTTAAGGGATGACAAATAGGGTACTGAAGAATGTTCCCTGATCTTAGTAAGGTACAAAAAGTAGGATGACATCAGCTATGGCGTGTGCTCTGGAGATGACCTATTTGGATGCTAACTTCAGAGTTGTAGTGTGTATCATGAATGGGGAGCATGAATTATGGATGTTGGTACTTAATTATTGAATTGTAATTGTTGTATACTTATTTTAGATACCGTGTGTATCTTAGCAAGGAGTTATGTAATTATTTGTATATTAGGAAAGCTCGATTGGCTGACTTGATCATTTATTTTGTAATAGGGTATATATGTAAGATATTTTATTTTGAAAAGATATGCAAGAATGGATGTGATGTAAAAGAGGATTGTGGAAGCTGCGAGCTTGAGTCTGTTGGATGTAGAGCAAAGGGTAACTTATATAATTCATTGGAACTGATCAAGCAAAGATAATTGCTATTGGATAGTTCAAAGATTGTGTATTTCTTTACATACACTTGTGTTGCGAACAGTGAGTTCTGAAGGTGGACATAACCTTTTTTGGACAATGAGCCTAGGAAGTGAGCCTACCTTATTTTCTTAACTCCTAACAGGCTCTTTCCTCTAACAAGGACTATGTAGTGTAATGCTTCAATCAGCTCCTAACAAGGCTAGATCTTCTAACAAGGATACTATACTCTTAGTACATCATTAGTGGGTTTAATTACCACCAGAGTTTTACCTTTAATAGGGTTTCCCCGATAAAAAATATTGTATTATTGTGTTGACATTCATTGTGTTCATTTGATTTGGTATTGCTGCTATTCAAAGTTTAAAGTTTAATAATCTGTCATACAACTAATTCACCCTACCACTTAGTTGTATTGGTGGAGTGTTATTCCTAATAATTGGTATCAGAGCTACTGTTCCTTAGAGAGAAAGCTTAATAGCTTGAGGTAATCTTTAAGATGGCATTCTATAGGAAGGATAGTCCAAAATTTGATCCTGAAAACTTTGACAGTCGGAAGAGCAAGATGCAAACTCATTTTCTATGTTTGGGCATTGACTACTAGATGATTACAAAGAATTAAAAAACCATGAAGGCTGAGGATAAATTGGATAAAGCTACTGATGATGAAAAGAAGATATTTTCATATAATATGGTTGCAAGGGAAGCACTAATTAGCACACTCTCTAAAGGAGAATTTACTTCGGATCTATTCAATTCATATTGCAAAGAGAATGGAATAAAAGGTAGACATATGCTCCTAGGACTCCATAGCATAATTGGATAGAAAAGTGAAGAAACAGAACAATACTGGATGCTGCTAGAACAATGTTGCTTGAAGGAAATATATATCATGTGCATTGGAGAGAAGCTGTCGGGACAACAATGTACACATTAAACATAATTCAACTTAGAGAAGGTACAAGTAAGACTCCTTATGAATTGTGGTTTAATCATTCTCCTACTCTAAAATATTTTAGAACATTTCATAGTAAATGCTATATCAAAAGAAATGATGAGATAGGAAAATTTGATGCTAGAAGTGATGAAGGAATTTTCCTTGGTTATTATACTAAAAGAAAGGCTTACAAATGTTTTAACCTAAGATTAAGGAAGATGATTAAAAGTAACAATATGAAGATAGATGAAAAGTTTTAGATACAAGAGAGAAAGTATGATTGTAATCAAAATACAGAGAACAAGGAGGCTGCTACTACATAAGAAGAAGAACTTGTTGAGATTGAATGCAAAAATGAGACTTGTGATAATGACACAAATGAGGCTACTTATATTCCTAAGACTCCAAGGTATATAAAGAAAAATCATCCTAAAAATCAAATCATTGGTAATACAAGTCAAGGAGTAATGACTAGATCAAAGACAAGGGAAAAAATTTGTTTGATTTCTCAAGTTGAACCAAACACTATTGATGAAGCTTGTAGAGATGAATCTTGGATCAAACCTATGAAGGAAGAATTAGATCAGATAAATAAAAATAACACTTGGGAACTGGTTCCTAGACCTAAAGATAGAAATGTAATAGGAACTAAGTGGGTTTTTAGAAACAAATGAATGAAGAAGGAATTGTTGTAAAAAACAAAGAAAGACTGGTATGTAAAGGTTATTCACAACAAGAAGGCATATATTTTGAAGAGACATTTTCTCCTATTTCTAGGATAGAAGCTGTGAGATTATTCTTGGTGTATGCTGCACATAAGGACTTCAAGGTATATCAGATGGATGTAAAATCTATATTCTTGAATGGGGGTCTTGAAGAAGAAGTTTAGATAGAACAACCTGATGGATTTCCTCTATTTGAAGATGAAGACATGGTATGCAAGTTGAAGAAGGCAATGTATGGACTAAAGCAAGATCCAAGGTCTTGGTATGCAAGGTTAGACAAATACTTACTTTTCCTTGGGTTTAAAAAGGGTAATGTTGACAGTAACTTGTATTTAAGAACTAGTGAAGATGGAATTCTGATAATAGAAGATTTTGTTGATGATATTATCTTTTGAGAAAATGATGAAATGTTTAATAAATTTTATAAAGAGATGGAAAATTAATTTGAGATGTCCATGATAGGAAAAATGAAATTCTTTCTAGGAATGCAAATAAATCAAAGCAAGAATGGGATTTTTATTTCTCAGGCTAAGTATCTTAAAGAAATGTTGAAAAAGTCTAGAATGGAAGACTATAAACTAGTTGGTACACCCATGGTGACTGGTCATAAACTAAAAAATAATGATGAGACAAAGTGTGTTTTTTAGACCAAGTACATATCAATGGTTGGTGGATTACAATATCTGACTCACACTAGACCAGATATTGCTAATGTTTTTGGAATTGTGGCTAGATATTAGGAAGAACCTAATATAGGCGGTGGAATTTTCTAAAGAGATAGAAAATTAATTTGAGATGTCCATGATAGGAGAAATGAAATTCTTTCTAGGAATACAAATAAATCAGAGCAAGAATGGGATTTTTATTTCTCAGGCTAAGTATCTTAAAGAAATGTTGAAAAAGTCTACAATGGAAGATTGTAAACTATTTGGTACACCCATGGTGACTGGTCATAAACTAAAAAATAATGATGAGACAAAGTGTGTTTTTCAGACCAAGTACATATCAATGGTTGGTGGATTACAATATCTGACTCACACTAGACCATATATTGCTAATGTTGTTGGAATTGTGGCTAGATATTAGGAAGAACCTAATATAGCCGGTGGAATTTTCTAAAGAGATAGAAAATTAATTTGAGATGTCCATGATAGGAGAAATGAAATTCTTTCAAGGAATCCAAATAAATCAGAGCAAGAATGGGATTTTTATTTCTCAGGCGAAGTATCTTAAAGAAATGTTGAAAAAGTCTAGAATGGAAGACTATAAACTAGTTGGTACACCCATGGTGACTGGTCATAAACTAAAAAATAATGATGAGACAAAGTGTTTTTTTTAGACCAAGTACATATCAATGGTTGGTGGATTACAATATCTGACTCACACTAGACCAGATATTACTAATGTTGTTGGAATTGTGGCTAGATATTAGGAAGAACCTAAAGAGACACACCTAGCTGGTGTGAAAAGGATATTTAGATATCTAAAAGGAACAACAAAATATGGCTTATGGTATGATATAAATGATGACTTTGAATTTCATGCTTATACTGATGTTGATTGGGTAGGGAATATTGATGACAGGAAGAGTACTAGTGGAGGTACATTTTTCCTTGGGAAAAGGTTGGTTTAATCATGGCTAAGTAAAAATAAATATTGTATAGCTCAATCCACTACATAATCTGAGTATGTTACTACTACTATTAACTGCACTCAAATTGTTTGGATGAAACAAATAATGAAATATATTGGAATAAATTTTATTGAGCCAGTGGTTATCCATTGTGATAACACTGGTACAGTAAACATGTCAAAGAATCCTGCGATGCATTCTAAAACTAAGCATATTTCTATTAAATACCACTTCTTGAGAGATAAGATAACAAAGAAGGAAATAAGATTGGAATACATTAGCACAAAGGAACAGATATCATACATCTTTACAAAGCTATTGCCAAAAGATGCCTTTGAGTATCTCAGAGGTATGCTTGGAGGGCAAGCCCCTCCTAGTTAGATTTAAATGATGAAGGGATGCATCAGTCTAGAGGTTTCTAGAGCCTTATCATGTTTTGCACTTGATGTATGGGTCTACTCCTCAAGGGGAGTGATCGTTGAAGTCAGTTGATAACTTATGCAACCCTTTTCCATTGTTGTCAAAGGGGGAAAGAGACTATGTGAATATCCTATGGGAAAGAGACTATGTGGTAAAGGTACTGAGAGAATACTTTTGGGTTGATGGATTTTCCCATATGTTGCCATCAATGCCAAAGGGGGAGATTGTTGGATATTGCTAATGCATTGGGGAGATTTTTTGATAAATTTAATATGTTTAATCACTACGTTGAGTGATGTTGGAATTATTGTTGTTGTCATTCATGTTTTGTCACTAATGTCAACATATGTTTCTATGAAGAGAACAAGCTGGTTATTACAGTGTATAGATACTATACGAATGATTTAGAACATGTGAAGTAAGTTGATATAGGAAGGTGTTGTTATCTTATATCTAAGATTGCATGATGTAGTATTGCATATTGGCTGAGTTATAGAAGATTTGGTGAAGACTAGTTACTGGAAAGCGACAGTGGAAGCTGACAGAGTAAGTCTTTGATTTTTGGGTATATCTTACAGGTGATGAGGATTTAGTGTATGCGAGCTTACGGGATGACATATAGAGTACTAAAGAATTTTCGCTGATCTTAGCAAGGTATGGAAAGCAGGATGATGTCAGTTGTGGTGTGTGTTCTCGAGATGACCTATTTGGAAACTGACTTTAGATTTATAGCGTGTATCATGAATGGTGAGCATCCATTATAGATGTTGGTCCTTAATTACTAAATTGTAATTGTTTTATACTTATTTTAGATACCATGTGTATCTTAGCAAGGATTTATGTAATTATTTGTATATTAGGAAAGCCTAATTGGCTGACCTGGTCATTTATTTTCTAATAGGGTATATATGTAAGATCTTTTCTTTTGAAAAGATATGGAAGAATGGATGTGATGTAAATGAGGATTGTGGAAGCTACGAGCTTTAGTCTATTGGATGTAGAGAAGAGGATAACTTATATACTTCATTGGAACTGATCAAGAAAAGACAGTTGCTATTGGACAGTTCAAAGATTGTGTATTTATTTACATACACTTGTGTTGCGAACAATGAGTTTTGAAGGTGGACATAACCTTCTTTGGGCAGTGAGCCTAGGCACTAAGCCTACCTTATTTTCTTGACTCCTAACAGGGTCTATCCTTTAACAAGGACTATGTACTATAATGTTTCAATCAGCTCCTAACAAGACTAGATCTTCTAACAAGGATAGTATAGTCTCAGTACATCATTAGTGGGTGTTAATTCCCACCGGGGTTTTACCTTTAACAAGGTTTCCTCGACAACAAATATTGTGTTATTGTGTTGGCATTCATTGTGTTCATTTGATTTGAAATTGCTTCTATTCAAAGTTTAAAGTTTAATAATCTGTCATACAATTGATTCATCCCACCTCTTAGTTGTATTGGTGGACTATTATTCTTAACAAGGTAATCTTTATTAGGGGTCAGAAAAGAAAAAGGAAGGATCTTTTCTTAAGGAAAGTGTATCCATAAGGGATCCAAAAGAGAGATCTATCCTAAGGAAAGGTAAAACTCCTTAGGGATTGAAAAAGAAAAGGAAGATCTATTCTTAAGGAAAGTGTATTCATTAAGGGATCCTAAAGTACGATATGTCTTAAGAAAAGGTATTCTTCCTTAGAGATAAAAAAGAACAAGATGATTTGTCCTTAGGTAAAGTGTATCCATAAGGGATCCAAATGAAAAGAAACATTAGAAATAGTGTGTGTGTGCAAAAAGTGGGCAGCGTGTATGCCTCCGCATTAAAGAGATTGCAAGTGCCCTAATAGGAGTAATTTATTTAATGAAGTGTAAATGCATCCAATAGAAATATTTCCACTATGAAATGGCCCCAAGAAAGGAAAAATCAAGGGGAATGAGCACATGACAAAAGAGAGCACAAAGGGGATCAACCAACTTTGGGGTCAGTATGATCATATGATAATATATGAAATGTTATGTCAAAATGAAATGGCATCATCCCCCAAAGGAAGTAGAACTACAACACAATAGAAGAAAAAAACTTAATATTTACAAAGAAGAATATTTTTGGATTGGCATCACAGAGACCAAAAAGAACTGGTGTCTACCATTTAGCATCATCCTAATTAGATAATACAAATGGACATTTATGAACAGTGTCATAGGTACAACATAACATGTAATAACATATAGAAGAAGAGAGATATAAATAGAAGAATGTTTACAATATTGTGATTCCTTTATCATCTTGTGCCAAAAGAGAAACAAGGGTCATTTAAATAAATAAAAAAAGTAAATGTAACAAGAATCACATCACTGGGGAAGCACATTACAACATGAAAACACAAAAAATCCACTACACAAGAGGATCTATTCAAGTGTATTTCCTATCCCCTATCTTGGTCTATAGTGTTTAGGGAAGGTGGGAAAATCGCAAGAGGAGAAACATCTATCATAGTAGATGGAACAATAGCTATCTCTAAAGAAGCACCCTTGCGAAGATAGGTAACTGTGTTCATTACTAGGAGTGATAGATAATTGTTGTGAAAGAATAACTAGTAAATCATGATCAATATCAATAGTCTAATAGTGATAAAAATAAATAGCATGAATATCATTGTTAGTATCATGACCATCCTCATCAATGGTATCTTCATCATCAAGATTAATTGTAATAGAATCTAAGATACGAATAGCATTGCCATATTTTTTTTTCATTTTTTATTTGTTTAAATTCACTTCTTCCATAGGGTGAAGTATGGGATTGTCAAAGGGAAGAAAAATATGAGGAGGTGTATGAGGTGAAACAATGTTTTGAGAAGCATGTTGATAGGCTCTAAAATGATGCTTGTGATGAAGGTCATATAAATGATGGTTACATTTGGTCTTGCTAGAAATTTGGTTTGGGATAGGATCAATCAACATCATGTCCTTTTATTTTATAGGAGGAACAATGGAAGGAGCCACACTAGTTTGAGAGTTGG
Source organism: Chamaecyparis obtusa (assembly GCA_027943335.1). Lineage (NCBI taxonomy): Eukaryota > Viridiplantae > Streptophyta > Pinopsida > Cupressales > Cupressaceae > Chamaecyparis > Chamaecyparis obtusa. The sequence goes on along the minus strand of BSBK01003219.1, from coordinate 1,132,965 downwards.
GATAAAAATTATGCATATAAGAAATAGGAAGATGAGGTATAGGTGATGTAGGAAGAATTCCACATCTAGGATCATCCTTAGGTTTTCTTTCCACATCTAGGATCATCCTTAGGTTTTCTAAGTGCACAAATCATTTTAATGTTGTATCTTGGTATGATCAAAAGAGATATGCGGTATGAGTTTGAGTGGGTTGAGGAATGGAAGGACAAAATAAAACAAGGTGAACCGAGTATCAAGGCATGAAAGGTTGATAAATAATATGATTAATAGTTATGATCTCTCCAATATGAGAGAATTTAGCACATTTATGAAGAGGAGAAGCCACAATTTTCATGGAGGTAAGCCAAGGAAGACCAAGTTTGACTTGAAATTGATCAAAAGTAGGAATAAAAATGAAAATAGTGTCTAAGGCTTTACCACCAAATTCCATAGGAAATGAAATTGAACCACATGAAGGATAAAGGAAGCCATTTCAAGTTTGAATCAAGACATTAGATTCATGATAGATATATTTTTGCAATTTATTACTAAAATGATTCTCTTCAATTATCACATTCACCATGCAAGTGGGATAAAAAAGGGTACCATGAGAAGGATCATCAGGTGCCTTAATTGTCTCAGTAGGATCAAAGGTAATGCAAGAAAAAGGTGGAGGTTGAGATTTAGGTTTAGGTTGGGATTTATCTGCCTGTCTAACAATATGATTTTCTTCAACAACTTTCACATCATAGTTAATGCACTAGGAAGAGGAAGGTTGATCAACAATATTGGTTAAATGAGATGGTAAAGGATTAGTGTAGATTTTCAAATTTTGATTAGAAGGTGAAAATGATTTGTTTCCATTGTTGATGTTGGCATCCATGGATATAGCATTAGAATAAATAAGGTATTGAGTTCAACATTTTTCAATTGAAAATACTTTTCAGTATCATGACCAGGTTGATGATGGTCTTGACAAAAAGCTTTGGGATCAAAGTATTTGGACTTAGGTTTGGATGGATCAATTGGTTTGATAGGAGGAAGTATTAAAACAATAAAATTCATTGAATTCATCATAACATTATGAAAAGATTCATAAATCTAAGTATAAGTACAAGAAATTCTAAAAATAGATGACAAAGGAGCCACACCTTTGGATGATGTTGCAACTTGTTCATCAACAATGTTGGATGATTTTTATTTTTTGTTTTTTTTTGTAGTTGTTCAATTTGTAATTTTTTTAAAAATTGGATGTGACATCACTCTTATCAATGGGAGTATGAGACATTGGAGTGGTGCTCTCAAATTGAATCACTTTTAGTTGATAATAATGAAGCACTACACATAATTATGAAAAGGAAGAGAACTTAGAAAGAAGAATCATATCTCTAATGTCTTTCTATAAATATAATAATGAAAATACATTATATATCAAAATCAGGGACATGATAAGAAATATAAGCATGAAAATACTTAAATCTATTGATGAAATCAATCCTTTTATGTAACACCTTGTTTACAATTAATTAAATCAATCAAATAAGTTTTAGGACCAATGTTGTTTTCAAATTCTTAAATGAAAACATTAGCAATCTTGTGGAAGGAATCAATACAATAAGGAGGCAAATAATAATACCATTGCAAGGCTTTACCTTGAAAGGTTCTAGTAAACACATTTTTCATAAACCTCTAGTGATGAGAGAGATCACTACATAAATTTTGGAAATTTTTGACATTAGTCACAAGATCACCCTTACTATTATAAGTTTCAAGATGAGGAATCTCAATACTTTGTGGACTAATCACACAAATAATATCCATAGGAAAAGGACTAGCACTGTCGCAAGTAGAAATGTTGAACTTTGATTTACTCAGAAGAAATTTGTTGCTACAAAGAAGACACTGTTTGAGACAAGCTATAGAGGGTAGAATTTGTAGGAGAAATGGGAGGATAAATATGAGAAATGTTAGGCGCATTTTTGGAAATAGAAGGAATATATGAATAGGAAAAGGACATACTATGATAATTGAGCATGTATTTAGGCAATGAAAGACATGGCACAATTAAAGGAATAGAAGGAAGAATAGGATTAGGAGGACTCATATGTGTAGGATTGGAATTTTTAATTGAAGTTGTGATGAGAGGTGGAGGATAAATAGATACACTAGGAATATAATTAGAGATAGGAAAAGAGGTTTCAACACTTGAACTAGGTGGAATAAGACCTAAATGTTAAGCGTGATCCTTAAGAGGTTTAACATTGGTATATTAAAGATGAGAAATGGTACACAAGAGGTCAAGATTATGTTTATTGTTAGATAACTGAGAGGGGGGTGAATCAGTTAAGTCCAATTATCCTATAGTCCCAAATACTCCCAGATGTATATAAGAAAAATTTCAAACCAATTTATCAACTCAATAAAATGTCAATTGTGCCTTTCTCTTCATATACCAATTACTAGTAAATTAAATATTGTGTTTACTAATCAATTCAGTTATAGTGATGTGTAAAGTAAAATAAAAATTCAATGCATCCATACACATATAACACGTATATTTGTAATGTGGAAACCCTATTAGGGGAAAAACCACTTGGGACCGGTAACCCAAAATAATTCACTCTTTTAAAGTGAGCTCGGTTAGGATCCAACCCTGTTAAAGGTTACAAAAAAACACTATGAGGTGTGACCTAGTTAGAGGATTTATCACTAACAATTATCCCTTGACCAAACATTCACTATGGGGTCAATAAGAAAAAAATCAACATTCATTGAATGTCATATTGAAATATAGAGACTGTTAAGTCCCAGTCGGTTAAGATATTTATCTTTAGCAATGGTTAAATTGATACAGTAATGATCTGATTCAAATAAAACTTGATATATTTTCAGATCTATGCTAAGCTCAAAAATACCTCTTATAAATTTAATCAATTCAATATTTTCATTTCCTCCAACTCTATTCTGCTTGGTAATTGCTTTCTTTGTCACTCGGTGTTGTCTATAGATTTTTTCAATTCTATCTTCAACCAGTTTGATCAGTGTTGCATGAAATCAATATTTTCACATGAATTCTCCTACAATAGACTCAATAATGAATCTCATATCTCTTTATATAGACATCATAAACCATTTTATTACCATCCATAGATTTTGCCTCTTAATCTTCACCTTATATTTTTTTGCTTTAACCTTCCTCAGCAGTCGTGTCAATAACACATTTCATTCTCCTTCATTTGATCATCCTTGAATTTTATCAGTCATTTGATCATCATAACAAACATTATCATTTACCTGAAAATCATAAATAATTATCCACTTCATCATCTTTAGTTGGCATTCATAGGTTCCATTTATTTCTTTCACTCGATCAATACCAAAATGCATCAATGATAACTAGCTCAGTTAGCACTATACTCGGTATACACTACACTTTCTCGGTGTATACATAATTCTTCATTTACCGACCACATGAACTTGTTCATTCTTGATCTTCAATACATAATAGATTCATGTAATACAATCAAATAACTAACATAATGCCATAGACTCATCAATAATTCACCTAATGAATACCATATCCATATCTTTCTCATCCATCTCATCTTCATTTAGATATCTCATTCCTTTACTATTTTTCTTTCTAAAGATGTTTGTAACCATCATGAAAAGTGTAGTCAAAACTAGTTGACATTAATGACAATACATTAAATAATTTTGTTAGAATAACTGAGAGGGGGGTGAATTAGTTAGATTAGTTATCCAATAGTCCCAATTACAAAATGTATCTCTTTAAACAAATTCAACAAATTTATGCAACTTGGTAACATAAAATACTAAACTACCTATGTCTTTACCGATTACCGGTTAATTACTCACAATGATTACTGACCAAATCAAATATGCAATATGTAAAGTATGACAACAAATCAATCATCACAAAAACACTTAACACAAAGATTTAACATGGAAACCCTGTCAAAAGAAAAACCACTTGGGACGGATAACCCAAAATACTTTTCACTCTTCTGAAGTGAGCTCGGTGAAGAGCCAACCCTGTTAAAGGTTACAAACACACTGTTAGGTGTGACCTTGTTAGAGGATTTAAGACTAACAGTTATCGTTCAACCAACATTCACTATGGGGTCGATAGGATAACAATGTACATTCATTGAATGACATGGGGTATATCATAAGACGGTTAAGTCCACTCAGTTAAGAGATTTTTCTGTATCAATGGTTAAATTGAAATAGTAATTGATCTGATTACAATACAACTCAAATTACAGATGTTTAGATCTATTCTAAGCCCATACAAATCCTTTGATCAATATATCAATTCACTTCTTCAACATTCATTAACTTAGTGTCCCTCAGTAATAGCTCTTTGATGCTCGGTACTGTTCTGCAGTTCGGTTCTTCTTCAACCAACCTGATCAAGCATGCATGAAATTGTATTCATGCAAAATCTCTATAGTCTTCTATCTTCCGGCATGTTTCAATAAAGAAACTCATATCTCTTATAAAGATAGATAAGCCATTTTCATATCAACCATAAGATTTTTCCACTTAATCTCCTTCATTGATTTTTCCTCTTAAACTTTCTTCGACAGTTTTGTCAGAAACACATTTCAATTCCATCCCTTAGATCTTCTCCAAATTTTGTCAACCATGGATCTTGTAACAAACTTTATCCTCAATCTCAAAATCATAACAATTTACAGCTCATCAATTTCTATTAGCTAAACTTAAGTATTAAATGCTTCCATCCATACACGGTTAATGAAGAAATGTGTTGATGAACATAAGCTCAGTTAATACTGTTGCTTGGTATGCACTACACTAGCTCGGTGTATACTGAAGTGCTTCATTTATCGACCACACTACTTTGTTAAGTTTTTCTTCTAACTTCATAACAGATTTTAATGCAACATAATCAAGTCAACCATATGAAGTCATAGACTCATCAATAATTTACCCAAAGTATTCCTTATCCTCATCTGTCATATCCATCTTCCTCCATGTAGATATCTCAGTTCTTCATCTTTTCTCTCCTCTTTACATATGTTTAGATGTTTGCAACTATCATGATAAGTACTATCAAAACTAGTTGACATCAATGACAATAAAATGATTGATTTAATTATCTTACATATCATTTCAGTACTTGATGATCTCTAATCACTGATCTTCAAGTCATTTAGGTATTCAATCAATTGTAGTTCATCATATTTAATGTCTTACATACACTTTAGTAGCTTGGTGATCATCAATCACTGTCTTTTAAATATCCATTCCATTGTCAAACTTTCCTTCAAGATATTCAATCAGTTGTAGTTTATCAATCTCTCCCTTTGGCATTGATGGCAACACAATATGAAATATGTCATAGAATACCAAATATTTGTTCTACAACTTCATAAGAAAATGTTGTAACTGGTAAGCTCTCCCTAGCTCATACATTTAATATGTTTAATCACTACACAACATCTATACTCTCCATGCAGTCTCTCCCTATAGATTTGATCTTCTTTCCCTATGTATGTATTTTCTTCTCTCCCTTTAGATAGATACTTCATTGATTCTTCTCTCCCTTTGACAATAATGCCAAAAAAAAAATAGCTCTTTAATAGCCAAAATATTGTCTCTGGTGTTTGGTTCAGATCAAGTACCTTTCATGTACTGATATGAAAGTTTAGTTTGTCTTTCATCTTTCACCTTGCACAACCTCAGGAAACCTAAAGTGTGAACATCATGCATCAACATCATTTTATATTCTAATAAAGTATAGGTTGATGGAACTTCCTATTCACCTTAGTGACCAATAGATAGGGGATGGACCCCTAGTCTAGTCTTCAAGTACTCCAATGAATCCTTTGGTAAGGCTTTAGTAAATATATCAACAAGTTGCTCTTGTGATTTCACATACTCCAATTTCACTTTCTTTTCTTGTACTTGTTATCTCAAGTAGTGATACTTTATAGATATATGCTTTGTCTTTTCATGCATCACCATATTCTTAGAAATGTTTTTTACACTAGTGTTATCACAATATATAATCACTGGGTCAGTGATCTCTTCATTCATACCTTCCAAAAGTTGTTTTATCCATGTAATGTTCAAACAATTAGCAGCAACAACATATTCTGCTTCTATAGTGGACTGAGAAATGCATCCGTGTTTCTTAATTATCCAAGTAACTAATCTTTCCCCCAAAAAGAATGCTCTACTAGTGGTGCTCTTTCTATCATCAATTTTTCCATCCCAATCCACATCTGTATATACTTTTAGTTCAAAATTGCCTTCTTTCTTGTACCACAAGCCATGGTTTTTAGTGTTCTTCAAGTATCTCAAAATCAATAGTCATATGTGATTCCTTAGGATTAGCAAAAAATCTTGCTATAATTCCAATTGCATGTGTAATATTTGGTCTACTATGTACAACATACATCAACTTACCAATCATTGATTTGTATAATGTCCGATTTACCTCAATTGACTGGTCATCATTTGTCAATTTTCATCCAGCAATCATAGGTGTACTGACCTATTTTGAATCCTCCATACTGAATGTCTTCAATATTTCTTTTATGTACTTTGATTGAGTAATGTATATGCCTTCATTTTATTGTAAAATTTGCAAGCCAAGAAAAAATTTAATTTCTCCAAACATTGACATTTCAAATTATTTTCTCATTTCATTAGCAAATGATTTGCATAGATTGTCATGTCCTCCAAATATGATATTATCAACAAAAAATTCAGCAATAAGAATCTTATCATCGGTTTCACCTTTCAAATACAAATTGTTGTTATCACTTGTTCTAACAAATCCAATAATCATAAGGTAGGAATGCAATCTTTCATACCATGCTCTCAGTGCTTGTTTCAATCTTTATAGTTCTCTATGCAACTTACATACCATTTTCTTCTGATTAGGATCAACAAAACTTTTAGGTGTTCAATGTAATGCCAGGTTGTTTCTCAGGTAGAGTGTCAAGTTTCTCAATGTAAGTAAATCTACCATAATCTTCCAGTTCCTTTTTTCTTTCTTCATCATTCTTCTCAAAAAATTCATCAGCTCTCACATTTTCACTTTCAATCATCTTATTAGTACCCTTATTCAAACATTTTAAAGCTTTTCTCTTAGTAGAATATCCTAAGAATATTCCTTCATCACCTTTTTGAATCAAATTTCCCATTTCTATCATCTTTTAAAATGTAACATCTGCTTCCAAATATTCTGAAATAACTTACATTAGGTGTGTAACCATACCATAATTCATAAGGTGTCTTATTTGAATCTTTCTTCAGTTGAACTTAGTTCATTGTGTATACAATAGTACTAACAACTTCTCTCCAGTAGATATGTGCAACATCCTTTTCAATCATTAGTGTTATAGAACAATCAATAATAGATCTATTTCTCATTTCAATAATCCCATTCTCCTATGGTGTACTCGGTGCAGAAACATGTCTCTGTTGAACTGCAACTGATTTGGAATCTGATTGAAGAATCTGTGATTAAAGATCACTAAGGAGTTGTTGATTAGATATGTAATATGATTAAATTAGTATTATGTTGTCATTGATGTCAACTAGTTTGACAACACTTATCTTGTAAGTTACTATACTGAGACAGATGAAGAAAGGTGAAAAAGAAATGAAGAACGAAGAAATCTACATAGAGAAAGATGTACATAATAGATGAGGATAATGAATACATTGAGTAAATTTTTGATGAGTCTATGACTTGATGATATTGACTTTATTATGTTGCATTCATCTATGATAAAGTACAAAGCTGAAAGACACAAAGCAGTGTTGTCGGTAAATGAAGCATTTCTAGTGTACACCGACAGAGTGTAGTGTATACTGATCGCAGTATTAACCAAGCAGTGTTCACCGATGCATTTCTTTGTTAACCAAGTGAGATAGAATGAATTAAATGATTATTTTAGCCAATAAGATTGATGAGCTGGAAAAAGTATAACATTGAGGTAATAGATAATGTTTGTTACACAGATCAACGACTGATGAAATTCAGGGAAGATCTAACGGAGCAGATTGAAACATGTTATTGACACAAGTACCAAGAAAGTTTGAAGAGGAAAAATCTATGAATGTGGTTAAGCGGAAAAATTTGATGGTGGAGAAGAAAATGATTTACTCGTCTATATAAGAGAACAAAATTTCTTTATGAAAGATACTGGAAGAATAAGTTGCAGGATTATTGTGTGAGCAAGGATTTCATGCATTCTGATCATATTGGTTAGTAAGAACTGAGCTGCAAAACAATTACCGAGCTATAGAAAGCAACTACTGACAGATAGTAAGTTGATACAGTATTGAATCTGAAGTGAAATATTGATCAGAAGGATTTGTATGGACTAAATATTGATCTATAATCTGCAATTGAAGTTGTATTAAGGCAGGTCATTTTATTGTTACATATTTAACCATTGTATACAATCAAAATCTCTTAACCGAGTGGACTCTAAAAGTCTTATGATGTATCATTCATAGAATGAACATTGTTATCCTGTCAACCCCATAGTGAATGCTGGTTGGACGATAACTTCTAGTCTAAAATCCTCTAACAAGGTCACACCTAACAGTGTGTTTGTAAACCTTTAATAGGGTTGGGTCTTAACCGACCTCACTTCAGAAGAGTGAAAAAATTTGGGTTGCTGGTCCTAGGTGGATTTTCCCTTTACAGGGTTTCCATGTTAAATCTCTTGTGTTATGTGTTGATTGTGATATTTGTTTGTTATCATTCTTTACATGTTACATGTTAGATTTGATTGGTAACTGTTATAGTATTTGATTGGTAATCGGTAAAAGCACAGACAGTGAGAATTATTATTGTTTATCGATGAGCAGAAATTAGAGAAGTTGTTTGAATTATACATTTTGTTTTGGGACACTGGATGACTAATTCACCCCCCCCTCTCAGTTATTCTAACAATTGGTATCAGAGCACTGGTTTCTTGAAATAGAATTTTAAGGACTTAAGCATAAAGGTCTCAAGATGTATAAGAGGGAAGTACTGAAATTGAACAAAGAGAACTTCACAGTATGGCAAAGCAGAATGAAGCTGCACATATCTAGAATTGGGAACTCAACACTAGAACTGATGGAAAATGGCTACATACAATCGCCCACTGGTCTCTTAACTCTTGATCAACTGAAGGATAAGAATGAACACAATGTTACTATGATGGAACTTGTTGCTACCTATACCGACTTTGAATTTGAAGATATCAAGACATGCATGACTACCAAAGGAATGTGGGATAAATTAACACAAATCTACAATGGAGATCTAAATTTCAAAAGAGCCTGAGAGGCAGATTTGATGATATGAGAATGAAAGAAGGTGAGAACATTGTCCAATATTCAAATAGACTCAAAGAGGTAGTACATGCTATTAGAGCATCTGATGGAGTAATTGATGATGAAACAGTGATAAGAAAGATTATCAGAACTTTGCTAGTAGTTTATGCAATCGAGATTTCTGCAATTCATGAAACAAGAGCTACATCCAACCTTACTCTTGATACTCTGATTGGTAAACTTACAACCTTTGAATTAAACAACTTTGATAACAGTTTTGTTCCTTCTGTTAAATCCACTTTCATGTCTTCTTTGAAGATTGGAAAGTCTAGCAGGAATAGTAAGAATTGTGATAGTGATGACAATACTGATGATGAACTTGATGAACTTGAAGCACTTATGGCTAGAAGATTGCCCAAAGGAAAAGGAAGGTATAGAGGTAAGCTACCTTTGACATGCTTTAACTATAAAGAAGTTGATCACATCGCTACTAGATGTCCTCAAAATAAAGATGATGATAGATCCAAAGACAGATCTAAAAGAAGCTATGGGAGAAGAGTCAACAGAGGTTACCAACACAACAACAGAGACAACCAAGATGAAAAAGGCAAAAAGGTATGTTACATAGTCGAAGATATTGAAACTGAATCTGATTTTGATGATGATATAGAAGTTGTATTTGTTGCTATGAAAGATGACTTAGAAGAGGAAGAGAAACATGAAGAGACAACACTGATATCTAAAGTAAGCATAAATGATACATGGATCATAGATAGTGGCTGCACACATCATATGACAAGTGATGTAGAGAAGTTTGATCATCTTGTTGAATATAATGGAGGATCTGTGAGAATGGGAAATGATGCACCTTGTATGGTAAGAGGTAAAGGTTCACTAATGATCAATGACATAATACAATGTGAGAATGCATACTGGGTAGATGGACTAAAATATAATATGTTAAGTGTGGCTCAACTGAACAACTTAGGCCACCGACTGGCTTTTGAGAGAAAAAAGGTGAAGATCTATGATGATGGAGGAAGACTTGTCGGAACTGGTACACAATCCAGAGGTAATCTATTCTATCTTAATATGGATCAATCATCTTGTTTGTTAATAAAGGATGAAGATGCTTGGTTGTGGCACAGAAGGTTATGCCATGTGAACTTTGACAACATGATCAAAATTAGTAGAAAGAAAAGAGTTAGAGGATTTCCAAACTTGTCAAAACCTGATCATGCCATGTGCCATGAATGTTAAAGAGGTAAGATGACTAAGTCTAGTTTCAAAAGAAAAGACTACTCAACAAAGAAGATACTTGAGTTGGTTCATACTGATCTATGTGGTCCTATGAGAACTCAGAGTTATTATTGTGATAGATATTTTATTCTTTTTGTTGATGATTACACTAGACTAATGACTGTTATGTTCCTGAAAGAGAAATCTAAAGCTTTCAAAATGTTTAAGTGGTATAAAGATAAGGTAGAGAAAGAAACCAAAAAAGAAATAAAATGCTTAAGATCTGATAGAGGAGGTGAATTTATCTCTGATGAATTTACTAATTTTTGTAATGAGCATGGAATCAAAAGATAGGTATCTACACCAAGGACACCTCAGCAAAATGGCATTTCTGAAAGGAGCAATAGGTCTATAATTGACTGTGCTAGGACATTAATGTTACAGAAGAATGTTGCTCAGACATATTGGAGGGAAGCTGTCAGTACAACTGTGTATGTTCTTAACTGAGTGCAATTGAAGAAGGACTCCAACGGAACACCTTATGAACTATGGTTTGGACACAAACCTACTGTAAGTTATTTCAGAATTTTTGGGAGTAAATGCTTTATTTTGAAAGATGAGAGAAATGGGAAATTTGATTCTAAAGGAGATGAAGGAATATTTCTGGGATATTCCACTACAAGTAAAGCATATAAATGTTTGAATAAGGCTACAAATAAGATAGTTGAAAGTACCAATGTTCATGTTGATGAGTTTGATGACAAGTACATAGAGGAAAGTACAAAGGAACCAGAAGACTACGATAGATTCACTTACATTGAACATCTAGAGTATCTATCGACACCACAAACTATGACAACTAGTCAGGAGGGAAATAATGTAGGACAACATGCAATATAAACCGAGGAACAAGAGGGAGCTATCGAGCAAGGAAATGACCTTGAACAGGATGTGCAAGAAATAAGAAATCAATTTTTGGCTAGTTTTGTTAGAAGACATCATCCTAAGACACAAATCATTGGAGACAGACATGCTGGAATGCAAACTAGAAGCAAAACAAGACAAGGTACATGTCTAATTTGTGAATTTGAACCTAAAACTGTGAAAGTTGCATTAGAAAATGAAGAATGGGTTAATAGAATGAAGGAGGAAATAGAGCAAATAAAGAAAAACAATACTTGGTCCTTAGTACCGTGACCAAAAGATAAGAATGTTATCGGTACTAAGTGGATATACAGGAATAAACTAAATGAAAATGGTGAAGTCACAAGAAATAAAACTAGATTGGTATGTAAGGGATATCCATAGGAAGAAGGCATTGACTATGGTGAAACATTTGCATCTATTGCTAGATTAGAAGGAGTTAGAATGCTACTTGCATATGTTGTAGACAAGAAATTCAAAGTATATCAAATGGATGTGAAGTCAACATTTTTAAATGGTATACTTGAAGAAGAGGTCTACATTGAACAACCTGAAGGATTTGTTGATCCCAACAATAAAGACATGGTATGTAGATTACATAAATCTTTATATGGTCTAAAGCAGGCACCGAGAGCATGGTATGAAAGACTGTTTACTTACTTGTTAAGTATTGGATTTGTTAGAACAAGTGAAAAGAGCAATCTGTATGTGAAAGGTGATACTGATGATACTATTATCATTGCTGAAATATTTGTTGATGATATTATCTTTGGAGGCTTAGATCTTGTCTGCAAGGCATTTGCTGATGAAATGCAAAAGGAATTTGAAATGTCTATGTTTGGAGAGATTAAGTTCTTTCTTGGACTACAAGTGATTCAGCAGAGTGATGGAATATTCATCACACAATCTAAATACATAAAGGAAGTACTGAAGACATTTGGCATGAAAGATGCTAAACCTATGGGAACACCGATAGCTACTAGATGCAAATTGACAAAGGAGGATGAAACTACAGAGGTAAACTAGACACTTTACTGATCCATGATTGGTAAGTTAATGTACGTAGTTCACAGTAGACCAGATATAGCACATGTTGTGGGAATTGTTGCAAGATTCTCTGCTAATCCTAGAGAATCACATATGATAGCTACAAAAAGGATCTTAAGATACCTAAAGAAAATAGAGAATTATGGATTATGGTATCCTAAGGAAGGGAATTTTGAATTGAAAGTCTACACCGATGTTGATTGGGCTGGAAATGTGGATGATAGAAAAAGCACCACTGGAGGAGCATTTTTCTTTGGTGAAAGGCTTGTAACCTAGACAAGTAAAAAGTGAGCTTGTATTTCTCAGTCTACAGCTAAAGAAGAATATGTTGCTACTGCTACCAAGTGTTCAAACATTGCATATATCAAACAAGTGTTGGAAGGAATGAATGAGGTAATCACTGACCCGGTAATTATATATTGTGACAACACTAGTGCTATTAATATTTCAAAGAATCCCATGATGCACTCTAAGACAAAGAATATATCTATTAAGTATCATTACTTTAGAGAAAAAGTGCAAGAGAAGCAAGTAAAGTTAGAATTTGTTACATCTAAAGAACAACTTGCAGATATTTTTACAAAGCCCCCTACCAAAGGACACATTTAAATACTTGAGGACTAGACTTGAGGTCCGTTCCCTATCTATCAGTCACTAAGGTGATCTGGTTGTTGCATCAGCCTACTTTTATCAGAAGATCATTTATGTTGATGCAGCATAGATCACACTTTGAATTGTGTTCAAGGTTTTGATTAAGTTTGAGAACTTGTACTGATTGGGATATCAGTATTTAGAGATACAGAGGAAGATAGAATTGTTTGTTTATTTATTTCTTTGGCATTGCTGTCAAAGGGAGAGATAAACAATATGAAAAGGAACAAGATATGAAAATGAACAAGCACTGATGAGAACTATCTAAGGGAGAGACAATCATAATAAGACAGAGTATTGAAGATCAGTTACAAAAAATAAAAGCAGGAATAGGAGAATTGAAAAGATCACAACTACAGAATGGTAAAGTTGTATTACTTAATGTTGTTTAGTTACATAGTTATTAAACATATTAAGTCCATTCAACTTATAACATTTTGTTCACCAAGTTGTAGAATATATGTTTGGTATGTGTATGGTACATTTCATATTACTTGAGTTGTCATCAATGCCAAAGGGAGAGATTGTTGAACTACAACTGATTTGGAATCTGATTGAAGAATTTGTGATTAAAGATCACTGAGGAGTTGCTAATTAGATATGTAATATGATTAAATCAGTATTATGTTGTCATTGATGTCAACTAGTTTGACAACACTTATCTTGTAAGTTACTATATTGAGACATCTGAAGAAAGGTGAAAAAGAAAAGAAGAACAAATAAATCTACATGGAGAAAGATGTACATGATAGATGAGGATAAGGAATACATTGAGTAACTTTTTGATGAGTCTATGACTTAATGATATTGACTTTATTATGTTGCATTCATCTATGATGAAGTACAAATCTGAAAGACACAAAGCAGTGTTGTCGGTAAATGAAGCATTTCTAGTGTACATCGACAGAGTGTAGTATATACCAATCATAGTATTAATAGAGCAGTGTTCACCGATGCATTTCTTTGTTAATCGAGCGGGACAAAATGAATTAAATGATTAGTTTAGCTAATAAGATTGATAAGCTGGCAAAATTATAACATCTAGGTAATAGATAATGTTTGTTACATAGATCGATGGCTAATGAAATTTAGGGAAGATCTAACAAAGCAGATTGAAACGTGTTATTGACAAAAGTATCAAGAAAGTTTGAAGCAGAAAAATCTATGAATGTGGTTAAGCAACAAAATCTAATGGTGGAGAAGAAAATGATTTACTTATCTATATAAGAGAATAGAATTTCTTTATGAAAGATGCCGGAAGAAGAAGAAGCTGCAGGATTATCATGTGAACAACGTTTTCATGCATTCTGATCATACTGGTTAGTAAGAATCGAGCTGCAAAATAATTACTGAACTATAGAGAGCAATTACCGACGGACAGTAAGTTGATACAGTATTGAATCTGAAGTGAAATATTGATCAGAAGGATTTGTATGGACTAAATATTGATCTGTAATCTGCAATTGAAGTTGGATTAAGGCAGGTCATTTTACTATTACATATTTAACCATTGTATACAATCAAGCTCTCTTAACCAAGTGGACTCTAAAAGTCTTATGATGTATCATTCATAGAATGAACATTGTTATCCTATCAATCCCATAGTGAATGCTGGTTGGATGATAACTTCTAGTCTAAAATCCTCTAACAAGGTCACACCCGATAGTGTGTTTGTAAACCTTTAACAGGGTTGGGTCTTAACCGACCTCACTTTTGAAGAGTGAACAATTTTGGGTTGCCGGTCCCAGGTGGTTTTTTCCTTTGCAAGGTTTCCACGTTAAATCTCTTGTGTTATGTGTTGATTGTGATATTTGTTTGTTATCATTATTTACATGTTACATGTTAGATTTGATCAGTAACTATTATAGTATCTGATTGGTAATCGGTAAAAGCACAGACAATGAGAGTTATTATTGTTTACCGATGAGCAAAAATTAGAGAAGTTGTTTGAATTATACATTTTGTTTTGGGACACTGGATAACTAATTCACCCCCCCCCCCCTCTCAATTATTCTAACAGTCTCTTAATTCCATGCTCATTACAAAAATTAGCGAACTCATCAGAAATAAATTCACCACCTCTATCTGATCTCAAGCATTTTAATTATTTACCACTTTCTTGTTCCACTTTAGCTTTAAACCATTTAAATATCTTTAAAACTTTAGATTTTTCTTTCAAGAAGATGACAATCATCATTTTAGAGTAGTCATAAAAAACAAGATAAAATATATGTATCCATAATAACTCTGAGTTCTCATAGGACCACACAAGTTTGTATGAACTAACTGCAAAATAGAATTAGATAAATAGTTTTTGCTCTTAAAACTAGATTTTGGCATTTTTCCCATTTGACATTGTTTTCACATAACATAGTTTGGTTTAGATAAGCTTGGTAAGCCTCTAACTCTCCTTTTCTTACTGATCTTAACCATGTTGTCAAAATTCACATGACATAACCTTTTGTGCCATAACCACACATCTTCAATTCTAGCCAACAAACAAGAAGTTTCAACATTTTCAAGATAAAATAGATTACCTTTAGATTGTTCACCAGGACCGACCAACTTTCCACTCTCATTATAGATTTTCACCTTTCTATTCTCAAATGCAGCTTGGTGGTGTGTGTTATTCAGCTATGCTACGGTCAATAGATTATAATTAAGTCCCTTCACCCAATATGCATTCTCACATCTGATCTTATTGTTCAACAATATAGACCCTCTTCCCTTTATTGGATAAGGTGAATCATTTCCAATTTTAATAGATTCACCATTATAATGTTCAAAGTATTCAAATTTCTCTTCATCACTAGTCATATGATGTGCACAACCACTATCAATAATCCAAGTATCATTCTTGCTAATTTTAGAAATAAGCATTTTTTCAACATGCCTTTCTTCTTCCTTTTCTGAATCTTCTTTCAAAGGAATGAATACCATCTCAATGTCTTCATCAGTGTTGGTGTCAGTGTCATCATCATCATCATCTTCAACAAGGTAACATGCCTTCTTTCCTATGTCTTTCTAATCTCGGTTACTTATCATGTCATACTATCGGTTGCCTCTATGTTCTCGGTTATCTCTTCTGTCAGACTTCCTTTCATTAGATCTTTCATTATTTTTCTCATCTTCTTTCCTATTAGGAAATCTAGTTGTAATATGGCCAATATCTTTATAGTTAAAGCAAACCAAAGGTAGTTTTCCTCTATATCTCCCTTTACCTTTTTGTAGTCTTCTAGCCATTAATGTTTCAAGCTCATCAAGTTCATTTTGATCACTTTCACTATCACTCTCATTTCTTATCATGCATTTTTTGCTTGATTTACAAATTTTTAGAGTTGACATAAATGCAGACTCAACAATAGGAACAACAATATTATTAAATTTATTCAACTCAAATATAGCACTAGTAGAATTTGGGCAATAAATGACCAGGTGACTAAAAATTTTAGTCACGTGACTAAAAAACTGATCATGTTCTACCCATTTTTTGCAATTCACAAATATAAATGACTAAATAAATGACCAATTTGGTCATCAGGTAAAATCACAACTAAAATGACTAAATAAATGACCAATTTTGTCATCAGGTAAAATGACTAAATAAATGACCAATTTAGTCATAGGGTAAAATGACCAATTTGGTGATCAGGTAAAATGACCAAATAAAAGACTAAATAAATGATCAAATAAATGACTAAATAATTAGTCACCCTAATAATAAAAATGACTAAATGAATGATTAATACTCCTTTACACATTAACATTTGATAATATCATATACTTATATTCTTGGAAGTTGCATTTCAGCAATAATGTGTGTTCGCCAATAGACTTATTATGCAAACACTATTCTGTGTGCTCTAATATTATGTTCATCAATAGACTTATTGTTGCATTTCACATTAACTATACTATGTGCTCTATAATTTTTAGATGTTTCATTATTTTGTTTGTATCCCAAGGTGAACTTTAATAGTTATGCCATTATTCAAATATTGTTGATACATATGTTTAATTTTCAGGCAAGGTCGAGCCAGCCAAAAGATTATTCATGGTCAGAATGTGCCAAGCGTGGCTATATTTCATGTGTTATCACTAAAAGTTTGAATTTAATTATTTTTTATATTATTCAAATACATTTATCAAATGCGCTCAATGTTCTCTTCTCTTCTCAAACCTCTTTTTTGTATGTAGTGAATCCCAACAAATGGGATGCCTTACTATTCTTCAACCTACACCCAGATGCTACAATTGATGACACCAGTCTGCATGGTAGTTTTGACAAATGATCTGAAAAGTATGTAAATCTTCAAACATTTCTACATTTATAAATTTTAACATAATTACATTGAATTGCATCTTCTTAATGCAGCAGTTGGTGACAAGGGTTTAACAACCTCCCGTGGATTCTATAAGTCTAGTGGTTGTACTATCAGGCATTAACAGTTTGAACTTTAATTTGGTGCAATGACAACCACCCAATCTAATAACATATAAAGACTTCTCTACACTAATTTGGTCATCAGGTGAAATCACAACTAAATAATTGGTTAGACAAATAAAAATGACTAAATAAATGACTAATTTGGTCACTGGATAAAAAACTACAACTAAATAATTAGTCACACAAATAGAAATGACTAAATAAATAACTAAATTTTACCACCAAAATTTGACGCCAAAATCACATCAAAACAAAGGAAAGAGTAGAAGGTAAATACCATGAATTTAGGTAACAATTATATAGGTATCAAGCAATTAGCAATTACTTGGTCCATACTATTGGGGTAATATATAATTGCACCCTATATTTACTTAGGTAAATCATGAAAAAGAGGACATATCAACTCCCTTGATCTATAGAATTATTTGTCATGATCTCTACATCATTCATCTCCTTGATTGATAGTATTATGTGTCATATTTCTCACTAGGATGAGTTTACTTAACACGTTTTCTCTTACATGCAATTCAACTTCATTTGTGATACTTTCACACCTTGACCTTTGCATCCTACCATCCTACTGTGTAAATATTACAATTCATTTCCTTTTTTTTACATACTCTTGAATACATATATTAAAATTTATTTATTTTCAAAACTAATTTAATTGTCTTAAATTAAAAATATAAACTAGTTCAATTATCTTAAATTAAAAGGCCAGACAAAAGAATCATGCATTTTCAATAGGCGGTGAAGGATATAAGAATGGCGGGAAGTGAAATTCTAACATGACTTTTTTAATTTTAACATATTTTTGTTAATTGTTAATATTAGTTTGTAGAGCCTCTAATGTTTCTCACTTGTTTTGAGATGCTAGTTATCCTTCATGCACCGGTTGATTGGGAGGAAGATCTTACGATTGCATAAGGGCACCAAAATTGTTTGTTCTTTTGAATTGTCTTTGGCCCCGCTATTAGAGATGCGAGCTGCATAGGAAAAATTGTGAGGTGGGTTTATATAGACTGAATGTCAGTATCTGCAATGGCGTTGGGTGGTTAGTACTTTTTATTCTTGTTTATTCAATTTTTTGATGTGCAATTTTGGGTCAAAAAGCTTACAAGAAAGTAAAAGCAAGATTTTGAAAGCTATAGGGGAACATAGAATGTTATAGGTTTTATAGGAAATTTGCAATCTTAAAATTAAGAAGAAAGTGGTGTAGAGTAGAGATTTTATGAGAAATTAAAATCTTGAAACTTGCAAGAAAATAGGTAGAGGTATGGATTTTAGGGGAACTTTAAAGCTTGAAACCCTAAAGCAGAGTGTAGGGTTTATATGGTTTTGATAGATATTAGAGTATTCTTGAGGTAAGTCCCTTACCATGGTTTTGATGAGATTTTTGGGATTTATTTCTTTCCCCTTCTCTTGATTTTTCCTATTTGATGTTTGTCTTTTTACAATTTTTCCTTCTCCCTTCTCCCGACGTACATGGGTTGAAAAAAATTACAAGGTCTATTTTAAATTATTTTCCTTTGTCCTTTGCAATGGAATTTACGATAAATTTTTTTCTTGTTTCAATAATTGGTAAGCATCGATAATTGGTCTCTACATTGATGTTTGGCTGGACAACATTTGAGGTTTCCTTGCAGCCATGGTTGCTAGGATTCTGATTGGTTATATCATTTTTTTTGAGAATTTTCATCCACATTTTTGTTTATCCCTGATCCTACCTTGTACCCATGACCATACTTCTTTTCCTTCCTTTAGTTCTCTTGAAACCCTTGCGACATATCCAAATCTTATGTTACCTACAAGAACTTATTAGATATTGATTTTTGAGTTGAACAGAGAGGTTTAAATTTTTAGTTCATTTTCTTTTTGAGAATAGTTTTATCTCCCCAGATTCAAATTCTGGTAGGTCTACTTACATTTTTGAGATTCTATGGTTTTAGAGCCATGCATAGGGCATTAGAAATTGCTGATTTTAGGCACCATTTTGATGGTTTGCATTTCAGTGCTAAGCTACATAACTCTACATGCTTTAATCTATTCAAACCAAAGTGTTGTTATATTGGTCTTCTTGAAGATATCAGAACCCAAATTGTGATTTCATTGATTTGATTGGGTTTATAGTAGTTAGTAGAGGTGTCAAATTTAGCTCATTTTCCTTTCCTCCTTTTTCCATCAGGGTGTAAAAAGCTGCCTATTCAAGATAGACTACATCATAATAGTAAGGTAAAATTCCCCCTTTTCTTTTCAAACATTCAATTAAGATCCTGATGGTGTTTCATAAATTATGGAGCTAATCTAAGTAGAGCTCAGTCTCTTTGTTGTCCTGATCTGTGATGGTACATTTGTTCTTGTTTTCTAAATTTGACTCCATGTAAACCCTACAAAATTATTCACACTAAACCCCAACCTCCTGTGAATGGAGTGTCTATACATATCAATGCTAATGCATCCCACAGGCTACCAGATTTCCATCAAACTATCCATATCAAGTATGTTAAGTTGGGCTACCATTATTTTATACCACATCTTATAATCATTTTTATAATACCTCTAATGATAGGGATCCTTGTTCAATAGGTAGGATGAATCAATAGGAAATTTGGTAGCTTTGGATCTATTTACAGTTTAATTTGGTGAGTGTCCTAGTGTGTTCTATTTTTTTAGTATTTGGATGAACTATGTATGTGATGTCAAGGGCTTGACCAATCTATCTTGTTAACTATTCATGTTATAAGCCCCCCTAATGCTAAAAGTGAATTGCAAACATTTCATATATCATTCCTAGCTTTCAAGAAATTATTCCAATCCTTCTCTTGAGTTGTACAAAAAGATATTAGAGAGTTCTAGTTTGGGAGAAATTTTTTATGTCCCTTTTGCAATGCATTACTTAACCCCCTAGCCATCTATTGCAGTGGCTAGTGAAGAGGCAGATCAGGCCATGTTTGGTGCCCTGAATAATCCTTTTTAGAAAACTGGATTAAAGCCTAAGGATATTGAAATCCTTGTGGTCATTTGTAGTTGTTTCAATCTAACCTCCTTCTCTTTTGACAATGATAGTGAATAAGTATAAGCTCATTCAGAATATTAGAACCTTTAATTTGGGTGGGATGGATTGTAGCACTGGATTTATTACCATTGATCTTGCAAAGGATATGTTACAAGTTCATGGAGGCACCTATGAAATTGTTGTCATTACAGAAAATTAGTATCTTTGTAACAAGAAGTCAATGTTGACAAATTTCTTGTTTTGTTTTGGGAGATATCCAGTCCTACATTCAAATTAAAAAAAAATTCAATATAAATTCAAGCCATACATACTAAAATCAAGCTTACAATTGAGGTTTTTTTATTCATGCAAGAGGAAGAGTTGTGTTGATGTGCTTGAAAAAAAACTGCAACTCTTTCCAATACATGTAGAGGCTCCTAGGATGACTTTTTGTCGGTTTGGTAACAATTCTTCAAGCTCAATTTGGTATGAGATTTGTTACATTGAAGAAAAGGGGCATATGTGTAGGGAAATTAGGTTTTCTATATTTCTTTTAGTTTTGGAAGTGGGTTCGAGTGCAACAATGTTGTTTGGCAAGCACGGTGTACAATAAAATCATCAACTGAAAGCCCTTGGCTGACTGCATTCATCACTATCTAGTGACAAGTATCTAAATATAATTCTTACTATAGCTATATCAGCATCATGTGTCCACAATAATTGTCCACTCACATGCATTTCTTAGTGTTACTATCTCTTATTCTTCTTTGGTCACTTTGTCCATGCTTCCTACATGTTCAAGCTTTGCATGCTCTCTTTTTTGCACATTTAGATATTGCATCTTTAAGATCTTGATCAAGATTTGGGGTTACAAATGGTGCCATCTTCTAAGCTTCTGAGTGTTGAACTACAATTGATTTGGAATCTGATTGAAGAATCTGTGATTAAAGATCACTGAGGAGTTGCTGATTAGATATGTAATATGATTAAATCAGTATTATGTTGTCATTGATGTCAACTAGTTTGACAACACTTATCTTGTAAGTTACTATACCGAGACATCTGAAGAAAGGTGAAAAAGATGAAGAACAGAGAAATATACACGAGGAAAGATGTACATGACAAA
Organism: Chamaecyparis obtusa; assembly: GCA_027943335.1. Lineage (NCBI taxonomy): Eukaryota > Viridiplantae > Streptophyta > Pinopsida > Cupressales > Cupressaceae > Chamaecyparis > Chamaecyparis obtusa. Next base: position 1,111,221 of record BSBK01003219.1, on the reverse strand, counting down.
TGAGGATGAGGAACACATTGAGTAACTTGTTGATGAGTCTATGACTTGATGATATTGACTTTATTATGTTGCATTCATCTATGATGGAGTATAGAGTTGAAAGACACAAAGCAATGTTGTTGGTAAATGAAGCATTTCTAGTATACATCGACGGAGTGTAGTGTATACCAATCACAGTATTAACCGAGTAGTGTTCACCGATGCATTTCTTTGTTAACCGAGCAGAACATAATGAATTAAATGATTAGTTTAGCTAATAAGATTGATGAGCTGGCAAGAGTATAACATCGAGGTAACAGATAATGTTTGTTACACAGATCGACGACTGACAAAATTTAGGGAAGATCTAACAAAGCAGAATCAAACATGTTATTGACACAAGTACCGAGAAATTTTGAAGTGACAAAATCTATGAATGTGGTTAAGCGGAAAAATCTGATGGTGGAGAGAAAAATGATTTACTTGTCTATATAAGAGAACATAATTTCTTTATGATGGATGCCAAAAGAAGAAGAAACTATAGGAATATCATGTGAACAAGGTTTTCATGCATTATGATCATACTGGTTAGTAAGAATTGAGCTGCAGAACAATTATCGAGCTACAAAGAGCAATTATTGACGGACAGTAAGTTGATACTGTTGGAAAGCAAAGATCCCCAAGATAACTGAGAGGGTGGGGTGAATCGGTTATCTGATAATTAAACCATTTATCAACTTCAATAGCTTTAAACCATATAATCAATGTAGTAACCAGCCATAGAAAGATAATCATACACAATGACACAATAACACAAGATATGTTAACTAGGGAACCTCTTCATCAAAGAGTAAACCCCGGTGGGAATGATGCCCAGAAAATGATGTACTAATATGAAAGTTCCTTGTTAGAGGATGGACCCTGTTAGGAGTCTTATGAAATACATTCAGTACATATGAATCTCTATTAGGAGATTTTGAATCCCTGTTAAAAGATTCTAACCCTATTAGGAGTTATGGAAGACAGAAGGACTCACTGCCCAAACAACTTCAAGGCAAGATCTCTGAACTCACTGTCCAATAGATCTTAGGATTATTCAATAGAATAATATGAAATGTGTTACCTCCTTCACATTGTGCCAAAACTACACTCTCTGCTACACAAGATCACAAATCCAGATCTCTGTACTTTGCAAGTCTTCCTTCACCACTGAATTAGCTCTATCCTTCACCTCATGCATATATTCGCATCACAACTTTCACAATTTCATATCACAACTATTACACATCATTTTTACAACAAGGAAAACATTCCTTCCTTTATACCACACTCAAATAATTACAAATGAATCAGCATGCAAATATAAAATAATAATTTCAACACGCTACATCAAAATTACATAAAAACTGTCGGCTTCCAGATATTGTAACTTTCCCCTCATGTGACCTTGAAGTTTTCACTATGAACCACATCACCACCAATGAGTCTCAAACTTCCTTTTAATTGTGTAGAATCAAATTCCATCCCGATTATGAGATATCCTCCGATTACCAAAAACCGCTACTCAGGAACACTGCCAGAATACTGCTTCCACCAAAATGCTTATAACTTTCATGAATAAATGAATTTATTTTTGTGCTATTAACCATAGGTTAATAACACACCAAATAACATACCATTAACTATGCATAACTCAATTTGCAATATAACACGTGCACAAAACAAAACTGTGCCTACTTCTCTGCTAAACTCTAGAATATTACTGTGTTGACGTCAATGACAATCATAGTCATGAATGCAACAACCACTGCTACAGAATGATTGCCAAAGTCTTCAGCATTCATTCCTAACAATCTCCCCCATTGGCATTAATGGCAACATAGATGAAAAACATCCAATGTTCCAAAAATCCAATCGCTTCTGCTCAACTGCTCTGCTGCTCTTCATCAATCAAATCTTGCTTCATTTTCCTATTCAATCTCTCCAACAAATGTAGTTCCTCAATTTTTTTCATGATTCTCTCCCCCAGTGACATCAATGACAGAAATTCCATCACTATGTCAAACAATAGCTCAATATCAAAAGACACTATTCAAAAAATACATTCACAAGAGTCCTCATGACTCAGCTTAGATACACATACTCCCCCATAGAGGAGTACCAACATCCAATCCAGAAAATAGATAGGGCCATATTCCACTGGACAGATGCAACCAACTGCATCATTATTCAAGAGTAGGTTGGGGCATAACCCCAAGCATACCTCTCAGATACTCAAATGTATCCTTCGGTAAAGGCTTTGTAAATATATCTTCTATCTGCTGCTTTGTGCTTATGTACTCCAGTCTGACTTCTTTCTTAGCAACCTTCTCTCTTACAACATGATACTTGATCTCTATATGCTTTTTCTTAGAATGTAAAACTAGATTTCTTGACATACTAACTGTACTTGTATTGTCACAATGTATGACAATAGGCTCATCAAACTTGATTCCAATGTCCATAAACATCTGCTTCATCCAAAATGTCTTTGCCAAATCACCTTCAAACAACATAGCTCTAGTTGCTTCAGTCACTAATCTATTCCTTCTTTCTGTAATACCATTTTGTTCAGGTGTTCTAGGGGCTAAAAACTGTCTCTTAATACCATTTACTTCACAAAAGGTGTTAAACTCTTTAGATGTAAATTCTCCACCTCTATCAGATCTCAAACATTTAATCCTCATTCCTGATTCATTCTCAACTTTATTCTTCATGACCTTAAACTTATCAAATGCTTTAGATTTTTCTTTCAAAAATGCAATCCACATCATTCTTATAAAATCATCAACAAGAATCATAAAATACCTTTCTCCATAGAATCCTCTAGTCCTAGTAGGACCGCTCAAGTGTGTATGAACAATCTCCAAATTTTATGTAGATGTGAACTTCTTGCTAGGAAATGACCTCCTTTTTTGCTTAGCCGTCACACATTCCTTGCAAATCATGTTAGTAGGCTTCATAATATTAGGTAAATATCTTACTGCAAGTGTAGAACTTACTTTCACAATATTATCAAAGTTTATATGACAAAACCTTCTATGCCATAACCAATTGTCATCAATCTTAGTCATCAAACATGTCATCTGAGTAGGGTTCAACTGAAATACATTACCTCTAGTTCTAGATCCTGTTCCAATCAGATTTCCATCTTTATCCTTAATCACACAATTTTCTTCAGTAAACAAAACTTGATATCCTTTATCAACTAACTATCTAACACTCAATAGATTATGTTTCAATCCATCAACAAAGTAAACTTCATCAGTATTAGTCTTTCCATCAAGAGTAATAGATCCTATACCTTTAATCAAACAAGATACATTGTTACCAACTCTAACAACTCCTCCATCATAATTGTTAAACTTTATGAACTTTCCTTTATCACCAGTCATATGATGTGAACAACCACTGTCTATAATCCAATCAAATTTCTTTTCAACTTGGGAAACTAAGGCTTTCTCTTCTTTAATATCAGATTCAAACTTTTCTTCCTTAATTGCTACAAATCCTATGTCATCAAAGTTATCATTATCACTGTCACTCAAATGTCTTTCAATTCCTTCTTCAATTTCTTCATCATTTGCATAATAACATTCTTTAGGTCTTCTAGGCTTGAAATTGTTTCTATACTTCTTAACTCTCTTAGGACACTTAGATGCAAAATGACCATATTCTTGACATGTCCAACATTTAAAGATTTTCTTACCATCTGGTTCTTTTTCAAAAGCAAGGCAATACCTTCTTCAATCTTCTTATCTTCATCAGATTTGGATCTACTACTACTGGCATAATCTCCATTCACACTTGTACTTCTAGATAAAGTAGGTCTGATGCTAAGAGCACTGAATGTTGTCTCCACTCTAGGTAGTTCTCCTAATAATCTCAAATTCATCTTTGCCACTTCCAATCTTCCAAGAAGGGTCTCTCTTGAAAATTTTGGTGTATAAGGTATCACTTGTTCAATCATTTGTGTAGTCTGCCTGAATACCGGTGTCAATGTTCTCAAAATCTTCAATATTACTTCATTCTCTGTCTTTTCACCTCCACAAAACTTTATTCCTACAACAATTTCTGACATCCTACCAATATAAATTCTAACAAATTCATCTTCCATCATTCTTATGTCTTCAAATGCACAAATCCAATTATGTAACCTAGCTTTCTTTGCATGTTCATCACCTTCAAAAGTAGAATGTAAAGCTTTCCAAATATCATAAGATCTAGTTAAACCTTTTACCTGACTGTATTCATTCTCCAGAAGTGCTGATAAAAGTACTTCTCTTGCAAGTATGTTACACATGAATAGATCTACCTCATCTTTAGAACTTGTTTCAAGACTGTCTTCTTCAATTATAGTCCTCTCATTCTTTGTAATCAACCAATAGTCTAGTCCTAAACACAAGAGATGTGTCTTCATCTTTTCCTTCCAGCTGTCAAAATTTACTCCATCAAACTTAGGGCTTTCTTTCCTAAAATTCACCATAGATCTCCTTAAGTTGTTAAACTTCTCTTTCAAGGACCTGCCGCTCTGATACCAATTGTTAGAAAGCAAAGATCCCTAAGATAACTGAGAGGTGGTGGGGGGGGGTGAATCAGTTATTTGATAATTAAACCATTTATAAACTTCAATATCAACTTCAACAACTTTAAACCATATAATCAATGTAGTAACCAACCATAGAAAGATAATCATACACAATGACACAATAACACATGATATGTTAACTAGGGAACCTCTTCATCAAAGAGTAAACCCCAATGGGAATGATGCCCACAAAATGATGTAATAATATGAAAGTTCCTTATTAGAGGATGGACCCTATATTAGGAATGAATGCAAAGTGTTTTGGTAGTCATTCTGTAGCAGTTGTTGTTGCATTCATGACTTGGATTGTCATTGATGTCAACACAGTGATATTCTGGATATTAGCAGGAAAGTAGGTATAGTTTTGTTTTGTGCACATGTTGTATTTTAGATTGTCTTTTGTGTAGTTGATGGTATGTTCTTTGGTGTGTTATTAACCTATGGTTAACAATGCAAAAAGAAATTCATTCATTTGTAAGAGTTATGAGAATTTTGGTGAAAGCAGTGTTTAGACAGTGTTTTTGTGTAGCGATGTTCAAAAATTGGAGGATATCTCTTAGCTGGGATGGAATCTAATTTTGCACAGTTAAAGGGATGTTGGAGAATCATTAATGATGACATGGTTCATAGTGCAAACTTTGAGGATATGTTTGGAGAAAGTTACAGCATCTGGAAGCCGACAGTTTTATGTGAATTTTGTGTGTAGCGTGTAGAATTTATTATTTTGTAATTGAGGACCGACTCATTTGTAATTATTTGAGTTTGGTATATAAGAAGGAATTTTTTCCTTATTTTAATGTGTACTATGAAGAGAGAGATGCGAATATATGCATGAAGTGAAGAAAAGAGCTAATTCAGTGATGAAGGAAGACTTGCGAGTACAGAGATCTGGAATTGTGATCTTGTGTAGCAGAGAGTGTAGTTTTGGCATAGTGTGAAGGAGGTAATATATTTCATATCATTCTATTGAATAATTCTAAGATCTTTTGGACAGTGGGTTCAGAGATCTTGCCTTGAAGCTGTTTGGGTAGTGGGTCCTTCTATCTTCCATAAACTCTTAACCTGGTTAGAATCTTTTAACAGGGATTTATATGTACTGAATGTATTTCATAAGACTCCTAACAGTCCATCCTCTAACAAGGAACTTTCATATTAGTGCATCATTTTGTGGGTATCATTCCCATGGGGGTTTATTCTTTTCAAGAGGTTCCCTAGTTAACATATCTTGTGTTATTGTGCAATTGTGTATGATTATCTTTCTATGGTTGATCAGTACATTGATTATATTGTTTAAAGCTATTGAATGGATAAATTATCTAATAACTGATTCACCCCCCCCCCTCTCAGTTATCTTGGAGATCTTTACTTTCTAACAATTGGTATTAGAGCAGCAGGTCCTTGAAAGAAAAGTTTAACAACTTAAGGAGATCCATGGTGAATTTCAGAAAAGAAAGCCCTAAGTTTGATGGAGTAAATTTTGATAGCTGGAAAGAAAAGATGAAGACACATCTATTGTGTTTAGGACCAAGTTATTGGTTGATTACAAAGAATGAGAAGACTATCATTGAGGAAGACAATCTAGAGGTAGGAACTAAAGATGAACTAGATCTATTCATGTGTAACATACTTGTAAGAGAAGCACTTTTATCAGCACTACCGGAGAATGAATATAGTCAGGTAAGATGTTTGAAAACATCTCATGCAATTTGGAAAGCTTTACATTCTACTTTTGAAGGTGATGAACATGCAAAGAAGGCTAGATTACATAATTGGATTTGTGCATTTGAAGATATCAGAATGATGGAAGATGAATCTATTAGAAGTTATATTGGTAGAATGTCTGAGATTGTGACAGGAATAAAGTCTTGTGGAGGTGATAAGATAGAGAATGAAGTGATATAGAAAATTCTGAGAACTTTGACACCAGTATTCAAGTAGACAACACAGATGATTGAACAAGTGATACCTTGTACATCAAACTTTTCAAGAGAGACTCTTCTTAGAAGATTAAAAACAACAGAGATGAACTTGAGATTATCAGGAGAGCTACCTAGAATGGAAACAACATTCAGTGCTCTTAGCTTTAGACCTACAAGAAGTACTAGTGTGAATGGAGATTATGCCAGTAGTAGCAGATCTGAGGAAGATAAGAAGATTGAAGAAGGTATTTCATTACTTGTAAAAAGAGAACCAGATGGTAAGAAAATCTTTAAATGTTGGATTTGTCAAGAATATGGTCATTTTGCATCTAAATGTCCTAAAAGAGTTAAGAAGTATAGAAGCAACTTTAAACCTAGGAGATCTAAAGAATGTTATTATGCAAATGATGAAGATTTTGAAGCAAGAATTGAAAAACATTTAAGTGACAGTGATAATGATAACTTTGAGGAAATAGGATTTGTAGCAATTAAAGAAGAAAGTACTGAATCTGATAAAAGGGAAGAAAAAGCATTAGTTTCACAAGTTGAAAAGAAATCTGATTGGATCATAGACAGTGGTTGTTCACATCATATGACTAGAGATAAAAGAAAGTTTGTTAAGTTAGATAATTATGATGGAGGAATTGTTAGGGTTGGTAACAATGCACCTTGTTTGATTAAGGGTATAGGATCTATTACTCTTGATGGAAAGACTAACACTGATGATGTTTACTTTGTTGATGGACTAAGACATAATCTACTAAGCATTGGACAATTGGCTAATAAGGGTTATCAAGTTTGGTTTTTGAGAAAACTTATGTGATAAAAGATAAAGATGGAAATCTGATTGGAAAAGGATCTAGAACCAGGGGTAATGTATTTCAGTTGAATCCTATTGAGATGACATGTTTGATAACTAGGATTGATGACAATTGGTTATGGCATAAAAGGTTTTTTCATATAAACTTTGATAATATTGTCAAGGTGAGCACTACACATGCGGTAAGAGATTTACCTAGAATTATGAAACCTACTAACATAATTTGCAAAGAATGTATGATGGAAAAGCAAAAAAGTTCATTTCCCAATAAGAAGTTCACACCGACAGAGAAGTTGGAGATTGTTCATACAGACTTGAGTGGTCCTACTAGGACTAGGGGATTCTATGGTGAAAGGTATTTTATGATTCTTGTTGATGATTTTACAAGAATGATGTGGATTGCATTTTTGAAAAAAAAATCTGAAGCATTTGATAAGTTTAAGATCATGAAAAGCAAAATTGAGAATAAATCTGGAATGAAGATTAAGTGTCTAAGATTTGATAGAGGTGGTGAATTTACATCTAGAGAGTTTAACACTTTTTGTGAAATGAATGGCATTAAGAGACAACTTTCAGCCCCTAGAACACCAGAACAAAATGGTATTGCAAAAAGAAGAAACAGGTCAATAACTGAAGTAGCAAGAGCTATGTTGTTTGAAAATGATTTGGCTAAAACTTTTTGGAGAGAAGCAGTGAACATAGTAGTATACACTATGAACAGAGTACAAATTAGAGCAAATACAAACAAGACACCTTATGAATTATGGTTTGGACATACACCCTCAGTTAAGTATTTTAGAAGTTTTGAAAGTAAATGTTATATAAAGAGAGATGATGATATAGGAAAGTTTGATCCTAGAAGTGATGAAGGAATATTTCTTGGATATTCTTTAAAAAGAAAAGCATATAGATGTTATAACAAAAGAACTAAGACTATTGTTGAAAGTGCAAATGTAAAAGTTGATGAGAAGTTTAAAATTCAGGAAATAATGTTTGATTATGAATCTGATGGAGAAGCACAACCTTAGCCTAACATTGAAAATGCAGAATTATTTTTTGAAACTAACAGTGATTTGCTGAATGAAAGTCATACTGAAGAAGACAGAGAAGAAAACAAAGAAGAAAATAGAGAAGAAAATAGAGAAGAAAACAAAGAAGAAAGTAGAGAAGAATCTATAGTTGGAACAAGATCAATAACTATGACACCTAACAAGTATACTTCAAGACATCACCCTGTTGAGCAAGTTATTGGTGTTGGCATTAAGCAGAATTGCCACTAGTGACAACACTTATTTGCATTCTAGATACAAACCGAGTAGACAGTGCAAACCGAGCAGACAGTGCAAACCGAGCAGACAATACAAATCGAGCAGACAGTGCAAACCGAGCAGACAATACAAACTGAGTAGACAGTGCAAACCGAGCAGACAGTGCAAACCGAGCAGACAGTGCAAACCGAGCAGACAGTGCAAACCGAGCAGACAATACAAACTGAGCAGACAGTGCAAACCGAGTAGACAGTGCAAACTGAGCAAACAGTGAAAACCGAGCAAACAGTGCAAACCGAGCAGACAATACAAACCGAGCAGACAGTGCAAACTGAGCAGACAGTGCAAACCGAGCAGACAGTGCAAACCAAGCAGATAGTGGAAACCGAGCAAGTTAGTACAAACTGAACAGGACAGTGTAAACCGAGCAACATCATGTCTACCGAGTCACCAGTATTTACCGAGTTCAAAACCTACCGAGTGATCAGTATGAACCGTGCCTTCACTTCTACCGAGTGCATGACGATGCCGAGTAATGCAGTGGACGCCGAGTATCAGAAAGTCATCGAGTCAGTTTGCAGGAACCGTGTAACCATACTTGGGCCGACTTAGTAGCACTTATGTTTATTTGTCAAGCCGACTGTGTAATTGTAATTGTAATTAATTGTTTAAGACTTGTATATAAACAATGTTTTAAAATGTCAAGATGTATGAAATGTATGAATGAGAATATATGTGAAAGAGAAAGAAAGGCAGAGATAAGCGAATTACAGAAGGCTTCAGAAGTATAAGGTACAGCAAAGACAAATTCATCATAGAAGGTGATCAGTACATCAGCGAATCTCAATCAGCAATCCAGTTGCAAAGCAAGAGATCTACTGTTTCATCCTAACAGGTGAATCAGTACTAAATCCTTTAACCGGGTAGACTTAACAGTCTTTGTAAAATCTCTTTACCGAGTGCATACTTTATTGTATATTTGTAAATCCTTTAACAGGGTGGATTTAGCAATCCTTATTGCTCCTAACAGAGCAGATCATCAGAAGTGATCAAATTGTAAGCCTTAACCGGCCAACTTTATTCTGCAGTATTAAAGCTTTGTGGGTTTCATCCCCACCCCAGTTTTACTTTCTTTTGGAAGGTTTCTGGGTAACCAAATCTATGTGTCATTATTGTGAATGCTTTTAAGTTTCATGCTTTCTATATGCAAAGGTTAAAAAGTAAATTACATGTTAAAATTGTAAGAAAATTTGGAGTTACTGATTCACCCCTCCCCTCTCAGTAACTCGGTTAATTCCTGAATATTTCCAACAATTGGAAGTTTAGATAGAGGAGTTTTGACTCGGAATAAGGTACATTTATGTTTGATTTCTCAAATTGAACCTAAGACTACTAATGAAGCTTGTGAAGATGAACATTGGATCAATGCTATGAAAGAAGAACTAGAGCAGATTGAAAAAAATAAGACATGGGAATTGGTCCCTAGACCTGAAGACAAGAATGTGATTGGAACAAAGTGGGTATTCAGAAACAAGATGAATGAACAAGAAGAAGTCTACATTGAGTAGTCTGAAGGTTTTCCTTTGACACAAGAAGGAGATATGGTATGTAAGTTAAAGAAAGCTTTATATGGATTAAAACAAGCACCTAGAACCTGGTATGAAAGATTGGATAAGTATTTATTGAAATTGGGATTTATAAAAGGAACAACAGATAGTAACTTATACACAAAAGAAATTGAGAATGGTTTGTTGGTTATAGTTATATTTGTTGATGATATTATCTTTGGAGGAGAAGATGAAGCTAGTGACAAATTTGCAGATGAAATGAAGACTTAATTTGAGATGAGCATGATTGGAGAAATGAAATACTTTTTGGGATTATAGATAACACAAAGCAAGGAAGGTATATTTGTAAGTCAGACTAAGTATTTAAATGAATTATTGAAAATATTTGGAATAGAAGATTCTAAACCTATTGGAACACCTATGGTAACCGGACATAAGTTATCTAACAAAGATGAGACACCAGTAGTTGAGTAGAAAAAATACAGATCTATGATTGGAGGATTGCAGTACTTGAAACATACAAGACTTGATATAGCACATTCAGTGGGGATTGTAGCAATATTTCAAGCAGAACCTAGAGAATCACATTATGCGGCAGTAAAGAGGATACTAAGGTATCTGAAAGGAACAATGGATTATGGATTATGGTATGAGAATTTTGATGATTTTACTTTATGTGCCTATACTGATGCAGATTGGGGAGGTAGCGTTGATGACAAGAAAAGCACCAGTGGTGGAGCCTTTTTTTTGGAGGAAAATTGGTCTCTTGGCTAAGTAAGAAGTAGAATTGTACTTCACAAAGCACAGCAAAAGCAGAATATGTTGCAGTAGCAAATAATTGTAATTAGATTATTTGGATGAAGCAGATGTTGAAGGATATTGGAATAAAGTTTGATGAGCCTGTTGTTATACATTGTGATAAAACCAGTACAGTGAGTATGTCAAAAAATCCTATTTTACATTCTAAGACTAAACATATTGAGATCAAGTATCATGTTGTAAGAGAGAAAGTTGCAGAAAAAGAAGTAAGATTAGAGTACATAAGTACAAAGAAGCAGATAGCAGATATATTTACAAAGCCTTTACCTAAGGATACATTTGTGTATTTGAGAGGTATGCTTGGGGTTATGCCCCAACCTATTTTTGAGAATTGATGCAGGTGATTGCATCTGTCCAGTGGTATATGAGCCCTATCTTTCTTCTAGATTGGATGTTGGAACTTCCTCTATGGGGGAGTTTATGAGCTGAGTCATGAGGACTCTTGTTATTGTATTTTTCTGAAAAGTGTCTTTTGACATTAAGTTGTTGTTGAATTAGTGATAGAATTTCTGTCATTGATGTCAATGGGGGAGAGATATACATGAAAAAGATTGTGGATTGTATGAGAGAGCTGAATAGGAAAACGAAGCAAGATTTGATTTGATATTTTGTAGTGATGTTGCAGTATTGGATTTTTGGAACATTGGATGTTTTTAATCTATGTTGCCATCACTTCCAATGGGGGAGATTGTTAGGAATGAATGAAAAGTGTTTTGGCAGTCATTCTGTAGCAGTTGTTGTTGCATTCATGACTTGGATTGTCATTGATGTCAACATAGTGATATTCTGGATATTAGCAGGAAAGAAGGTACAATTGTGTTTTGTGCACATTTTGTATTGCAGATTGGCTTTTGCATAGTTGATGGTATGTTCTTTGGTGTGTTATTAACCTATGGTTAATAGCACAAAAAGAAATTCATTCATTTGTAAGAGTTATGAGCATTTTGGTGAAAGCAGTGTTTAGACAGTGTTTTTGTGTAGCAATGTTCAGAAATCGGAGGATATCTCTTATCTGGGATGGAATCTAATTTTGTGCAATTAAAGGGATGTTGGAGACTCATTAATGATGATGTGGTTCATAGCACAAACTTCGAAGATATGTTTGGAGAAAGTTGCAGCATCTGGAAGCTGACAGTTTTATGTGAATTCTGTGTGTAGCATGTAGAATTTATTATTTTGTAATTGATGACCAACTCATTTGTAATTATTTGAGTTTGGTATATAAGAAGGAATTTTTTTCTTAGTGTAACATGTACTATGAAGAGAGAGATGTGAATATATTCATGAAGTGAAGAAAAGAGCTAATTCAGTGATGAAGGAAGACTTGTGAGTACAGAGATCTGGAATTGTAATCTTGTGTACAAGAGAGTGCAGTTTTGGCATAGTGTGAAGGAGGTAATATATTTCATATTATTCTATTGAATAATTCTAAGATCTTTTGGACAGTGGGTTTAGAGATCTTGCCTTGAAGCTGTTTGGGCAGTGGGTTCTTCTGTCTTCCATAAACTCTTAACCAGGTTAGAATCTTTTAACAGGGATTCAAAATCTCCTAAGAAGGATTTATATGTACTAAATGTATTTCATAAGACTCCTAATAGGGTCCATCCTCTAACAAGGAACTTTCATATTAGTGCATCATTTTGTGGGCATCATTCCCACCGGGGTTTACTCTTTTCAAGAGGTTCCCTAGTTAACATATCTTGTGTTATTGTGTAATTGTGTATGATTATATTTCTATGGTTGATTAGTACGTTGATTATATTGTTTAAAGCTATTGAATGGATAAAATATCTGATAACTAATTCACCCCCCCCCTCCCAGTTATCTTGGGGATCTTTACTTTCTAACACCTTGTTAGGAGTCTTATGAAATATATTCAGTACATATGAATCTCTATTAGGAGATTTTGAATCCCTGTTAAAAGATTCTAACCCTGTTAGGAGTTATGAAAGACAGAAGGACTCATTACCCAAACAACTTCAAGGCAAGATCTTTGAACTCACTATCCAACAGATCTTAGGATTATTCAATAAAATATTATGAAATGTGTTACCTCCTTCACACTATGCCAAAATTGCACTCTCTGCTACACAAGATCACAAATCCAGATCTCTGTACTTTGCAAGTCTTCCTTCACCACTGAATTAGCTCTATCCTTCACCTCATGCATATATTCGCATCACAACTTTCACAATTTCATATCACAACTATTACACATCCTTTTTACAACAAGGAAAACATTCCTTCCTTTATACCACACTCAAATAATTACAAATGAGTCAGCTTGCAAATATAAAATAATAATTTCAACACGCTACATCAAAATTACATAAAAACTTTCCACTCGTGTGACCTCAAAGTTTGTGCTGTGAACCACATCACCACCAATGAGTCTCAAACTTCCCTTTAACTACATAGAATCAGATTCCATCCCGATTATGAGATATCCTCTGATTACCAAAAACCGCTACTCAGGAACACTGCCAGAATACTGCTTCCACCAAAATGCTTATAATTTTCATGAATAAATGAATTTCTTTTTGCATTGTTAACCATAGGTTAATAACACACCAAAGAACATACCATCAACTGCACATAACTCAATTTGCAATATAACACGTGCGCAAAACAAAACTGTGCCTACTTCTCTGCTAAACTCCAGAATATCACTGTGTTGACATCAATGACAATCATAGTCATGAATGCAACAACCACTACTATAGAATGATTGCCAAAGGCTTCAACATTCATTCCTAATAGATATAGTATTGAATCTAAAGTGAAATATTGATCAGAAGGATTTGTATGGATTAAATATTGATCTGTAATCTGCAATTGAAGTTGTATTAAGGTAGGTCATTTACTGTTACATATTTAACCATTGTATACAGTCAAAATCTCTTAACTGAGTGGACTCTAAAAGTCTTATGATGTATCATTCATAGAATGAACATTGTTATCCTATCAACCCCATAGTGAATGCTACTTAGACAATAACTTCTAGTCTAAAATCCTCCAACAAGGTCACACCTGACAATGTGTTTGTAAACCCTTAACAGGGTCGGGCCTTAACTGACCTCAGTTCAGAAGAGTGAACAATTTTGGGTTGTCGGTCCCAGGTGGTTTTTCGCTTTACAGGGTTTCCACATTAAATCTCTTGTGCTATGTGTTGATTGTGATATTTGTTTGTTATCATAATTTACATGTTACATGTTAGATTTGATCGGTAACTGTTATAGTATTTGACTGGTAATCGGTAAAAGCACAGATAGTGAGAGTTATTATTATTTACCGATGAGTAGAAATTGAAGAAATAGTTTTGAATTATACATTTTTTATTGGAATACTAGATAACTGATTCACCCCCCTCTCATTTATTCTAACAATTGGTATCAGAGCTGTGGTTGCTTGGAACAGATTTTTAAGGACTTAAGCATAAAGGTCTCAAGATGTATAAGAGGGAAGTAGCAAAAATGAACAAAGAGAACTTCATAGTATGGCAAAGTAGAATGAAGCTACACATATCTAGAATTTGGAACTCTGCACTAGATTTGATGGAGAATGGCTACATACAACCAGCCACTGGTCCCTTAACTCTTGATCAATTGAAGGAAGAGCATGAACACAATGTTATTATGATGGAACTTGATGCTACCTGTACTGACACTGAATTTGAGGATATTAAGACATGGACGACTACCAAAGGAATGTGGGATAAATTAACACAAATCTACAGTAGAGATACGAATGTCAAAAGAGCCCATGTTGAATGTCTAAGAGGCAAATTTGATGATATGAGAATCAAAGAAGGTGAGAACATTGTCCAATATTCAAATAGACTCAAAGAGGTGGTACATGCTATTAGAGCATCTGATGGAGTAATTTATGATGAAACAATGATAAGCAAGATTCTCATAACTTTGCTACTAGTTTATGCAATCAAGATTTCTGCAATTCATGAAACAAGAGCTATATCCAACCTTACTCTTGACACTCTGATTGGTAAACTTACAACCTTTGAAATAAATTTTTTTGATAACAGTGTTGTTCCTTCTGTTGAATTCGCTTTCATGTCTTCTTTGAAGATTGGAAAGTCTAGCAAGAAGAGTAAGAATTGTGATAGTGATGACAATACCGACGATGAACTTGATGAGCTGGAAGCACTTATGGCTAGAAGATTTCCCAAAGGAAAATGAAGGTATAGAGGTAAGCTACCTTTAGCATGCTTTAATTGTAAAGAATTCGGTCACATCACTGCTAGATTTCCTCAAAAGAAAGATGATGATAAATCCAAAGACCGATCTGAAGGAAGATATGGGAGAAGAATCAAGAGAGGCTACCGATACAATAACAGAGACAACTAAGATGAAAAAGGCAAAAAGGTATGTTACATAGCTGAAGATATTGAAATTGAATATGATTTTGATGATGATATAGAAGTTGTATTTGTTGCTATGAAAGATGACTCAGAAGAGGAAGAGAAACATGAAGAGACAACACTGATCTCTAAAGTAAGTAGAAATGATACATGGATCATAGACAGTGGCTGTACACATCATATGACCGATGATGTAGAGAAGTTTGATCATCTTGTTGAATATAATGGAGGATCTATGAGAATGGTAAATGATGCACCTTGTATGGTAAGAGGTAAATGCTCATTGATGATCAATGACATATTACAATGTGAAAATGCATACTGGGTAGATGGACTGAACTATAATCTATTACGTGTGGCTTAGCTAAACAATTCAAGCCACCGAATGGCTTTTGAGAGAAAAAAAGTGAAGATGTATGATGATGGAGGAAGACTTGTCGGAACTGGTACACAATCTAGAGGTAATCTATTTTATCTTGATATGGACCAGTCTTCTTTTTTGTTAATAAAGGATGAAGATGCTTGGTTGTAGCACATAAGGTTATGCCATGTGAACTTTGACAACATGATCAGGATTAGTAGAAAGAAAAGAGTTATTGGATTGCTTAACTTGACAAAACTTGTGATCATGCCATTTGCCATGAATGTCAGAAAGGTAAGATGACTAAGTCTAGTTTTAAAAGAAAATACTATTCAATAAAGAAGATACTTGAGTTGGTTCATACTGATCTATCTGGTCCTATGAGAACTCAAAGCTGTTCTGGTGATAGATATTTTATTCTTTTTGTTTATGATTATACTAGATTGATGACTATTATGTTTCTAAAAGAGAAATCTAAAGCTTTCAAAATGTTTAAGTGGTATAAAGCTAAGGTAGAGAAAGAAACTGGAAAGGAAATAAAATTCTTAAGATATGATAGAGGAGGTGAATTTATCTCTGATGAATTTACTAATTTTTGTAATGAGCATGGAATCAAAAGACAGGTATCTGCACCGAGGACACCTCAGGAAAATGGCATTGCTAAAAGGAGGAACAGGTCTATAATTGACTATACTAGAACATTGATGATATAGAAGAATGTTGCTTAGACATATTGGAGGGAAGCTTTCAGTACAACTGTGTATGTTCTTAACTGAGTACAACTGAAGAAGGACTCCAACCAAACACCTTATGAACTATGGTTTGGAAAGAAACCTACTGTAAGTTATTTCAAAATTTTTAGAAGTAAATGCTTTATTTAGAAAGATGAGAGAAATGGAAAATTTGATTCTAAAGGAGATGAAGGGATATTTTTGGGATATTCTACTACAAGTAAAGCATACAAATGTTTGAATAAGGCTACAAATAAGATAGTTGAAAGTACTAATGTTTGTGTTGATGAGTTTGATTACAAGTACATAGAGGAAAGTACAAAGGAACTGGAAGACTACGGTAGATTCAATTACATTGAACATCCAGAGTATCTACTGACACCGTAAACTGTAACAACCAGTGAGCAGGGAAACAATGCAGGACAATAGGCAACACAAATCGAGGAACTAGATGGAGTTACCGAGAAAGGAAATGACCCTGACCAGGATGAGCAAGAAAGGAGAAATCAAGTTTTGGATATTTTTTTCAGAAGACATCATCCTGAAACATAAATCATTGGACACAGACATGTTGGAATGCAAACTAGAAGCAAAACAAGACAAGGTATATATGTCTAATTTGTGAATTTGAACCTAAAACTATGAAAGTTGCATTAGAGAATGAAGAATGGGTTAATGCAATGAAGGAGGAAATAGAGAAAATAGAGAAGAATAAAACCTGGTCCTTAGTACCCCCGACCAAAAGATAAGAATGTTATCAATACTAAGTGGATATACAGGAATAAATTGAATGAAAATGGTGAAGTCACAAGAAATAAAGCTAGATTGGTATGCAATGGATATGCACAGGAAGAAGGCATTGACTATGGTGAAACATTTGCACCTGTTGCTAGATTAGAAGGTGTTATAATGCTACTTGCATATGCTGCACATAAGAAATTCAAAGTCTATCAAATGGATGTGAAGTCAACATTTTTGAATGGTATACTTGAAGAAGAGGCCTACATTGAACAACCTAAAGGATTTGTTGATCCTGACAATAAAGACATGGTATGTAGATTACATAAATCTTTATATGGATTGAAGCAAGCACCGAGAGCATGGTATGAAAGACTACATACTTACTTGTTAAGTATTGGATTTGTTAGAACAAGTGAAAAGAGCAATCTATATGTGAAAGGTGATACTGATGATACTATTATCATTGCTGAAATATTTGTTGATGTATTATGTTTGGAGGCTCAGATCTTGTCTGCAAGGCATTTGCTGATGAAATACAAAAGGAATTTGAAATGTCTATGTTCGAAGAGATTAAGTTCTTTCTTGGACTTCAAGTGATTCAATAGAGTGATGGAATATTCATCACACAATCAAAATATATAAAGGAAGTACTGAAGACATTTGGCATGGAAGATGCTAAACTTGTGGGAACATCGATGGCTACTGGATGCAAATTGACAAAGGTGGATGAAACTACAGAGGTAAATTAGACACTTTACCAATCCTTGATTGGTAAGTTAATGTACGTAGTTCACAGTAGACTAGATATAGCACATGTTGTGGGAATTGTTGCAAGATTTTCTGCTAATCCTAGCGAATCACACATGATAGCTACAAAAAGGATCTTATGATACCTCAAGAAAATAGAGAATTATGGATTATGGTATCCAAAGGAAGGGAAGTTTGAACTGAAAGTTTACACCAATGCTAATTGGGCTGGAAATGTGGATGATAGAAAAAGCACCACCAGAGGAGCATTTTTCTTTGATGAAAGACTTGTAACCTAGACAAGTAAAAAGCAGGATTGTATTTCTCAGTCTACAGCTGAAGCAGAATATGTGGTTGCTACTACTAACTGTTCAAATATTGCATATATCAAACAAGTGTTGGAAGGAATGAATTAGTTAATCACTGACCCGATGATTATATATTGTGACAACACTAGTGCAATTAATATTTCAAATAATCCTGCGATGCACTCGAAGACAAAGCATATATCTATTAAGTATCATTACTTAAGAGAACAAGTGCAAGAGAAGCAAGCAAAGTTAGAATTTGTTACATCTAAAGAACAACTTGCAGATATTTTTACAAAGCCCCTACCAAAGGACACATTTGAATACTTGAGGACTAGACTTGGGGTCTATCCCCTGTCTATCGGTCACTAAGGTGATCTAGTTGTTGCATCAAGCTACTTATATTAGAATATCATTCATGTTGATGTAGCATAGTTCACACTTTGAATCATGTTCAAGGTTGTGATTAAGTTTGAGAACTTTAACCGATTGGGATATCAGTATATTGAGATACCGAGGAAGATATAATTGTTTGTTTATTTGTTTCTTTGGCATTGCTGTCAAAGGGAGAGATAAATAATATGAATAGAAAAATCTATGGAAAAGGAACAAGAACCAATGAGATTTATCTAAGGGATAGACAATCTGAATGAGACAGAGTATTGAAGATTAGTTACAGAGAGCAGAAGCAGGAACAGGAGAACTGAAAAGATCACAACTACATAATGGTAAAGCTGTATTATTTAATGCTGGTTTAGTAACATAGTGATTAAACATATTAAGTCTATTCGACTTACAACATTTTGTTCACAGAGTTGTAGAATATATGTTTGGTATGTGTATGGTACATTTCATATTACTTGTGTTGCCATCAATGCCAAAGGGAGAGATTGGTGAACTACAACTGATTTGGAATTTAATTGAAGAATCTGTGATTAAAAATCACTGAGGAGTTGCTGATTAGATATGTAATATGATTAAATCAGTATTATGTTGTCATTGATGTCAACTAGTTTGACAACACTTATCTTGTAAGTTACTATACCTAGACAGCTGAGGAAAGGTGAAAAAGATGAAGAATAGAGAAATATACATGAGGAAAGATGTACATGACAGATGAGGATGAGGAACACATTGAGTAACTTGTTGATGAGTCTATGACTTGATGATATTGACTTTATTATGTTGCATTCATCTATGATGGAGTATAGAGCTGAAAGACACAAAGCAGTGTTGTCAGTAAATGAAGCATTTCTAGTATACACTGACAGAGTGTAGTGTATACCGATCGCAGTATTAACCGAATAGTGTTCACCGATGCATTTCTTTGTTAACCGAGTAGAATAGAATGAATTAAATGATTAGTTTAGCTGATAAGATTGATAAGCTGGCAAGATTATAACATCGAGGTAATAGATAATGTTTGTTACACAGATCGACAGCTAACAAAATTCAGGCAAGATCTAATAGAGCAGAATCAAACATGTTATTGACAAAAGTACCAAGAAAGTTTGAACTGGAAAAATCTATGAATGTGGTTAAGTGGAAAAATCTAATGGTGGAGAAAAAAATGATTTACTCATCTATATAAGAGAACAAAATTTCTTTATGATGGATGCCGGAAGAAGAAGAAACTGGAGGAATATTGCATGAACAAGGTTTTCATGCATTCTGATCATACTAGTTAGTAAGAACCGAGCTGCAGAACAATTACCAAGCTACAGAGAGAAATTATTCACGGACAGTAAGTTGATACAGTATTGAATATGAAGTGAAATATTGATCAGAAGGATTTGTATGGACTAAATATTGATCTGTAATCTGCAATTGAAGTTGTATTAAGGCATGTCATTTACTGTTACATATTTAACCATTGTATATAGTCAAAATCTCTTAACCGAGTGGACTCTGAAAGTCTTATGATGTATCATTAATAGAATGAACATTGTTATCCTGTCAACCCCATAGTGAATGCTAGTTGGATGATAACTTCTAGTCCAAAATCCTCTAACAAGGTCACACCTGACAGTGTGTTTGTAAACCTTTAACAGGTTTGGGTCTTAACCGACCTCACTTTAGAAGAGTGAACAATTTTGGGTTGTCGGTCCCGAGTGGTTTTTCCCTTTACAGGGTTTCCACGTTAAATATCTTATGTTATGTGTTGATTGTGATATTTGTTTGTTATCATACTTTACATGTTACATGTTAGATTTGATCGATAACTATTATAGTATTTGACTAGTAATCAGTAAAAGCACAGATAGTGAGAGTTATTATTGTTTACCGATGATCAGAAATTGAAGAAATAGTTTTGAATTATACATTTTGTATTGGGACACTGGATAACTGATTCACCCCCCTCTCAGTTATTCTAACACTGAGAACTTTTTATTTTTAAATATTGCTCATTCAGACTTTGTAGGTTAGAGAGGCAATGACAGGAAGCAATTCTAATATTTCCTATATAAATATGCTTCTTAGATTGCTTCTTCTGACAACTTTTCAATCATTGCTACACATTTATTGTTAAATCATCATTCTTGGTAGCTTTACTAATAACCATAGTTGTAAAATTGACATCAGCAAGGACTTCGTTATGTATATGTTCTATTTTTTTAACTCAGTTTAATTCTTTTCTTATAATTATGTGATTTCAATTCTACAATTTTAGTGAATTCCATTCTAAAATATATGTATTTTAGCTTAAGCAATCTTTAGAGCTATCAGAGGGCTTTGCTTTTTTTTTACTTTCTCTTTTATATTAATAAAATGTAAGAGGTCTAGCATTGACTGGTTTTAGTAAAAAAAATGTTATTGGGTTCGTGAATCAGTAATATGCTATTGTATTTACTATGGTGAGTGTGATTCTGAAGTAGGAACATTTGATAATCGGTCTGCTATGTGGTAGCTCTATTAGTTAAGTAGCTTTTACGCTCTTGGAAGAAGTTGTCAAAAAAATGCCAAATACATCCACAAACATGAATATAGATGTTTATTGACCAATGCAAGATCTGGGATATAACCATGTAGAATATTTTGAATCATTTTCATGGTTTATGAAAATCCTACATATTATTAGGGAAGCATCACAAGTATTGTTAGGGTCATATCAAATAAGTGAAAACAAACCTCTTATGCGATCTTCATGCTTTCTCAATGATTCCAAAATTTTTGAAATGTGACAAGATTATTTGCAGTATTTTCAATCACAAAGTGTGAAGGATAGTTTTCATTTCATTAATCTCTTTGACTGAGAGTAACTTCATGTCAAAACACTAAAATGTGAATCCATTTTTTCTAATTGGCCAATGCAAAGGACTGATATTCTGAAGGTGTATCCAAAGATTCAGTTTACTCACTGCTAGTATCATTTAAAATGTTCACCACGTTTAGAATCCCGATTGAGTCAATAGAACTTGTTATGAATTCCTCATGGGTTTGTTCATCAAAATAAAACACCTTATTTTTGAGAGCTCTAGTTTGTTGAGGGCTAGTCTTTGGTGGACTAACTTTTTCTACTATTCTATTTAGGTGGAGAGATGAATTTGACACACCGTTTGAATAGATGGAATGATATGATGACCCATTTCCAGTGCTTTCTCTATGAAATATTCTTTTAATTCCTATCCTCCAGTTATTTCATTGTCTGTCTAGCCATGCAATATGCCATTCTTGAGAGAATTTCCTTTGAAATTAGACCATACACTAGGTAGAACCTTGTCAAGGTTCCTCGAATCTTCATAAAGGTGTAGCTCTTGTGCTGAATTCTTGAGTTTCTGGATTACCACCTCAAACCATTGAATCACGGATCTCCCAAACCATTGGACAACAGTCCATGTTGAGCTACTTTAGTAAGCTTCATGAAGTTTTTTCATAACCCTTGTAAGTATCAAGATCATAGATTCCCATGTTAAGTAGGCAACCATCCATATTGTGGGCTTCTTAAAGTTTAGGTTATTTAGTTTTTCTATTTGGTTAGTTGCATCTACATGTTTCTTCTCTTGGAAGCCCAATGTTTTGAGGAAATCACAAATGGTTTCCTAGATGGCTTATAATTTTTTTTCCTAGTTCAGAATCTATGTTTCAAGGGAGTTTTTTAAGTTGGTCTTAGTTGACTATTTCTTATCTCTTTTGATTATTATGATGAACTAACATTATAGGTAAATTGCTTGTGCTAACTTTCCTGACACATAATAGCTCAATCAGTTATTATCCTCTGTATTTGGCTTACTGAAGATATCCTTAAGACCATCCTAACACGGTGATCTTTCATAATACCTTGCTTGCTGCCTTGATGGTGTGTATTTTTCAGTGGTGTTATGAAGTTTTATAATATTATTCCATTGTTATGGCTCAAATGATATCTTGGTTTAAGTCTGAGCACATAAAATAGCTATATGCTTTCTTTTGTCTCCTTTTATGCCTCTAGAGAAAGTTTTGCAAACAATAGAGGTTTGTCTTTGAAATGAAATTAACTTACAATATATAAAATTCAAAATAGCATTAGGTTTCACATAGATTTTTCAATATTATGATTATCTTAAAACTTGGATAAATAACTGTGATCAAGCTTGACAAACTACATGTGTCTTGACTCTTGTAGTTTTGTAGATCATGTTAATGATCTTGCATTTCAATATAATACAGTTAAAGCCAAAATGAATAGCCAACAAAAATGGAGAAACATAGTTTGGTTTCCTTTCTTTAATTTGAATTCCCAACTACACAACTAATCTTATTTTTGCACTTAAATTTCATTATAGTTGACAAAATTTTGTGTTAGTTGTACAAATATTCTCTAGAAGATACAAAACCTTAGTTCTTGAATGCAATTGTGTATGGGATAATTGATATAACAAATAATTCTTTGCTTATAGAAATACACATTTGGAGACTAAGCTATGCAGTCTTTACCAAAGTCCAATTGCCATGAAACTTAAATTCCTTTGCAGTCAAGTAGATCTGAACACAACTCTTTGAATTTAGCCCTTGTAAGGTTTGTCTCAATATGCTTAGGACCATCTGTAGTTGCAATTATGAATGGTAAATTGTAGAAAAGATTGACAGTTGAACATCATAATCACTTAATTCTCAAAATGTTGTTAAGAAGTTAGAGAAAAAATTGAATGTAATTCAGTTAGCATCTTACACACTCAAAAAGATTGAAACATTTTAGCCATCACAAAATGATAGAAATAATCTTTAAAGCCTACCACAACAATGTAAATGATGAGTCCTACCATCATTTTAGTATCTTAAGTCATGGCAATCAACCTTGAGGGACTTTTAAAATTCTTTACTCACGTAATGTTTGTTTGTGTGAGTGACGACAATTCCATCTTTGCCTTTTTTGTTGTTTCTATTAACCGTTGAAGTGCTTGTTTGTCTTTTAACAAATAAATTCCCTCATCTCTTTTAAAGCTTGCAGCTAGCCAGTCAACAACTCTCTATAACAACAAATCAACTATATTATGACCTTGAGTTTAAATAAAACTTGTTGATTTCAGCTTGCTAAATTCAAGAAAATAGTCAAACCTTGTCAAAATCATCTCCTCCTAGATGAGTATCTCCTGATGTGGAGAGAACCTTAAACACACCATCTCCAACCTCAAGCATTGCAAAAGAAAAACCAAATGTTGAAACTTGCATTTCTAATATCAAAGCAAGCAATAGCTGCATATGCCATAAGCCATTGTCCAAAAGCCATATTGTAGGAATGGTTATAATTTTAGGAAAAATAAAATCCTCAATGTGTAAATTAGTAAATAAAGGTTAATTTGAAATAAGAGATTGAAAAATATAGTTTAAGACAAAGGAAAAACCAAAACAACCAACAAATAGGAACTTGAAAGTAGAAATAATCAGCAGATCAGATTGCCTAAAATCCTGAAGCATTGGCACAGAAGCCTAACATGTGCAGTTTCCAATGAATAACTTAAGATTAACAAAACAACGCTAATGATACAATTGCACACATGGAATCCACAACACGCAAAACAAGTGACCATAATTTTTTGCCATAGAATCATAATTCATAGAGATGCAAGATATTCAATTAACATAATGGTAGAGGAATGAACCACAAGTGACCTATTGAAAGGTAGTAAAGCGCAAAGAAAATAGTGAAGAATTCCCAACTTTCCACACATCCAAACAAAGAAAATTCAACAAGATCGCATAAATTTGTGAAAACATAAGCACTTCTTTTGTTAATCAATAAAAAAAGGCCACTAAATGTAAGCAGGGTGCCAAGATAACAATACCCCAAATATTGAGTTGAATAAACAAAAACAAGAAGCAATAATACACTATATTTATAGTCTTCATGTCTAAATTTGTTAGCAAAATTTTTTAAAAAAAATGTGCTTATAATACAGGTTTCCGTACCTGAAACATCAAATGTTCCACCACCAAGATAAAAAATAGGTATAGTTTCATTGTTCTTTCTCTCAAATCCATATGTCATCATTGAATGCAGTGAGGCAGAAAAATATCTAGTTTCCAAAATTAAAGTTTGGAGTGATAAATAAAATACCCATTTCCTATTCCCATCTACCAAGTAATAGAAAAATCATAACAAAAGAATGAAGTGTTGACCTGTGTCAGTAGCTTGAGATCTATACATGCTACGAATTTTTATATCCTTTGGAGAATAGCCACATTTGTTCATTAGATAAAGGGAAAACTCAACCATCGAATCAGCCTCCTCATGATTGAATATGCTATCTGAACTATCCATGTAACTTTCTACATTTGAATAATCTAGGAAATATACATTGTGCATAACCCCTCTAACATTGTCTTAGGTTTTAACACATCTATGATCTCCAATGGTGGGATAAAAATCTGAGAGAAGATAAGAAATTGAATGCCTCATTCTCCTTTGTACTTTAGTGTTTTATATTCTATTCCATTGGTCACCAATCTTTCAAACAAAGAAATGTTGAAGTTTTACTCAAGGGAAAGTTGTGAAGAAGAAATAGAATTTCAAAGTTTCAAGTAATCTCCTATGAGAATTAGATGCTCAATGTGAGGTTTTAGGCAAGCTAACAACTAGCCTTCCAAGACTTCTACTACCTCCTCTAATATCATTACTAGAACCTTGCTGCTACAGTAGTCATCATGCCCAATATTTTTGCTCAATCTTTTATTGCATATCAGAATAGGCTCGTAGATTATGATTAAGATATAGTTTTTACAATGATTTTCCACTCATCTTTAATTTGATTCATAAGTTGTTAATACACGCTCATCATAGTTGTTAACATTTTTTATTCTCATGGACAAGTATTGAAGCACTTGCATGGGTGATAAAACTTGTTTACATAGGACTTGGAGACTTTTGAAAAGGCGGGCAAGGAATTCAGAGTTTTCTGCAACAAATTTGAAGTTAGCAAGGCCCTCTGCAACAAATTCAGAGGTAATTTGAAACCTAAAACATATACATATTCCATTCTCACTAGGTAAACTTCAAATGAATGTAAGATAGATGTCAGAACTATGGATTAAACATTTCAGAGGGGAACTTACTTGCAATGAATTATTTTCAATTTAAAACTCATGTCACTATTGTCAAAAAACCTCATTATTAGTTTCTTATAACCTATCATAACTATATTCTTATGACCTTCAGGAAGGTTGTCCTATCTAGGTTAAGTAATTTATGTAGAATTATCAACATCTTGTAGGCCATGTTTTCTATTATCAATGTGAATACCAACTTATGACCAACAATGTTCTTAATTCTCGGAACTACATATCTTAATTTTAACCTAAGAAAATTTCCTTAAAAAGAAGAAAACTGACAAGTTAAAGATGTAAATGTGGAATTTTGAAGAGAACCTACAGTCCAATAGTCGCACATAAATGTTGAACGTGATTCTTTCCACTCTTCAATGAAATAGGCTGATGCAACATGATATTCCAAGCATCATATCCTCCCGATTGACCTCCTACAAGTTTTGTTGAATTACAACTAAAAATTCAGTCATACTATGACTTTATTGGTATATAGCTGCAAGATAAAGAAAGAAAAAAAAACCATATTAGTTCCTTAGAAAGAGTACAATTTTAGTAGGAAATAGTAAATTATTCTTGAATTCTCTTCATATCTTTTAGTTCTTGATTGTAATGATAATGTTGCCTAAGTACGGTTCAAAACAATTTGCTGAAGGATACATATAGTCTTCTGGCTATGATTTGATGCTTCTATATTTAACATCAAATAAGCTAGTCAACAAGTCCTTCAAGTGAGCATAAACATCCAAGGACATAATATCTGCAGAAAGACACTGAATGCAAAAAGATGGCATAAAATCACCAAATCCTGTCTAGATGAAACAATAAACTTTAGAATGAGATCTCTATATAAATTTGCATATAGTAAAGTTGTTTAGATTATGAAATGAATGTTTCTATCAGTCTTCTAGTGGCTACTTTGTACTTATGGTTAGGCTAACTAGGTTTTTCAGCTACTTGTTGGTAACTCCTATTTATTGTAATCAGTTTTGATTCATTTTTAAAAAAAAGTCTTAAAAATTTACTTACAAATTTCTAAACCAGTTCGATTGAAAATAAAATAAATTATGGTTTTACAAATTTCTATATAACACTATCAATTCATTGATTACTAAAAATTAGGAAATTTAAGACACTAATAAATATAGATGAAAAGGAGGATCTGTGATGCAGAGCCTTGGTATCCTAGTAAATTTGGTGCACCTTACTAGTCCTTGTTTGAAAATTCAAAACCCTCTTACCCCTACTTATGCTAGGAGTACCTCCTACCAAGGATCCACACCTTTAATTTGTTCAGTATCTAACCACTAACTCATCTACTTAGCATCCCCATAACTCCACACTGAGTTATCTATTGTCTTATGCTCCTACTCGGCTGTCACACTTGTCTGTACCTTGAATATCATCCTCACTTGAACCATACCACCCTCTGGCTTAGGCCTTTGGATCCTCCCCAAAATTCAATCCAATCTTATTGAATTTTCATAAACCAACCAAAACCCAACATAACATCACTTCATCAAAATAATTCAAAACTGTCCTCCTAAATAGGGTATCCACCAATCTATTCATGCCACAATTTTGGTCTTTCCCACAAATTTTTTTAGAGAACCCCTTGGAATATTCATATAGTCCTAATATTAGTACTAGGATAGTAATCCTTCCAAAGGGATTGGGTCTAGTTCTTCCCCAAACTCCCTGAAATCACCTATCTCCTTTAAGGGGTAGGAGGCCTAAATGATAACATCAGTGAAGGAAGAAAATCTAGAATTGGTCATTGACCAATCTATCTATAGGATAATTTAGAGGGACTTCAAATATGATCAATCCCCAATTCTTGGCTTTCCATTCGAAACCAATCAAAAGTTATGGGGTCTGTAGTGTCTAAATAGCCCACACAGCTAGTCACATAGAGATGCCTGGCTAGGGTTTTAGTCGAATCTCCTTGGAAACACCACCATTCTATCTAAAACCACTTTCAAATGAAAATAGGTTCTCATATCTCTCATTTTAACCTAGAATCATTTTTTTTCCAAGGTTGAATCGAGAGATATGTCTATTCAAAGTTGACAGCCCTAGTTTCTCTACAAACACGACCTGTTATGGTCTCTCTCTCAATTTCTCCCAGTCCACTTCACCTTAAAGCCTTTGGTTGGATTAAAATGAAAGCTAGGGACCTTCCCTAACTTCTTATGGAGTCAGACTTCAAAGATTGATTCGTAGATGCTCGGGCATAAACAAAAACCAATAAAAAATCACCAAAAATGTAGTCTCTATGTATAAACTTCTTTGTACTCATTCAAAAACTTGTTAACTTCCCACAAATAACTATTTTCCATCATTTTGTATGTTGTTTCCTCCATTACAACCATTTTTGGTGGTTGTTAAGGTTGGTTAACAACATTTCAAAATTTGATGAACATTTTACAATTTTTTCAACAAAAGTTGCTGGCAACATTTTGCAATATTTACAAAAATGCAACAAAACTATCCCTAGAGTCTACCTAAGGTGGATTTAGCATGCCTTGATGTTTAAAAAATCAAATTCAACCTCCCCTAGTATATTTCTACCCACCTAGTGTCATATCAACCGTAGTGAACCATAGGATTTATAACCCATCCTAGGCCACCCGGTTTTACATCATTAGGACTTATTACAAAAAAAATGGGATCATGGTTTAAATCACGCGGAAAGCTACTAATAAAATGATGTGCATTTTCTATTCATGCAACCTCTTTCATCTCATCCTCAATTGCATTGTGTCTAGCATATATAATATTTTCTCTTATGGTGGTAGAGAAAAGAATAGGCTCCTGTTGAACCAAGCCCATGTGATTTCATAGCCAGCGCAAGTTGAAGGATTTCAACTCCCCATCTAGAAAAAAATGTCCAAAATCAAGGTCATAAAATCATTCTATCAGTGCAATTATTGTGCTTTTGCTTGATCTTGATGCACCTACCACTACAACTGTTTGACCTCCAGTCACTTTAAGATTGAAATTGCTTAAGACCATCACTTTAGGATGTGTTGGATAGTGGAAGTCCCAATTTTTCAATTCAATTGTACCATACACATTAGGTAGCTTTATGCTAAAAGACTCATCTAAATGAATTTTAGGCTTATGATCAATAATCCCAAAAATAGATACAAGAGATTTTTGATGTTTCAAGATGTAAGGAGCTAGTCCAAAGGGTTCCAAAAGAGAAAATGTTGCAAAAGAAAAGATCATATATTCTTTCAATGTTGTCGGAAAACTAACATGACCTCCCTTGATAGCTATAGCTGAATACCATAAGAGGAGAGCATTGCAAGAAAAAAGAAGGAATTGGGAGGCACCAAAAGAAAATCCACAAAGTTGCCCATGCAGGAAACTATGTACTAGGATTTTCTTAAGCTGTAATTTATAAAGATCCATCAGCTTTTTACCAGCACAAAATGCAACCACTTTATATATATTTCTGACTGCATCATCAAGAACCAAGGAAGCATTTTTATACATTTCCTAGATCCCTTTAGAAAATCCAGCAAGCCACATTTTCTGTGCAATTGCAGAAATTGTCAAATGGGGAAATGTAGCCAAAGCTACAAGAGCTACTCGCCTCTCTAGTAGCATCCCAATAACAACAACAACAATGCCAGTTGACAAATCTTGAATTAAAATTGAAAGGTGATTGCTAAACACAACATGAACGAAGGTGGTATCATTTTCCAAACATATTGATAATGCATCTGCACTATTCTCTTCCTCATCAAACCAGCCTACTTCATTTCACAACATTTCTAAAAACATCATTCTTTGAATACGCTCTGTCATTATCTCCCCAATAATACCAAAGTAGAAATATTGAAGAAAGTTTACAATCACAGTCATGAGACCCATACATGAGATTAGAAGGCACCACTTATTCACTTCATGCCTGAGATGCCTACCAGATTTTCCATAGTAGGCCTCTGCTACTTGGACAAGAATGTATGCAAGAAGAGGATTAAATGAACCAAAAATAGCAGCACCTATGCTGCCCAGAAGAGCATAAAGCCATTCAAGAAAGCTCAATTTTTCTAGTCTCCATAAAGATGGAGTACTAAGACTTTGTGCTTCCCTAGCATCTTTGCATTGCACATGTGTCTCCTCAAAATTAGTGAGTGATATTCTGAAGGTCTTCGAGTGAGAACATTCATTTTTAGGATCAGATGTCAAGAATGGAGACATAGGAGACTCCGGATCTGAGTTATTTGATGTTTGTCTCTAAATAGCATGCACATCTAGTATTGAAAATGACATTCTTGAAATCTAGAAGAATGCTAACAGACCAAGCTGGAAAATCATAGGAGACACCATTGAACTTCACTGTTGTATCAACTTTAGAGTCTAGATTTGCAAGAAATGCTGCACATATGTTTGGTCCATCTGGGTAAACATGTGCCTACAAAATTAAAAAATCCAAACAATAATTATGATCTTCCACATTCTTTTCTAAGAATATTAAAGTTTACACTATGCAAATAAGGTGCATTTGAAACCAACCTCCTGATTAGGACCAAGTGCAAGTAAGTATGACATGTGATATGAGTGTAGTAAGGATCATGATTGACATCTATCACAGTGAAGGGGCCAATCAAGATCTGAAGCTTGTTCATAGGACAAATTTTGGGGTCTTATGGGGTCAGGCTAAACAATTATGTTATTCCCTGTAGAATCTCTTCTATAACTTGCATGGCCAATGAATCTTGAGTAGTAAACTAAAGAAAACTAGTAATGCATACCTGCTTTAACAATCTGACCCATGAACAAGTGGAAGAATTTTGATGCCTAATTGAAATAGTTGCATTCGGCTTGTCATCTTATGCTTTCTTTTCTTAAGTATGCTTTAAGTTGTTTGTAATCCTGAACACCATATGCTAGATCACGTTTCTCTTTTTGAGATCTTGATGATCTGAGATATTTCAAAAAAATTGAGGGTAGTTATTACACATTCAAGATGGCATTAGAATAATCCATAAGAAAGTCCTTCAATTAAACAACCATTTAGAAACATATTCTATGTACCTTCAATTAAATTTAGACAATGAAAGATCTTTTGTACCTTTTGATGTAACTATTTCTCTAATTTGGCTGTTATTTTGCTACTGTAGTTTTTTATGTGCCACTTTTATAGTTGTTGTGTGTTGTTTTCTTGTTTCTACAACCTCTTTGTTATAACCACTGCTACTACTTATCACCTCTTGTTTCAAGAATTTATACATTATTGTTTTTTTGGACATCAGGGAATGAGGAGAAAGAATTCAAGGCACAAATTAGATGATAGTGATCATAATGCTAAAATTCCACTAATAGATTATGAGCGCTTTCGTGAAGAATGTGTGGCCAAGAATAATGAATGTTTTGCATGTCTTGGTTTGATAGATAGGCAAGTTTTACATTTACTAACTAGTATATTATTTGTTTAATACTATTTAATGAAATTTTATATGCCAAAAATTTATTTATATAAGACTTGATATGATATTTATTTTTGGTTTTATAGGAAAGAAAAAGAGTGCAGAGAAAATGAAGAGAAAGAACAAGTAGCAAATAAAGCTACAAAGTTGTGAGTTCATAAAAGCCAACCTTTTTTGATCCAACAAATGTAGTTGGTGAAAAAGGTAATTGTGATGATGTGGAACTTGATATAGCACATGGTGATGTACAATCTAATGAAAGTCATGAAGAGAGTCTTCTTGCATTTGATGTGCCTCAAAGTGAACTTGTTGGTAGTGGTTCAACAGAAGATGTGTCTACTTTTGTTAAAATAGAGAAATTGAGTCAAGATTTATATAGATCTACAGAGAGGCATTCAAAAGAAAGGATACTAGAAGGGAAGAAGCCATTCTTGGTTGAGGTGTCAAGAGATGGTGAACCCATTGGGAAAAATGTTGCAAGGTGGGCCTCTAAATTGGGCGTATGACGTAGGGCCCATTTGGATATTTGCAAATCAAATTTTGCAGAGTGAGATCCACACCATGTGGAGAGTGTTATACAAAAAATGGAAAATATCTTTGACACTATTGGTGGACAAATCTTGAGAAAATATTACAAGTACAAGATGAGACTTCTAATGAATAATTTTAGATACATGTGCAGAAAGGCAATCATGGAGGGAAAAGAGAGTTTAGACAACACTCTATCTCCCAAACAGTGGTAAAAATTGAAAGAAAGTATGCATTCTGAAGAATATTTGACAAAGAGTAATAAAGGAAAGAGAGCACGAGATAGTGTGAAGGCTGAATATACATTTGGCCGAGGTGGGTTGTAGGCCAAAATAAACAAATTTGGAGTAAGTGTATGAATTTTTGGTTCAATTTAAATTATGTTATTTATTTCAATTTTTTTTATTGAACTGACTATGTTAAAATTGACATTGTATTTTAGGTGGAAAATAATAATAGAGAAGTAGGTGCAGAAGATACCGTCAATTATATGGCAGAACTAGATCCTAATAAATCTAAGAATAGCATGAAGTGGAAGTCTAGTTTGTCAACAACAACTTCACAGCCATCTGTGGAACTCCTAGTAAGAGCCTCTGCAAATCATGTCAACTCAAATGAAGTGTATGAACATATAATGATGCACTTACATAGTCTCACTGAGAAAGTTTCACAGCTGACTTCCTCAGTTCAACCTATAGTTTCTTCATGGAATTATCATAATTTTATGAATTCATATAAGGTAAGAGGCTATATTGATGAGTTAAGTCTGGTTCATAGTAATGTAGCTTTGCATTTTTGAGAGAATCATTTCGATCAATGTCAAGTTATGAATTTTTATATACAAAACAATATCGCTGAGCATTGATTCTCATACACATAGCATTGTTGATATTGCATTTTCACACCATTATTTTATGACCTTTCCTCTCTACCAAGATTTTATCAATTTTAACTACATGTAGAACAATTTTATTAAAGAAACACAAAAACAAAAACACCTTGATGCCAACAAAGTTGCTGATATCGATAGTGATCATGATTAACTAGTGGACAAGAATTTGCAGCCCAATCATAGTTTTGTTGAAGCTGAGGTAATATAATAGTTATTATGAATTTTTTTAATAGCTTTTGCATTCTTTACTTGACTTATGTTAACCTTTCATGATTAAACCCACATGTAGAGAAATCATATGAAAGCAAAATGAAAAGTAGAAGACAATGATGATGGTGATTATGCTGATTTCAAACATGATGTGCATGAT
This sequence comes from Chamaecyparis obtusa, assembly GCA_027943335.1. Classification (NCBI taxonomy): domain Eukaryota; kingdom Viridiplantae; phylum Streptophyta; class Pinopsida; order Cupressales; family Cupressaceae; genus Chamaecyparis; species Chamaecyparis obtusa. The sequence goes on along the minus strand of BSBK01003219.1, from coordinate 1,078,206 downwards.
ATTTATAGTACTAGCAGTGATAAACTTGAGGTGAGTGCTATAAAAATTTACTTTTTCTTAATTAGGATTTGATTTTTAGTTGTTAATTTAAACTATTAGTTGTACAACAAACTAAGACATTGATGAATGTATGTATAGCAATATAGTTTCATAAATTAAAATGACTGATTCTGGGATGAGGTGTGGTGACAAAGTTTTGGGTATAGCAATTTTGAATACAATATATACATCCATGACTTTAATTTTGCTTGATTAGGATCTTCAGACCATACAATAGTTTTGATTCCATGACTGATTCTTCATGTTGACTACAATATATACATCCAGTCTTGTATAGATCTCCACTTCCACACTCTCAGCAAACTTGTTTTATAAGGACAACACTTCATTTTCCTAGTTATGTGGGTTAAGCTAAATCTTGTTCTCACAAGAAACTTCAAATACCTCATGCACTTCCATCTACTTGTAAAGAAAATACCCATCCAATTTGACTTCACAATTACAATGGCCCAACAAGTCATTGATCCAGAAATTGGGAATAAAATGCCAAAATCACAATAATCACAAATCATCAATAGATGCACTGCTGAAGGAAGCAAAGTTGAAAACCTACAAAACCTATATTAAGCATCATTAATGGAGGAAGCCTTTTCCATTTCTCTATCATTTATCAAATTTTGTTTGAATGATGATGTAAACCTTCCACTCCTTAGATGATCATTTTTTATGGACCTAGAATTAGTCTGTTATTGTTGCATAGCTTGTAAAAATAGCATAGACGATCAATGTGTGTTGTCACACATTTTCTAAAGACCAGTACATCATCAATAAATGAGATCATACATTTATTGCATGGTTTGAAGATCATGTTCACAAAGGATTAAAAGATAATTGGTAGTCTTTAATCTAGAGAGAAAAGCCTTCCATTGTTGGAGTTTCATGGATTGGTCTTCTTCTTTGAGTCTGCCTCAATTTCTTGCCATATAAATTCTTTGCTGGGGATTGGATGCTATGTAATTTTTGAAAGGTTTATAGTTAACCACAAACCAATGTCTAGTAAGGATCTTTTATTTTGCATAGCATTTATCCAATCACATGGCTTCACAACTGAATTCTGATTTTGATTCTTCAATTGAATTTTTCTTTAATATTTTAGCTATTTATTTTTTATGTGCCCCTGAGCTAGTTTAACTAAGGCCAAAATAATGAGCTCTAAATTTGGGTTTCATCTCTTCATCTTCTTTGATTTGTATCTGTACAAACATACCCTGGTCCTCTTTTGGCCACGGATGTCATCAAAAGCACATTTCTTGATAATTTTATGGCTGATTTGAGTCATAGGATCTTGATTTAAATGAATTGCTCAGGAGATTTATCACTATTTGGTCACTTGATTGGTTTGTATAATAGCTTGGCTACTGGACTATATACACTAATCCTTGGAATCCTAATTCTATTATAAAGTGTCATTGATTCTGCATCATAAGTGATTGGGTAATGCCTTTTTAGGGTATTCTGATCTATGATCATGTCAAAGTCATCTATTTCATAGTAGAAATACTAAATTAAAAGTCATTAGATTTACCAAATGGACTCTTGATGGCTCAGTGTCATCTCCTACTTGACTGCTGCTAGCAATTTGTCCAGTTCTTGAGCCATTAAAGGTTTAGGTTCCTTGTTTGTAGTTCTTTTTTGGCAAGCTTCGTATATTGCTTGGAAGTTTCTTCAATTATTGCTGGTACCTTTCTCATTCTTTATTGCTGCCAGACCTATCTTTCTTCTTAGGTGATCTGGAATGGTCAAATCTTGCTCATTCCTAAAACTCAATCCCAGTCCTTAGCAATTTGAGTTCTTAGTTTTTGGATTGCTTACCATTCCTCGTGTTTCTTATCATCAATAGACTGATTCAATGGTCTGTTGTCTTGAACTCTTCTTCCCCTGTTGCTAGGAGTTCATCTACTACTTACCATTCCTGCGAGGAAACTTTCCTACAGATGTTGATTCTCTCTTTGACATTTCTGATCTATAATTTCTCATTAGGCTTTTGCAAAGTTTATTCTTCTCTAATTCATTTATTGAGTTTTAATTGTAGTGCATTGCAATGGGTCTCCTAAGAATACCAGAGTTAATGATATATGTTCTAATGTCCCTTTTGGGGATATTAGTATATGTTGACCTAAAACCACAAATTTAATCAGAATAAGAAATAAAGAACATTTAAGACTACAAATTTACTGATTGAAATGCCTTTTATGGGAGAAATCCTAGTTTAGGTCCCGCACATGATATTAGTAACTAGAAATTAACATTAAGTCATATGCCATAATATTATCTATCATGCTAATAATTATCAAACATTGTGGTATCTATAAACATCGTTCATATTGAAATTCAATAAGTCATGGCCTTTTTCATTGTAGGTTCCTATAACAGTCTCAATAGGAATTTGTTGAAATGATTACAAAGTGCAGTCCTAAGGTTGATTATCTTGTACTACAAAAGTATGGAAGGTGGGCTACGATTTCATACCTCAGTTCACTTTCGAGGTGCTCCATGCTCCTTGATCAAGTCCAGGAGCACTAATAAGTCTCCTAGCCCATGGGGTTGAATCCTGAATGGGTGGCATGCTTGATGGGACCTCAAGCCTAAGGGTGCATGCAACCTTTTGGCACACAAGCGTAGAATTTATATCGGGGTGGCGTACTTGATAGTCTCACAAGCCCAGGGGCAAGTGAATCCACTTGGTCCACAAGCATAACATTCATCTTGAGTTGGCATGCTTGGGTCTTTTTAATTGGAAAGGTTGATCGTCCTCCTTGTTTTGGTGTGTATTTCTCTATATTTGAAAGAGATTATCATACAAATTCTCCATTGCATGTTTATATTAGAGAGTATTGGGATTATTCATTAATTTTCAGCACTATCTCTATTGCACGAACACAAATGCACAGATCTATATTTCTTCTTATTGATCAGTTTTACCACTTAATTAGCACTACCACTATACAAGTTCAGTTCAAAGTTCCATTCTATTTCTGCTAATTTTCATTGATCATCACATTTCATAATTTTTCATGTATGCCTTCTACAAATGAGGCTCTCCTCTATTTACAATTGTAGAGACCAAGTCTAACATCTTTATGTTGAATACAATATATACATCTAGTCTTGTATAGATCTCCACTTCCACACTCTCAACAAACTTGTTTTATAAGGACAACATTTCATCTGTCTAGTTCTGTGGGTTAAGCTAAATCCTGTTCTCACAAGAAACTTCAAATACCTCATGCACTTCCATCTACTTGTAAAGAAAATACCCATCCAATTTTACTTCACAATTACAATGGCCCAACAAGTCATTGATCCAGAAATTGGGAATAAAATGCCAAAATCACAATAATCACAAATCATCAATAGATGCACTGTTGAAGGAAGCAAAGTTGAAAACCTACAAAACCTGTATTAAGCATCTAAGTCATCCAACATTTATTATATTATTACACAACCCATTACTCATTGCTGTATAAACAACATGATTAGGGGGCAATGTACATAGGCACCTTCTAGCATGGAATCAATTGCCAATCCTTTGGTAGAATTTTTAATAATTCTATACATTTGTTATAATGCTTAAAGCTGAACATATGCCATACACATTTTTTAATTTTTTAAAGCTGAACACAGACCATAATTTTTTCAAATTGCCAACTTATTTTTGTAGAGACGGACCTTTCTTCTTGTGAGTCAAATTTTTTTTTTTGGCTTTAGCTATTGCTACCTAGAACACTAAATTAGCTCTTTAACCAACTGATATGCTGCTACAATGGGCACGGATAAGTTACTTTAGTACTTGCCTACATTGATATAATCTTTTTACTTCTATTTTTATATCTCTAGCTATTGGAGACCTCTTAGGCACTATCTTAGTAATATGAAATTTGAGACATCAATAATTTGTTTCAAGCTGTCTACAATCGTTATGGAGATTGTTTCGAGTTGTCTACAATCCTAATTTCTTTTTTATTTGAACCCATGATGCCTACTTTAGAGTACCCATGCCTTTGCTATTAGGGAATTCAACTTGTATAAAGATAAAATGTTCACTATTAACTGCTACTACAACCATGCAAGGAGGATGGTTGCTAAAGAAAAATGTATTGACCAAGTTGACCTACACTAATGTTTGCAATGTTTGGTTCTCCAAATTTTAATCCAATACTGGAAAAACTTTTAGAGTCACAGTAGTTCGGTTGGTCTTTGATGTGAAAGAATGAGAATGCATATGAACATGTATTAATTAAAAAAACCAAAGTTTTTTGCATTGAAAACGATGGCACAATTTCTCAACTTAGTGATAAGTATGAGAAAATAACGTTAGTCTCAACACACTAAAGAGGTTTACTCTTCCACAAAGTAGAGGTGTGATATACTTGGCCTATTTCTTGCATTTCAACGAGCAATTCCTCTGCTTCGTTTAGCCTTCCTTCTTTTCCGATATACCACACATTGCTGATTATATACATCACTGATATACCACACATTGCTAATTATATACATCGCACTTATTTTCCAAGTCTTCTTGCATCATGAGCTTGCACTAAATCTACTCATTGATCTCAATGGCTGATGTGGATCAATTACTTAGCCATCCTCACCAACACAACCAAGTAGTCCCAAATTTGCGTTGGTAATTGTTGACATTAGGAGTATATTAATTTTACTTAAATTAAGCTCCAACCAGCATTTTACCAGTGTCTTTATTTAATGTTCACACTTGTTTAATGAATGGAATGGAATGTTCTTGCATCCAAAATCTAAACCTCATTTTTGTCAACAACTATAAATATAAAAAAAAGTAATGTCAGTCGTTGTTTCTTGTACTTGCATGGATACAGACAATAGTTGTATTTCCTTTCCTATTTTATACAGACTATCAATAGATCCTTTCCTACTTGAGAATTTTGTGAATTATATTTGTACACTAGTGACTAAATTTCTCGTCACTGCAGTTTTAGAGCATAACTAGATGTTTTATGTTTGGAATTAAGGACACTAACCAAATTAATTTAACCATTAGAATGACTATGTATTTATTATTGATTTCATTGTTTATATCTACTAGTCAAAATTTCTACCTCTCTTCAAGTTTCAAATATAAAGAACATTCTTTCTACTTATTATGCAATAAGAAATTAAAGCATCTCTTATTTGGATGATCTATACTATTTTAGTATTTAGATGAACTATAAATGCTTCTTTGTTTTTGGCAATTGTAAAGTTGTGTCACCTTTAGTCTTGAACATAAAAAAGAGAAGTGCAATAGGAATGAACAATAATTTTGGTCTTTCTTATTTAGAGTCTTATGATTATATTATATTTGTGGTGTTTCATTACCTATGTAATATAATGTGTTAATTTTTTTTCTTTTTGCAGAAATGTGTTCATAAACTCAAAGAAGGGGATAAAGTTAAGGTGTTGGATCCATATGATGGTGATGTTGTGGGCATTGGGTGGATTCACTCCCTATCTATTGTACATGGAATCAACTTGAATGGAATAGGAGATGCAAATGTAAACATTTTAAAGGTCACAAGTAACATAACCCTTGCTTGTGAAGACAAAATAGATGGATTTGTTTGTCTGAAAGAGAAAGAGGGAACCTTCACACGGTGGCCACTAAAATATTTGCAAAAAATGACATAGTTGATCAACATATTTATCATGTACTAGTTGTTAGACATATTGGCTCAATGTTTAATATTTGAGACAACTTTGATATTTTTTATTATATTTATGTATATACTCTTTAGATAACTTCGACATCTTACATATATATTTTGGCACTCTGTATACTTTGAATATGATGTTTTTTTGGCATTATAAAATTTAATATGATATTTTTTTGACATTATAAAATTTAATATGATGTTTTTTTGGCATTATAAAATTTATGGTATTTAAATTACTTTTCATTTTATGACTAGTTAAATGACTAAATATACAACTTAATTAATGACTACATCAATGACTAAATATATGACTAAATCAATGACTAAATATATGACTAAATTAATGACTAAATATATGACTAAATAAATGACTAACTAAAGAACTAAATATATGATTAAATAAATGACTAGATTAACCAAATATACAACTAAATAAATGACTAAATAAACTACTAAATTAATGACTAAATTAACCAAATATACGACCAAATATATGACCAAATTAATGACTCGATATACGACCTAATATATGACTAAATAAATGACTAAATAAATGACTAAATTAATGACTAAATTAATGACCAAATGAATGACTAAATCAATGACCAAATCAATGACCAAATCAATGACCAAATTAATGACTAAATTAATGACTAAATAAATGACCAAATAAATGACTAAATGACCAAATAAACGACCAAATAAATGACTAAATATATGACCAAATCAATGACCAAATAAATGACTAAAATAGTTAAGTCATAAATTTGGTCACGAGATAAATGACCGGCAATAAACTACCACTGGTCACGTGACCAAATTTGGTCATTTATCTACAATTTTTGGTAGTTTATTTGGTCATATGTTGTTGTTTTTGTACTAGTGTAGCCAGTCTATTGATTAGACTATCAAGTGTAATATGATTACCATGAGATGATCTCATCTCATGAATTGCATAAACTCTAATAGCATAAACATGTGACAAGGTTTTTAGAATTTTACTTACAATAATTTCTTCTTTAATAATACCTCCTCCTTGGATAACATTCACAATCTCCTTGATTCGGGTGTTGTACTATGATATGTTCTCTCCTTCTTTCATTTTCATGTCATTAAACTTTCCTCTATGACTTTCAACGTTAGCCCTTAGCACATTCACATCTCCTCCATGAACTAGTGTAAGCTTGCCCCACATATGTTTAGAAGAAGTACATGTCTTAATATCTTCAAATTTTACATCTGATAAGGAAGATGAAAGATCTATCATTGTAGTATTGTGTTCATATCTTTCTCTCATCTGATAGATAGTCAAAGGTCCAGTAGGAAAAATGAAATCATTATCCAAGTAGTATATTGCAGATTCTTCTATCCCTGATAGGTACAATCTCATTTTTCTTTGCCATGTCGAGAAGTCATCTTTATTCAGCTTTGGAACCTCTCTCTTATACATCTTATGATCTTTATCTTAAGTGCATCAAAATTTTCCTTCCAAGAACTCTATGCTCTGATACCAATTGTTAGATAATTGAGAGGGGAGGTGAATAAGTAAAGTCCAGTTATCCTATAGTCCCAAATATTCCCAGGTGTATACAAAAAAACTTTCAAATACATTTATCAACTCGGTAAAATATCAACAGTGCCATTCTCTTCATATAATGATTACCAGTAAATTAAATATTGTGTTTATCGATCAATTCATTTATAGTAATGTGTAAAGTAAAATAACAATACAACACATCCATACACATATAACACATATATTTTTAATGTAGAAACCCTGGTAGGGGAAAACCACCCGGGACCGGTAATCCAAAATAATTCACTCTTTTTAAGTGAGCTCAGCTAGGAGCTAGCCTTGTTAAAGGTTACAAAAACATACTATGAGGTGTGACCTAGTTAGAGGATTTATCACTAACATTTTTCCCTTGACCAAACATTCACTATGGGGTCAACAAGAAAACAATCAACATTCATTGAATGTCATATTGAAATATAAAGACTGTTACTTGTACCACTCGGTTAAGATGTTAGAATAACTAAGAGGGGGCTGAATCATTTATCCATAGTCCCAAATCAAAATATATAACAATTTACTTAAACTTTTGTAGCTCGGTAGCATAAAATACTATACTATCTGTGTTATTACCGATTACCAGTCAATAACAACTAATGATTACCAATCAAATCCAACATGTAATATGTAAAGTATGATAACAAACAATCACCACAATGAACACATAACACAAAATATTTAACGTGGAAACCCTATAAAGGGAAAAACCACTTGGCATCGGCAACCCAAAAATGTTCACTCTTCTGAAGTGAGGTCGGTGAAAACCCAACCCTGTTAAAGGTTACAAACACACTGTGAGGTGTGACCTTGTTAGACGATTTTAGACCAGCCATTATCATCCAACCAGCATTCACTATGGGGTTGACAGGATAACAATGTTCATTCTATGAATGATACATAAAAGACTTTCAAGTCCACTTTGTTAAGAGATTTCTCTGTTTACAATGGTTAAAATGTAATAGTAGTTGATCTGATTACAATACAACTTCAATTACAGATTATCAGATCTATGTTAACCCCATTCAAATCCTCTAATCAATATATCAATTCCATATCAACAATAATCAATGACTTACTATTGCTTGATAATAGCTTTCTGACACTCGATAAACTTTGCAATTCGGTTCTCCTTAACCAATTTGATCAGGCATACATGAAGCTTGTTCATGTGATAGTTCTATAGTCTCCTTCTTCCAACATTAGTTTCATAACGAAACATTAGTCTCTTAAATAGACAAGTAAACCATTTTCTTCTCCTCCATAAGATTTTACTACTTATTCTCCTTCAACCATTTTGCCGCTTAAACCTTCCTTAGCTAATGTGCTAGTTGTAGACTAGGCTATCTATATCTATTTTGAAAGGCTAAGAGTAGCAAACATTAGGTTTTAATCTAACATTATATCAATTCAAAACAAAAATATCTAAGTTAAGCCACCTCAGATAGAGCCTAAATAGGTGCACCCAAGCATTGTTTGATTTGCTCTTGCTTAGGGGATGTGGGTGTGCTCTCTAAGAACTTGGAGCATATTCTAATGCATACTAAGATGGATTGAGATTCATGAAAACCCCAAAAATGGCACAATATTGGGTAGAACACCCAAAATTGCCCCTAAGGCCTCAAGAACTCAATAATGCTTTAATGGAGATTAAAGAAAAAAATTTGATTATACTAGATTGATTTTAATCCAAATGAAGTGTGAGATTATGCTAAGCTATGCAAAACAATGAAGCAAACTAAGTTAATCCATTATTGCTAAGCTATGGTGTGTTCTAAGAAAGCTTGAAAATGATCTAAATTAGAGTGATTATGCTAAATCTAGAGCTAAATTAGCATGATAACAATGCTTGAAATAAAAGGTGAATGGGTGCTTTGCTTTTAGAAATGAGGAGTACTTATAGGCTTTTGGAAGGGCTTGGGTTAGGAGGATAGGTTAGGGTTTGGGGTAAGGTTAGGGTTTGGGTCAAGAGGATAAGGATGAAGACTTTCTAGAAGAGTAGGCTTTTCTAGGGATAAAAGAGGAATTTAGGAAATAAATAAAGATTTATTTATCTTAAAGGCTTTAATGAACTTTGAGGCTCATTAGGGTTAGGGTTTGACTAGGAGTCAAAAGGAGACTTAGATTAGCTTAGGGAAAGTAGGTAATTTCCCCTAAATGGGTTTAGGGAAGGATCAGGAAAGTTCTAGAAGAGTCTACAGATTTCCTAGGGTAATTTTAGGGATTGAGGATTAATATTTAATCTTAATTAAATATTTTGATTTGGGATTAGGGTTAGAAAATGATGGGATTAGCCTTTAATCAAAATTAAAGAGGGATTAGAAGATTTTAGAAGAGGTTAGTGGTCTTTAGGATATCTCTAAGGTTTTGGGAAAAAAATAAATTAATTATTTAGTTTTTGGATTTTGGGTCAATTTATTAATTAAATAATTAATAAATAGGGGAATGGTGTTTAAATAAGATTTAAACATTTTTCGGAGGGATTTCTTAATTAAATATTTTTAATTAAGGTAAAGGGATTTAATGACATAAAAAATATTTAATTAATTAATTAATTAATAAATGATGATGTCATTAGGGTTTTTCAGAAAATAAAAATACTTTATTTTCTAAAGGATTTTTAGGTGTCTACACCGGTAATACATTTTGATTTCATCCTTTAGATCTTCCTTTAATTATGCTAGTCGTTGATCTTCATAACAAACATTATCTCCATCACTGATTTTGATGTACTTTCCAGCTCATCAATCCTTAACGGATAAACTAATCATTTAGTTCTTTTCTTCTGCTCGATTAACAAAGAAATGTGTTGGTGAACACAAGCTTGATTTATACTGTGCTCAATATACACTACACTGCTTGATGTATACTGTGATGCTTCATCAACCGACCACACTACCTTGCGTCTTTCAGTTATTTTCCTCATCATAGATGAATGAAACATAATCAAGTCAATAACATAAGGTCATAGACTCATCAACAAGTTACACAATGTATTCCTTATCCTCATCTATCATATACATCTTCCTCATGTAGATATTTTTGTTCTTCATCTCTTTTACTTCTTTTCTACAGATGTTTAGGTATTGTAACTTACAAAATAAGTGTTGTCAAACTAGTTGACATCAATGACAACATATTACTGATTCAATCATATTACATATCTAATCAGCAACTCGGTGATCTCTAATCATAGATTTTTAATTAGGTTCTAAATTAGTTGTAGTTCATCAATCTCTCCCTTTGGAATTGATGGCAACTGAAGTAATATAAAATATACCATACACATACCAGACATGTATTCTACAACTTGGTGAACAAATGTTGTACAAGTTCTCCCTAGCTTGATATGTTTAATCACTACGTTACTCATTAGCATTACCAATGTAGCTTTGACATTCTACAGATATGATCTTTTCAACTCTCAGATTCCTTCTTCTGTTCTTAGTAACTGATCTTCAGCGCTCTCCCTTTTGTTCTGTTTGTCTCTCCCTTAGATAGATGTTTTAGTGTTCTCATCGGTACATATTGTTTCATATTGTTTATCTCTCCCTTTGACAATAATGCCAAAGAAAAAAATAAACATATAGCTCTATAGTAGCCATGTAACTCTTTGTTGTTCGATGCATTCTTTGTATCTCTATATACTGATATGCCAATCTGTTCTAGTTCTCCAAACTTTTCACAACCTTAGACATGATCCAAAGTGTAAACTATGCTGCATCAACATGAATGATCTTCTGATAAGATTAGGCTGATGCAACATCCAGATCACATTAGTGACCAGTAGACAAGGGATGAACCCCAAGTCTAGTCCTCAAGTATTCAAATGTATCCTTCAGTAGAGGCTTTGTAAATATGTCTACAAGTTGTTCTTTTGATGTAACAAACTCTAGCTTAACTTGCTTCTCCTGTACTTGTTCTCTTAAGTAGTGATACCTAATAGATATATGCTTTGTTTTAGAGTGCATCACTGGATTCTTTGAGATGTTTCTTGCACTTTTGTTATCACAATATATAATCACCGGCTTGGTGATTATCTCATTCATACTTTCCAATACTTGCTTAATATATGCAATATTTGAATAGTTTGTAGCAGCATCAACATACTCTGCTTTAGCTGTAGACTGAGAAATGCAAGCTTGCTTCTTAGTTTTCCATGTAACAAGTCTTTCACCAAAGAAGAATGCTCCTCTGGTGGTACTTTTTATGTCATCCACATTTCCAGCCCAATCAGCATTGGTGTAGACTCTAAGTTCAAATTTGCCTTCCTTAGGATACCATAATCCATAATCTTCTATTTTCTTTAGGTATCTTAAGGTTCTCTTTGTAGCAACCATGTGTGACTCTCTAGGGTTTGCAAAAAATCTTGCAACAATTTCCACAACATGTGCTATGTCTGGTCTACTATGCACTACATACATTAACTTACCAATCATAGATCGGTACAGTGTCTGGTTCACCTCTATTATTTCATCTTCCTTAGTCAGTTTACATCCAGTAGCCATTGGTGTTCCCATAGGTTTAGCATCTTCCATGCCAAATGTCTTCAATACTTCCTTGATATATTTGGATTGTGTGATGAATATACCATCATTCTGCTAAATCACTTGTAGCCCTAAAAAGAACTTAATCTCTCCAAACAAATGACTTATAGATTTGATCTTGTCCTCCAAATATAATGTCATCCACAAATATTTTAGCAATAAGAATAGTATCATTAGTATCTCCTTTCATAGACAAATTGGTGTTCTCACTTGTTCTAACAAATCCAATACTTAACAAATAAGTATGCAGCCTCTCATACTAGGCTCTCATTGTTTGCTTCAAACCATATAAAGCTTTATGTAATCTACATACCATATCTTTATTGTCTGGATCAACAAACCCTTCATGTCATTCTATGTAGACTTCTTCTTCAAGTATCCCATTTAGAAATGCCGACTTGACATCCATTTGGTAAACTTTGAACTTTTTGTGTGCAGCGTATGCAAGTAACATTCTGACTCCTTCTAATCTAGCAATAGGTGGAAATGTTTCACCATAATCTATTCCTTCCTCCTGTGCATATCCTTTGCATACCAATCTAGCTTTATTTCTTGTTACCTCTCCATTCTCATTTTGCTTGTTTCTGAATATCCACTTAGTACCGATAACATTCTTGACTTTAGGTCTGGGTACTAAGGTCTAGGTTTTTTTCTTCTCTATTTTTTCTATTTCCTCTTTCATTCAATTAATCCATTCATCATTTTTTAATGCAAATTTTACATTGTTCAGTTCATAATCACAAACTAGACATGTACCTTGTCTTGCTTTACTCCTTGTTTGCATGCCAGCTTGTCTGTCTCCAATGATTTGTGTCTTAGGATGATGTCTTCTGACAAAAATTTCTAATATCTAATTTCTTCTTTCTTGTTCATCCTATGCAGGTTCATTTTCTTGCTCGGTAGGTCCATCCTTCTCGTCGGTTTCTCTTTCCTGTTCCTCGGTATTATTTTCTACTGACCAATTGTCACTTTCTGCGGCTTTGATAGATACTCAGATTGTTTAATGTAAGTGAATCTACTATAGTCTTCTGGTTCCTTTCTGCTTTCCTCTATATTCTTATCATCAAACTCATCAACTCAAACATTAGTACTTTCAATCATTTTATTAGTAACTCTGTTCAGACACTTGTATGCTTTATTTTTACTAGAATATCCTAGAAATATCCCTTCATCACCTTTTGAGTCAAACTTTCCATTTCTTTCATCTTTTAGAATAAAACATTTTCTTCCAAAATTTTTGAAATAACTTACAGTGGGTTTGTGTCCAAACCATAACTCATAGGGTGTCTTATTAGTGTCCTTAAGTTGTACTCGGTTTAGCACATAAACAACAGTGCTAATGGCTTCCCTCCAGTATGCATGAGCAACATTCTTTTCTATCATTAATGTCCTTGCACATTCAAAAATTGACCTATTCCTCCTTTTAATAATGTCATTCTATTGTGGTGTCCTCGGTGCAGAGACCTCTGTTTTAATACCATGCTCATTACAAAAATTAGTAAATTCATCAGAGATAAATTCACCTCCTCTATCATATCTTAAGCATTTCAATTCTTTACCAGTATCTTTTTCTACTTTAGCTTTATAAAACTATTAGGAATGAATGCTAAATGTTTGGTAGCCATTCTGTAGTAGTTGTTGTTGCATTCATGACTATGATTGTCATTGATGTCAACACAGTGATTTACCGAAGACTTGCAGAGAAGCAGACAGAGTTTGGATTAGTGCACGTTGGTTATTGTAGTTGGAGCTATGAAATTTTGAGGATATACTCTTTGATATGTTATATGTCTATGGTTAAGAGCATAGATAGTAATTCATTTATTCATGGAAGTTACGAGCATTTTGGTGGAAGCAGTATTCAGGCAGTGTTCCTGAGTAGTGGTTTGTGGAAATCGAATGGTATCTCCTAATTGGGATGGAATATAGTTTTGTGTAGTTAAAGGGAAGTTTAAGACACATTGATAGTGATGTGGATGAGTGTAGACTTTGAAGTCGCACGAGTGAAGATTTATTGTATTTGGAAGCCGACAATTTTATGTAATTTTGACGTAGTGTGTGGAAACTTTTATGTTGTAATTGTATGCTGACTCATTTGTAATTATTTGAGTGTGGTATAAAGGAAGTAATGTATTTCTTTGTTGTATGTAGGAGTAGTGATATGGAAGTAGTGGTTGTGTGTGATGTTGTATGCATGAAGTGAAGAATAGAGCTAAGTATGAAAGCGAATTTGTGAAGGAAGACATGCGAAGTACAAAGATCTGAAATTGAGATCTGATGTAGTAGTGAGTGCATTTTGGTATAGTCAAAGAAGAGGTAACACATTATTCTATTGAGTAATGCAAAGATTATTTGGACAGTGTGTTCAGTGATCTTATCCTAAAGCTGTTTGGGCAGTGGGTCCTTCTGTCTTCCATAACTCTTGACAGGGTTATAATCTTTTAACAGGGATTCAAAATCTCCTAATAGGGATTCATATGTACTGAATGTATTTCATAAGACTCCTAATAGAGTCCATCCTTTCACAAGGAATATTCATATTAGTGCATCTTTCGTGGGCATCATTCCCACCAGGGTTTACTCTTTGATCAAGAGGTTCCCTAGTCAACATATCTTGTGTCATTGTGTTATTGTGTATGAATATCTTTCTATGGTTGGTAATTACATTGCCTATATGGTTTAATGTTGTTGAAGATGATAAAAGTTATAATTATCTGATAACTGATTCACCCCCACTCTCAGTTATCTTGGTGGACTTTACTTTCTAACAATTGGTATTAGAGTGGCAGGTCCTTGAAAAAGAAGTTTAACAACTTAAGGAGATCCATGGTGAATTTCAAGAAAGAAAGCCCTAAGTTTGATGGAGTAAATTTTGACAGCTAGAAAGAAAAGATAAAGACACACCTACTGTGTTTAGGACCAGGTTATTGGTTGATTACAAAGAATGATAAGACTATCATTGAAGAGGACAATCTTGAAACATGTACTAGTGATGAGAGTGATCTATTCATGTGTAACATACTTGCAAGAGAAGCACTTTTGACTGCCCTTCTAGAGAATGAGTACAGTCAGGTAAAATGTTTGAAAAAATCTCATGAAATTTGGAAAGCTTTACACTCTACTTTTGAAGGTGATGAACATGCAAAAAGAGTTAGATTACATAATTGGATATGTGCATTTGATTATATAAGAATGTTGGAAGATGAATCTATTTGAAGCTATATTGGTAGAATGTCAGAAATTATTATAGGTATAAAATCTTGTGGAGGAACAGAGACAAAGAATGAAGTGATATGGAAAATTTTGAGGACATTGACCCCTGTATTTAAGTAGACAATACAGATGATTGAACAAGTTATACCTTGAACTGCAAACTTTACAAGAGAGACTCTTCTTGGAAGATTGGAAGCAACAGAAATAAACTTGAGATTATCAGAAGACTTACCTAGAATGGAGACAACATTTGGTGCTCTTAGTGTTCACCCTGCTTTATCAAGAAGCATCAGTGTGAGTGGAGATTATGCTGGCAACAAAAAATCTAGAAATGAAGAAGACAAGAAGATTGAAGAAGGTATTGTCTTGCTTGTGAAAAGAGAACCAAATGGTAACAAAATATTTAAATGTTGGACTTGTCAACAATATGGTCATTTTGCATATAAGTGTCCTAAGAGAGTTGAAAAGTACAGAAACAATTTCAAACCTAGAAGATCTAAGGAATGTTATTATGCTAATTATGAAGATCTTGAAGCTAGTATAGAAAGAACTTTAAGTGAAAGTTGTTGGTAATTTGGGTGAGTTGATTACATAGATGTTGTCATTATGGAAACATATGATCCACATGAAGATCACATAGGTCAGAGAGCAAGTATGACAGAGCGCATTGCAAATTTGTCTAAGTGTGAGACAATATTTTATCAGTGAACCTGGACACAATTTTTTTTCCGACATTGACTGAAGTAAGTTCAGTGCTTTCACATTGGAACATAGAATCTATGATGTCTATTGATCACCCATCTTAGAGCGCAAGTCAGTATGACATGTATGGAAGAAGTTATGATAGTTTTACCAAAGACAGTGTGAAGCCGACAGGACATAATATGAAGATAGAATTAGTAAAGAGTTAAGGGATTATTTTTTTTATCAAAATGATGACTTAAAAATATAAAGAGATGAAATCCTAGATGTTATCTCTTGGATAAAGCTATTGGTATAAATGTAAATGTAATTGTAATTGTAGCAGCAAGAATTGTAGTAGTATTCAGAAAGAAAGAAAAGTGATATGATGCAAAGTATATGAAGCATATGTAATAGCGATAGTGAAAGAGCAGTGAAGTGATATTGATACAAGAAGTATAAGGTTATGTACCTTAACCTATTTTTTAATCAGTGTATATGGTACATTACTTGTTTGGGCAGTGGGCTCATCTGGTAATCACATTATATACTACAACTCCTAATAGGGTTGAGGCTTCTAACAAGGCCTATAGTCCCTTAATTAGGACTAATACACTATATGCTTGTAATAGACTCATAATAGGGTCAACATCCTTAATAGGATACTTTTGATTAGTGGATCTTGTGGGTACCATCCCCATCGGGGTTTTCCCTTGGCCAAGTTTTTCTCGAGAACAAATAATGTGTTATGAGTTCTTTATTGTTATGCATGTTGTTTAGCTTCTTATGCTATGCATGTATAAAGATAATCTATTATATCCATAATTGGGAAAAAGATAAAGTTTGTAGAATACTGATTCACCCCCCCCTCTCAGTATTCCCTATTTCTAACAAAAGTGATACTGAGAATAATGATGACATAGGATTTGTAGAAATTAAAGAAGAGAATTCAAAAACTGATGTTAAGGAAGAAAAATCCTTAGTTTCTCAAGTTGAAAAGAAATTTGATTGGATTATAGATAGTGGTTGTTCACATCATATGACTGGAGACATGAAAAATTTCATAAAGCTTAATGAATATGATGGAGGAGTTGTTAGATTTGGTAACAATGCACCTTGTTTCATTCAAGGTATAGGATCTATTACTCTTGATGGAAAGACTAACACTGATGATGTTCATTTTGTGGATGGATTGAAACATAATCTTTTGAGTGTTGGACAGTTAGTTGATAAGGGATATCAAGTTTGGTTTACTAAGAAAACTTGTGTGATAAAGGATAAAGATGGAAATCTAATTCGAACTGGATCTAGAACCAGAGGTAATGTATTTCAGTTGAATCCTACAAAGATGCCATGTTTGATTACTAAGATTGATGATAGTTGGTTATGGCATGGAAGGTTTTGTCAAATAAACTTTGATAACATTGTGAAAGTAAGTACTACACTTGCAGTAAGAGATTTACCTAAAATTATGAAGCCTACTAACATGATTTGAAAAGAATGTGTAATGGCTAAACAAAAGAGAAGTTCTTTTCCCAGTAAGAAGTTTACATCTATAGAGAAGTTGGAGATTGTTCATATAGATTTGAGCAGTCCTACCAGGACTAGAGGATTCTATGGAGAAAGGTATTTTATGATTCTCATTGATGATTTTACAAGAATGATGTAGATTGCATTTCTTAAAGAAAAATCTGAAGCATTTGATAAGTTTAAGATTGTTAAGAATAAAGTTGAGAATGAATCTAGAATGAAGATTAATTGTTTGAGATTTGATAGAGGTGGAGAATTTACTTCTAAAGAGTTTAACACCTTTTGTGAAGAAAATGGCATTAAGAGACAGTATTCAGCCCCTAGAACACCTGAACAAAATGGCATTGTAGAAAGAAGAAATAGATTAGTGACTAAAGCAGCAAGAGCTATGTTATTTGAGAATGAATTGGTGAAGATATTCTGGAGAGAAGTAGTGAACACAACAGTGTATACAATGAACAAGTACAAATCAGAGAATACATAGACAAGACACCTTATGAATTATGGTTTGGACATGCACCCTCACTTAAGTACTTTAGAATTTTTGGAAGCAAATGTTATATAAAGAGAGATGATGATATTGGAAAGTTTGATCCTAGAAGTGATGAAGGTATATTTCTTGGATATTCTTTGAAAAGAAAAGCCTATAGATGTTACAATAAAAGAACTAAGACTATTTTTGAAAGTGCAAATGTTAAAGTTGATGAAAAGTTCAAAATTAAGGAAAGAATGCTTGATTATGAATCAGATGAAGAAGCTCATCCTAAACCTAATACTGGATCTACTAAATTATTTTATGAAACTGATAGTGATTTTTTGAATGAAAGCCATAGTGAAGTCATTGAAGAACCTACACCTGAAGTGAGATCTGAGACAGTGACACCTAGCAAGAGTTTTTTAAACAATCATCCTATTTAAAAAATTATTGGAAGCATCAAAACAAGAGTTCTAACTTGAAATAAGGTACAAGAATAGTTATGTTTGATTTCTCAAATTGAACCTAAGACTACTAGTGAAGCTTGTGAAGATGAAAGTTGGACTAAT
Source organism: Chamaecyparis obtusa (assembly GCA_027943335.1). Classification (NCBI taxonomy): domain Eukaryota; kingdom Viridiplantae; phylum Streptophyta; class Pinopsida; order Cupressales; family Cupressaceae; genus Chamaecyparis; species Chamaecyparis obtusa. Next base: position 1,059,892 of record BSBK01003219.1, on the reverse strand, counting down.
GCTATGAAAGAAGAACTAGATCAAATTGAAAAGAACAAGACATGGGAATTGGTCCCTAGACCTACAAACAAGAATGTTACTAGAACTAAATGGGTATTCAGAAACAAGATGAATGAACAAGGAGAAGTAGTAAAAAATAATGCAAGATTGGTATGTAAGGGTTACTCGCATCAAGAATGAATTGATTATGAAGAAACCTTTGCACCTGTTGCAAGAATTGAAGCAGTAAGAATGTTTTTGGTTTATGCAACTTACAAGAAATTAAAAGTATATCAGATGGATGTGAAGTCAGCATTTCTGAATGGAGAATTGGAAGAAGTCTACATTGAGTAGCCTAAAGGTTTTCCTTTGACTCAAGAAGGAGACACGGTATGTAAACTGAAGAAATCTTTATATGGACTTAAACAAGCACCTAGAACTTGGTATGCAAGACTGGATAAGTATTTGTTAAAATTGGGATTTACAAAAGGAACAACTAATAGCAATCTGTACACAAAAGAAATTGAAAATGGTTTGTTAGTTATAGTTATTTTTGTTGATGACATTATCTTTGGAGGAGAAGATGAAGCTATTGACAAATTTACTAATGAAATGAAGACTAAATTCAAAATGAATATGATTGGTGAAATGAAATACTTTTTGGGATTACAGATAACACAAAATAATGATGGTATCTTTGTAAGTCAGACAAAGTACCTGAATGAATTGTTGAAAAGATTTTGGATGGAGAATTGTAAACTATTTGGAGCACCCATGGTTACTGGACATAAGTTATCTACCACAGATGAGACTCTTGCAGTGGAACAGAAGAAATACAAATCTATGATTGGAGGATTGTAGTATTTGACTCATACAAGACCTGATATAGCACATTCAGTTGGAATTGTAGCAAGATTTCAAGTTAAACCTAGAGAATCACATTATGCAGCAGTAAAGAGGATACTGAGATATTTAAGAGGCACAATGGACTATGGATTATTGTATGAAAAATCTGATTTTTTTACCCTATGTGCATATACAGATACTAATTGGGGAGGCAGTGTTGATGATAAGAAAAGCACCAGTGGTGGATTATTTTTCCTTGGAGGAAGATTGGTTTCTTGGCTAAGCAAGAAGTAGAATTGTATCTCACAGAGCACAACAAAAGCAGAATATGTAGCAGCAGGAAATAATTGTAACCAGATAATTTGGATGAAGCAAATGTTGAAGGATATTGGAATAAAGTTTGTTGAACCTGTTGTCATACATTGTGACAACACCAACATAGTTAGTATGTCTAAGAATCTTGTATTACATTCTAAGACAAAGCATATAGAGATTAAGTATCGTGTTGTAAGAGAGAAAGTTGCTGAGAAAGAAGTTAGACTTGAGTACATAAGTACAAAGGAGCAGATAGCAGATATATTCACAAAGCCTTTGACTAAGGATACATTAGAGTATTTGAGAGGTATGCTTGGGGTTATGCCCCAGCCTACTTTTGAAAAGTGATGTAGTTGGTTGCATTTGTCTAGTGGTATATGAGCCTTATCTTTCTTCTGGACTAGATGTTGGTACTTCCACTATGGGGGAGTATGTGTATCTAAGTTGAGTCATGAGGACTCTAGTGAATGTATTTTCTGAACAGTGTCTTTTGACATTGAGTTGTTGTTGACACAGTGATGAAATTTCTATCATTGATGTTAATGGGGGAGAATTATACATGAAAACCATTTGAAACATCTATTGGAGAGAACTGAATAGGATAACGAAGCAAGATTTGATTGATGAAGAGGATATGGAGCAGCAGTGTTGCAGTATTGGATTTTTGGAACATTGGATGTTTTTCATCTATGTTGCCATCAATGAAAATGGAGGAGATTGTTAGGAATGAATGCTAAATGTTTGGAAGCCATTCTTTAGTAATTTTTGTTTCATTCATGACTATGATTGTCATTGATGTCAACACAGTGATTTACCGAAGACTTGCAGAGAAGCAAACAAAGTTTGGATTAGTGCACGTGGGTTATTGTAGTTGGAGCTATGTGTTGTTGAGGATATACTCTTTGATATGTTATATGTCTATGGTTAAGAGCGCAAATAGTAATTCATTTATTCATGGAAGTTATGAGCATTTTGGTGGAAGCAGTATTCAGGCAGTGTTCCTAAGTAGTGGTTTGTGGAAATTGGATGATATCTCCTAATCAGGATGGAATCTAGTTTTATGTAGTTAAAGGGAATTTGAAGACACATTGATAGTGACATGGATGAGAGTGCATACTTTGGGGTTGCATGAGTGAAGATTTATTGTATTTGGAAGCTGATAGTTTTGTGTAATTTTGATGTAGCATGTGGAAACTTTTATGTTGTAATTGTATGCCGACTCCTATGTAATTATTTGAGTGTATTATAAAGGAAGGAATGTATTTCCTTGTTGTATGAAATATTAGTGATATGGAAGTAGTGGTTGTGTGTGATGTTGTATGCATGAAGTGAAGAATAGAGCTAAGTATGAAAGTGAATTTGTGAAGGAAGACATGCGAAGTACAGAGATCTGAAATTGAGATTTGATGTAATAGTGAGTGTGGTTTGGCATAGTTAGATAAGAGGTAACATATTATTCTATTGAGTAATGAAAAGATTATTTGGACAGTGTGTTCAGTGATCTTATCCTGAAGCTGTTTGGGCAGTGGGTCCTTTTGTCTTGCATAACTCTTAACAGGGTTAGAATCTTTTAACAGGGATTCAAAATCTCCTAAGAGGGATTCATATCTATTGAATATATTTCATAAGACTCCTAACAAAGTCCATCCTTTCAAAAGGAATATTCATATTAGTGCATCTTTTATGGGCATCATTCCCACCGGGGTTTACTCTTTGATCAAGAGGTTTCCTAGTCAACATATCTTATGTCATTATGTTATTGTGTATGCATATCTTTCTATGGTTGGTAATTACATTTCTTATATGGTTTAATGCTATTGAAGATGATATAAGTTATAATTATCTAATAACTGATTCACCCCCCCCCCCCCCCTCCCCTCTCAGTTATCTTGGTGGACTTTACTTTCTAACAAAAATTTGAACATCTTGAATGCCTCATATTTTTCTTTTAAGAACATGACAGTCATCAACCTAGTATAATCATTAACAAAAAGAATAAAATATTTGTCTCCATAATAACTTTGAGTTCTCATAGGACAACATAGGTCAGTATGCACTAACTCAAGTATCTTCTTTGTTGAATAATCTTTGCTTTTGAAACTAGATTTAGTCATTTTACCTTTCTGACATTCATGACACATAACATGATCTAGCTTAGATAAGTTAGGAAGACCTCTAACTCTTTTCCTTTTACTGATCTTAATCATGTTATCAAAATTCACATGACATAACCTTTTATGCCACAACCATGCATCTTCATCTTTCATCAATAAACAAGAAGACTAATCATTATCAAGATAAAATACATTACCTCTGGATTGTGTACCAGTTCCAACAAGTCTTCCTCCATCATCAAATATTTTCACCTTTTTTCTCTCAAAAGCAACTCGGTGGCCTGAATTCTTCAGCTATGCCAGACTTAGCAAATTATAGTTCAATCCTTTTACCCAATAAGAATTTTCACATTTTAATCTATCATTTATCATCAGGGATCCTTTACCTCTTACCATATAGGGTGCATCATTTCCCATTCTTACAGATCCTCCATTGTATTCTTTAAGACAATCAAATTTTTCTTCATCACCAATCATGTGATGTGTACAACCACTATCTATAATCCATGTATCATTTTTATTAACCTTAGAGATAAGTGTTGTCTCTACATACCTTTCATCTTCTTTGGAATCATCCTTCATTGCCACAAATACTACCTCCACATCATCATCAGTGTCAATATCGGTGATATCTTCTTGCTCAACAATGTAGCATACCTTCTTGCTTTTGTCATTATTGTCTTAGTTGTCTCTATTGTAGTGTTAGTAGCCTCTATTGTATCCTCTCCCATAGCTTCCTTCAGTTCAGTCTTTGGTTCTATCATCATCTTTCTTGTGTGGACATCTAGCAACAATGTGGCCAACTTCTTTATAGTTAAAGCATGCTAAAGGTAATTTACCTATGTACCTTCCTTTACCTTTAGGTAACCTTATGGCCATAAGAGCTTCAAGTTCATCAAGCTCATCATTAGTATTTCTATCACTATCATCATTCTTATTTCTAGACTTACCAATCTTTAGAGAAGTCATAAAAGTAGATTCAATAGATGGTACAACACTATTATCATAATTATTCAATTCAAATATTGTAAGCTTTCCAATCAGATTATCAAGAGTGAGTGTGCTATTAGGTGCTGACCTATTTTCATGAATTGCAGATATTCTTATGGCATAGATAGGCAATAGGGTCCTTAGAATTTTTCTTATCACAGTGTCTTCATTAATGAATCCATTTGATGCTCTAATAACATGAACTACCTCTTTTATTCTATTTGTTTACTGCACAATATTTTCACCCTCTTTCATCTTCATGTCATTGAATCTTCCTCTTAAGCTTTCTGCTCTTACTCTCTTGACATTCACATCACCACTATAAACTTGAGCTAGTTTATCCCACATCTTCTTAGCAGTAGTACAGTCCTTGATGTCTTCAAATTTGGCATCTAAATAGGCATAAACAATCTCCATCATAGTAACATTATGTTCATGCCTGTCCCTTCGTTGATCAAGGGTCAAGGGACCATTGGGTGGTGCAAGGTATCCATTCTCCATCAGATCTAGGGAAGAATTCTCAATCCCAAATATATGCAGCTTCATTGGACTTTGCCATATTGTGAAGTTATCTTTGTTTAGCTTTGGCACTTCCTTCTTAAACATTTTGAGACCTTTGTGCTGAAGTCCTTAAAACTCTATTCCAAGAAGCAAATGCTATCATACCAATTGTTAGAATAACTGAGAGGGGGGTGAATCAGTTATCCATAGTCCCAAATCAAAATGTATAATCCAAAACAATTTACTTAAACTTCTACAACTCGGTAACATAAAATACTATGCTGTTTGTGCTTTTACAGATTATCAATTAATAACAACTAATGATTACTGATCAAATCCAACATGTAATATGTAAAGTATGATAACAAACAATCACCACAATGAACACATAACAAAAAAGATTTAACATGGAAACCCTATGAAGGGAAAAACCACCTAGGACCGACAACCCAAAAATGTTCACTCTTCTAAAGTGAGGTTGGTGAAGACCCAACCCTGTTAAAGGTGACAAACACACTATGAGGTGTGACCTTGTTAGAGGATTTTAGACCAACCATTATCATCCAACCAACAGTCACTATGGGGTTGATAGGATAACAATGTTCATTCTATGAATGATACATAAAAGACTTTCAAGTCCACTCTGGTAAGAGATTTCTCTGTTTATAATGGTTAAAATGTAACAGCAGTTCATCTGATTACAATACAACTTCAATTGTAGATTATCAAATCTATGTTAAGCCCATTCAAATCCTCTGATCAATATATCAATTCTGTATCAACAATAATCAATGACTTATTGTCACTCAGTAATATCTTTCTAACACTCGGTAAACTCTACAGTTTGGTTCTCCTTAACCAGTTTGATTAGGCATACATGAAGCTTGTTCATGCAATAGTTCTGTAGTCTCCTTCTTCTGGCATTAGTTTCATAATGAAACCTTAGTCTCTTAAATAGACAAGTAAACTATTTTCTTCTCCTCCATAAGATTTTACCACTTATTCTCCTTCATCCATTTTGTTGCTTAAACCTTCCTCGGTTGATGTACCAGTAACACATTTTAATTTCATCCTTTAGATCTTCCTTGAATTATGATAGCCATTGATCTTCATAACAAATATTATGTCCATCACTGATTTTGATGTACTTTCTAGCTCATCAATCCTTAATGGCTAAACTAATCATTTATTTCTTTTCTTCTACTCGGTTAACAAAGAAATGTGTTGGTGAACACAAGCTCGGTTTATACTATGCTTGGTATACACTACACTGCTTGGTGCATACTGTGATGCTTCATCAACCGACCACACTACCTTGTGTCTTTCACTTCTTTTCCTCATCATAGATGAATGAAACATAATCAAGTCAATAACATAAGGTCATAGACTCATCAGTAAGTTACACAATGTATTCCTTATCCTCATCTGTCATATACATCTTCCTCATGTAGATATTTCTGTTCTTCATCTCTTTTAATCCTTTTCTACAGATGTTTAGGTATTGTAACTTACAAAATAAGTGATGTCAAACTAGTTGACATCAATGACAGCATATTACTGATTCAATCATATTACATATCTAATCAACAACTCGGTGATCTCTAATCATAGATCTTCAATTAGGTTTTAAATCTTTTGTAGTTTATCATATGAAATTTATCTGTAGCAATGGTTAAATGGATATAGTAATGATCTGATTCAAATACAACTTGATTTGTAGATTTTTAGATCTATGCTAAGCTCAAAAATACCTCTGATAAATAATGAATTCAATATCTTCATTTCCTCCAACTCCATTATACTCGGTAATTGATTTCTCTGTCGGTCGGTGTTGTCTGCAGATTTGTTCGGTTCTATCTTCAACCAGTTTGATCAGTGTTGCATGAAATCAATCTTTTCATGAAAATTCTCCTATAGAAAACTCAATAATGATTCGCATCTCTTTATATAGACATCATAAACCATTTTATTTCCATCCATAGATTTTTCCTCCTAATCTTCACTGTAGATTTTGCCACTTTAACCTTCCTCGCCAGTTGTGTCAATAACACATTTCATTCTCCTTCATTTGATCATCCTTGAATTTTATGAGCCATTTGATCATCATAAAAAACATTATCATTTACCTTGGAATCATAAACAATTATCCAGGTCATAATCTTTAGTTAGCAGTCATAGGTTCCATTTATTTCTTTCACTCAGTCAATACTAAAATGTGTCGGTGATAACTAGCTCGATTAACACTATACTCGATATACACTAGGGTAGAAGCAAAAAGTTGGGTGCCAATTCCGCAGAAGTCCGCGGCTTGAAAATTTGCGCCGCTTGAAACGGGCACCCGTTTTTTAAAAACGGGCACCCGTTTTAGGCTCGGACATCCGATCTGAAATTCAAAAAGCGGGTACCCGTTTTCCAGAAACGGGCACCCGTTTTTTTTCAAAATGGGTACCCGTTTCTAAAATTTTTTATTTTTATTTTTTTAATTTAAAATATTTTTTTAAACACATATTTTTAAATTTATGAAACGGGTGCCCGTTTTTTGAATTTAAATAACGGGTGCCCGTTTCTTAAAATGTGCACGCGGGATTTTTCACTCTGCCTCAGTTTTTGGTTTGGGATAGGTTTGGTGAGACCAAGCCTATGTCTTAGCCTCCAAAATTTTGGCTAAGGCATTGGAATAAAAATTTTAAGGCTTACCGTAATTTTTTGAAGCCCTTCTAGATCGATTTTTTTGACAAAACAAAAACCCATTAAAGATCTCACTATCACAATTCTAAAAATATAAATTTCATAATAATATGGTTATTTTTACTATTTTTACATTATTTATTAGTTGATAGTGGTACATAAACGTAAAATAGTGAGACTCACTAAAACTTTAATAACTTTTTAATTTTTAAGTATTTTTAAAAATAAATTATATGTCATCAATCTAGATTCAATTCGTTTGAAATTAAAAAAAAAAAATTTTGAAAAAAAGAAAAATTATATTAAATTATGGTGGCCGTACACGAGAGGTTTGAAAAATAAGCTTTATTGTTAATTAAAAATTGATAAAAAATAATTTACAAAATTAAAAAAAAAGAAAAAATATTCTCATCAATATTCTATGTCTTAGGTATCTTCCCTAAAAAGGATTTTTTAAAAATCATTTATTTGTGTCAAAATATGGTGGCCGTACACGGATGTGGTATGGTCCTGGAACAGGCATTTTGAAAAAGTGGTTTTCAAATATGCCTATCAAAATATAATTTATACAATGTGGGTATTAAAATAAATTATATATTTGAAAAGTAGACTCCAAATACTACAATTTCCATTAGTGAATTTTTTCGAGATTCAATCTCTAAGTGCCTCAAATTTTGAGATCAATTTAGATAAATTTTGAAAAATAGGAAAAACACTTCCACTTTTTGCAAAAAATTGGCACCCAACTTCTTGCAGCCACCCACTACACTTTCTCACTGTATACAAAATTCTTCATTTACCGACCACATGAACTTGTTCATTCTTGATATTCAATACATAATAGATTCATGTAATACAATCAAATAACTAACATAATGCTATAGACTCATCAATACGTCACCAAATGAATACCATATCCATATCTTTCTCATCCATCTCATCTTCATGTAGATATCTCATTCCTTTACCATTTTTCTTTCTTAAGATGTTTGTAACCATCATGAAAAGTGTAGTCAAAACTAGTTCACATCAATGACAATACATTAACCGATTTAATGTCTTATATAAAATTTAGTAGCTTGGTGATCATCAATCAATGTCTTTCAAATATCCATTCCATTGTCAAAATTTCCTTTAATGCAATTAGTTGTAGTTTATTAGTTTATAATTATGAATAACTTTCCTTAAGCCTTCTAAAATAGAAAGAACCTTAGGATTATGATTCTCTTGAGCTATCCATTGTTCAAACTTTTCAAAATCATGGGTAAGTTTTTGGACTTGAGAAGGAGGAAGTCTTAATGCTTCATCTTCATCATGTGAAGGATGGGAAGAGTTTTTCTCCATGCTAGGATTGATATTATTAAGATGCATGTTGATCTCATCAAGGTTCCTAGGAAAGAAGGAGGGTTTGGGATCAAAAAAACACGTGAATCTACAAATTCTTCTAACCAAAATACTATAGGTTGGAATAAAAGTGATAAAGCTTATACACAAGAGAATGATAGGAATAAGAGATGCAATACCATTTGACAGAAATATGAAATCAAGAGAATTTACCTATAAAATTTAAGCATGTAATTATGAAATATGACTACAATGTAGCAAAGATGTAATTTTAAAAAATTGACTAGCACAATGCATACAAAGTAGATCTAGATATGAAAATTCAATGCAAAGTAGATCTAACAATGTAGAGATAGAAAGAAGACCACACAAATAATATCTAACTAAAAAATCAAAAAGCATGAAAGCAGTGGGTTGACCAAAATGTGAAATGAAAAATGGTTATCAAGGGTAGATCCCCACTTCCCATATACATTGGAAGACCAAAAACCCACTCCTTAGGACAAATCTGATTTGTACAACCCAAAAGGATGAAGGGGTACACATGCAAGATCTAGCTAAAGGAGAGATTTTATGGTATTTGTTGTACAACAAAAAATGTATGTATATGGAATGCAAAGTATGGTAAAAACTTATGCAATGATAACTAGCAAGATGAAGTATTAAATCTAATGTACCAAAGTAAATGCAAGATGGAAAGAAGAAGATTAAACTTACCTTGAGGGTTAGATGAGGATAAAGCTTTAGATCTAGAATTTATTGTTGGAAACTTGTCCAAACTGATAATCATTCAAGATCTAGAATTATGAGACCCGTAACTTATTTTTTGTGAAATTTGTAGACCTCCAGGAATATGTCGACTTGTTCCTGGGAAGGTAAAATCTGATAAAAACTGCAAAGGATAGAACCCTGGTTATGGATCATTGAAAATCTAGTTTTGGAACATTATCTTTTGTTCATGTACACAAGTAAAGAGGAGAAATTGTTTTGGAAAGGGGCTTTCCTTGCTCAAGCCCCTATATAGGAATTAACCTTGAAAGGAAATAAGTAAAGCATGCAAAAATAAGATAAATGTAGGTATTCATCTTACTTTTCAAACCCTCATGGATGGATACAAAACTAATAAACCCATGAAGTTGTATAAATTATTAATTGATTTATTTTGTATAATTCAAGGATGTCCTTGTAAATGCAATTGGTCTACACTTTCCAAATCCTTAGATCTTGAATGGATGTATGCTTGATTAGTTCAATGGAGAAGAAGATGAAAGAAGGGATGTGAATCTTCTTGCTTGCTTTCAGAATTCCTCTACTTGGCCAACATGAAAGAGATAAAATTTCTTCAAATGAGAAAATTCTTCCTTTGAGATGGAAGAAGACTTAGAGATCTTAAATTGGGAGCCTTGTCTTTAATATTAATTATGAAAGAGATTAATTACACTTGAAGTCACCAATAATTTCTTGCACATGAAATCTTGATTGTAAATTGTGTATAATTGCATAATAGTCTTAGATGTCAAAATGAGAAGATTTCATGTCCTTTTATACTCAATTTGGGATCTAAAATTGACAGGTTGATAATGATCAAGAGTGGGAAGATAAACACCCCTACATTGGGCTCAGAGACAGCTAAAAAGAAACCCCTGAGGAATAGATCAACTTGTGTTGACCTATTCTAGGAATAGGTCAAATTTGACCTATTTACTAGGAGAAAAACTTTTAAAATGGTATTGAGATGTGGGAAGTGTAAGGAGATTATGGGAATAAAGGAGAAGATAAGTGGGATTTCAAGCATAAATGCATTCAGATCTAGGAAAATCACTAAAATAGGGCCTAATAGGTTCTAGAGCTTCCAAATAAATGGGTGTTAAATTTTTAAGATGGTACAGATATATTATTTAAGATAGGGATCTAATCAAGGAAAAGAAACTTCAACACCAAGGGTTGGAAACTACAATTGAAACAATTTTTATATTGTCATTGATGTCAAACCTTAACTGGTAAGATAGTTGCTATCTAGGATAGTACCATATCTTTTGATTGATGAAGAGGATTTGAAAAGAGGAGATAACAAGAGGACCTAAGGAAAGGTTGAGTTATGTGATACTTGAATGGGTACTTGATTAGTTGGCACATTGACAAGGTAATGTGTTTTTTTATCTAAGTAAGAAGAAAGACTGGAATTATAGGCTTAACTGAGAAAAAGTGAAGAAATCTAGTTTAATACAAGTGATGTTAGTGTTGACCCAACATTAGTATATATTGAGTAAATCTAGTGTTGCTTGAACATCAGTAATTTTTGAGCAACATGAAATTACAAAGAAAATACAGTGTTTTCCGAGGAAGACAGTTTGAAGTGATGACCAAGATACACAGTGATGACCAAGATGATGAACACAGTATTGACCGAGTGCCAATAATTTACATTTGGAGAAAGAATTGGGAATCCCACTTGACATAGTTGAATTCTTGGGATATGTAAAATGTGTTGACATTATTAATGAATTATATGGAGCATTTATGCATGGTAAATCATTTTCTTATGGATTCAAAGAGAAGTTTGGAGATGTATCTAGAAGGAAAAGATGAAGAACATAATGATGGAAGGATTCGATCAATCTGACCTAAACCTAAGATGTACAGAGGATATTAAGTGGCAAAATATTGATCTACCTAATAAAGGAGGTATAAAGGAAAACCCAATTTTATGGTTACTAAGAGAGAGAGAGAAGAATAGGTTGATGTTATTGACTGATAAGTCTAAGAAGAAGGTTGAAGGTGAAATTGTGAAGGAGTTAAATAGATTTGTGATTTCTTGAAGAGAATTCCAAGCATATCAGAGATGGAGATGGAAATGAAGGCTAGTCATTAAATCAACATATATATATATATATATATATATATATATATATATATATATATATATATATATATATATATATATATATATATATATATATATATATATATATATATATATATATATATATATATATATATATATATATATATATATATATATGCGAAGTGGATCTATATTTGGGAAGTTAGTTGTATGTTTTTTTAGATCAAAAACTATTGTTACTTTCTAACCATTGTATCAGTCTAAATCCTTTTATGAAGTTTGACCTAACAATCATTGTATAAGTCCTTTAATCAAGGTGACATTCTAATGGAATGTTCTTAAGTCCTCTAACCAGGCCACTTTTGATAGAGTATTTTAAATCCTTTAACAAGGTCACACCTAATAGTGTGTATGTAAACCTTTAACAGGGTTTGCTTTTCATAGAACTCACTTTAGAAGAGTGAAAATCGGTAGCATGTTACAAAGTGGTTTTTCCCAAATTGAGTTTCCACTATAAATCCTATTGTTATACTTGTGTGAATGATTTTAATGTGGATGTTGTTGAAAGCTTTATATTTTGCAAGTTAATTTCTTTTGGATAGTGGACTACATGTTATATATTTATGATATATGCTATAGAGACCAAGTGGAATTTCTGATTATATCTGAGTTTGTTGAAGAGATAGAAAGTTCAAATGGTACATTTCGACCTAAGTCAAACAACTGATTCACCCCCCTCTCTATTATTCTAAATCATTCTAGCAATTGGTATCAGAGTTGTTGGTGCTTATAGAGAAAGTTTAAAGGTACTTGAAGCTAATGATCAAGATATATAAAATAGAGGTACCAAATTTGAACAAAGAGAAAGTACCTGCATGGCAGAGTCTAATGAAATTGCATCTAGCTGGTATTGGTGATTCAGCAAAATGCTATGTTGAAAATGAGTATGTTATACCTATTTCACCTTTGACTGTCGAGGAGATGAAAGCAAAACAAGAATACAATCAAGCAATTTTGGAGATTACATCTCCCCTAAGCTATCCTGAATTTGAAAACATCAAGGACTATACTAATACAAAGAAAATGTGGGACACTTGCAACTATCTATATTGGAGATACAAATGTACTAAGAGTCAAATCTGAAATCCTAAGAGGTAAGTTTGATGAAATGAAAATGCGAGAAGGTGAAAATATTGCTTAGTATTGTGGTAGAATTAAGGAGGTAGTGAATAATATTAAAGGAGCTAATGGAAACATTGATGATGAAACTATTATTGGTAAAGTATTGAGAACTTTGCTTCCTATCTATTCTATTAGAATTTCTACAATACAAGAATCAAGATGTAACCCTAGTAATGTTCTTACTCTAGAAAGTCTTGTTGGTAAGCTTACTACTTTTGAGATGTCTAACTATGATAACTACACTGTTCCTAATTTTGAATCTACATTTAAGTCACAAATGGTTATGCATAAGTGTAAGAAGGAAAAGGAAAAGTGTGTGAAAAGTGATAGTGATAGTGACAATTAAAGTGACACTTCTGATGAAGAACTAGATGATTTTGAGGCACTTATGACTAGAAGGCTAAAAAGAGGAAAAGGGAAATATAAAGGTAAACTTTGTATAATCTATTTTTCATGTAACAAAGTTGTCCAAATTGTAGCAAGATGCCCTAATAGGATTGACAAGAATGACAGAAGGGAAAAAAAAGTACAAGGACAAGAGAAATGACAAAGATCACCGAAGGTACATAGACTACAAAGACAAAGGTAAGAAATCATGTTATATTGATGAAGAGGAAACTGATAGTGACACTAGTGAATTTGATGAATGTGATATAGAAGTTGTTTATGTTGCTATGAGAGATGATTCTGATTTTGATGAGAAAAATGCACTTATTTATTATGTGAGTAAAGGTGATAAATGGATTATTGATAGTGGTTGCTCACATCACATGACTGGTGATAAAAGTAAGTTTGAGACCCTAGATCGTTACAAAGGTAGAAGTGTTAAGTTTGGTAATGATGCACCATGTCCAGTGAGAGGAAAAGGATGAATTGAATTGACTGATAAGATCACATGTGAAAATGCTTATTGGGTTGAAGCTCTTAACTATAATTTGTTGAGTGTTGCACAGTTGAACACCACTGGTTACCGAGTGGAGTTTCATATAGAAAGGCTAAAATATTTGATGTCATTGGTGAACTAATTGGAAGTGGAGAACATACAAGAGGTAACTTATTCTATCTAGACCTATCTAAAGAAACATGATTGTTTGGAAAATTTGATGATGTATGGTTATGGCATAAGAGGTCATGTCATGTGAATTTTGACAATCTAGTAAATATTAGTAAAAATAAGAAAGTTAGAGGTTTGCCAAGATTGAAGAAACCTAATAATGTGATCTGCAAACAGTGTCAATTGGGAAAAATGACAAAGTCTAGTTTTAAGAGCGATGAAGGAATATTCGTAGGATATTCCACTAAGATAAAATCTTATAAGTGTTTGAATTATAACACTAAAAAAGTTGTGGAAAGTGAAAATGTTAGAGTTGATGAATATGTAGAAAGAAATGAAGTTGAGTGCAAGCAAGAACCTGAAGATTAAATATCTTTTGTATACATGGAAGAAGGAGAGGCAAGTAATACACCTAAACTAGATGCAGAGTCACAAATAGGTAATGTCAAGTATTAGGAGGATACTGTTGAGCATCAAGAGAATGTTGTCGAGCATCAGGAGGATGCTGCTGAGAAAGAAGAAGAAGAATATAATTTTCATGATGAACCTGAAGATCTAGAACAAGGAGAAAGGAAATGTGAACCTACTTTGGCATAGTATGTAAGAATACATCATAGGCCTGAACAAATCATTGGAGATAAAGAATCTAGAGTCATGACAAGAAGTAAGTTGAAAGATCATACATGCTTACTATGTGAGTTTGATCCTAAAATAGTAAAAGATTCTTTAGAGAATGATGACTAGATACAAGACATGAATGAAGAAATACAGTAGATAGAAAATAATAATACCTGGGCTCTAGTGCTTAGACCAGAAGACAAGAATATTATTGGGCAAAAATGGGTATTCAGAAACAAGCTAAATGAACATGGAGAAGTCACTCAAAATAAGGCTAGATTAGTATGTAAGGGGTATGCACAAGAAGAAGGAATTGACTATGGGGAGACATTTTCCCCTATTGCAAGATTAGAAGGAGTAAGGACTCTACTTGCATATGCAGCTTATAAAGGATTCAAAGTATAAAAGATGGATGTCAAATGTGTATTTCTGAATGGGATATTAGAAGAAGTATAAATTGAACAACCTAAAGGATTTGTTGACCCAAGAAAGAAGAATATGGTTTGAAAGTTGCACAAGGTGTTGTATGGATTGAAACAAGGCCCCAGAGCATGGTATGAGAGACTGAATAATTATTTGATAAAGATTAGTTTTGTAAGGACAAATGACAACAACAATCTATATATGAAGACTGAGAAAGGTAAAGGGATTTTGTTAGCTAAAATATTTGTTGATGATATCATATTTGGAGGACAAGATGCCCTATGTCAAAACTTTTCAAATGAGATGCAAACTGAATTTGAAATGTCTATGTTTGGTGAGATCAAATTCTTTGTTGGTTTGCAAGTTTATTAGATGAGGAAAGGTATCTATATTAATCAATCTAAATATGTCAAGGATATGCTGAATTTTTTTGGTATGGAGGATTCTAGACCAGTAAGTACACCTATGGCTACTAGACAAAAACTATCTAAAACTGATGATACAACTGAAGTGAATCAAACCTTGTATAGATCTATGATTGGAAAGCCACAATATGTTGTTCACAATAGACCGGATATTTCCCTATCAGTTGGGATTGTGGCAAGATTTTCTACCAATCCTAAGGAGAATCATATGATGGCACTGAAAATAATATTGAGATATCTGAAAGGAACAACAGATTATAGATTATAGTACAAGAAGAATGAAAAATTTGAACTGAGAGTTTACATTGATGTAGATTGGGCTGGAAATGTTGATGACAGAAAAAGTACAAGTGGTGGAGCTTTCTTTCTAGGAAAAAGATTAGTCTCCTAGACAAGAGAGAAACAAAACTGTATTTCCCAATCGACATTAGAAGTTGAGTATGTAGCAGCTGTAGTAAATTGTTCAAATTTAATGTGGATCAAGAAATTGTTAAAAGGTATGAAGGAGGAAATCACTGAGCCGGTTGTTATTTTCTATGATAACACAAGTTCTATTAATACATCAAAGAATCTAGTGATGCACACTAAGACTAAGTATATTGCTATCAAGTATCATTACTTGAGAGAGCTAGTTCAAGATAAAGAAGTGAGATTGGAGCATGTGAATACAAAGGAGTAATTAGTAGATATATTCACAAAATATTTACCTAAGGATGCTCATGAATATATTAGAGGTAAAATAGGGGTGATTCCCCTAACTAAGGCTACCTATTAAAATAGGAGCACTGCATCAAATGTGCTAATCAAAATATTTGAAAAATTGATGCAAAAAAAGGTCACACTTTAGGAGTTCCCTAGAGTTGTGATAAGTAAGGAAGAGATATTAATCAGTCATAAGAAAGATGACAGAGGGAGTATACAACATACAAAACTGACATGAATACACCTACATAGTAGAGATGTAAGTGATAGATACAAGCTTTGGCATTTTTGACAAAGAGGGAGAAGATTCATTGAAAACAAATGGAATGATACAACACTAAGGGAGAAGATTCAATGAAACCTGAGGGAGAGATACATAAAAGATTTAGAGGGAGCAATTGAGAAAGTAGCCAGGCAAGGAAAAAGTTGTGAATCAGAATGAAGCTAAGGATGTTATAAAAATGTGATGCATAGATATTTTGGATTGTTTGGTAAATCATGTATTATTAATGTGGTGTTGCCATCAATGCCAAAGAGGGGTATTGTAGGAAACTACAATTGAAACAATTGTTATATTGTCAATGTCAAACCTTAACTGGTAAGATAGTTTCTATCTAGGATAGTACCATATCTTTTGATTGATGAAGAGGATTTGAAAAGAGGAGATACCAAGAGGACCTAAGGAAAGGTTGAGTTATGTGATACTTGAATGGGTACTTGATTAGTCAGTACATTGAAAAGGTAATGTGTTGTTTATCTAAGTAAGAAGAAAGACTAGAATTATAGGCTTAACCAAGCATAAGTGAAGAAATCTAGATTAAGCCGAGTGATATTAGTGTCGACTGAGTGTCAGTATATGCCGAGTAAATCTAGGATTGACTGAACATAAATAATTGTTGAGTGATAGGAAACTATCGAGAAAAGACAATGTTTGTCGAGGAAGATAGTTTGTAGTGATGACCAAGATACACAGTGATGACCGAGATGATGAACATAGTATTGACCAAGTGTCGATAATTTACATTTGGGGAAATAATTGAGAATCCTAGTTGACATTGTTGAATTCTTGGGATATGTAAAACATGTTGACATTATTAATGAATTTTATGGAGAATTTAATGTATGGTAAATCATTTTCTTATAGATTCAAAGAGAAGTTTGGAGATGTATCTAGAAGGAAAAGATGAAGAACATAATGATGGAAGGATTCGATGAATCTGACCTAAACCTAAGATCTATGGAGGAGATTAAGTGTCAAAAGATTGATCTACCTAATCAAGGAGGTATAAAGGAAAACCTAATTGTGAGGTTACTGAGAGAGAGAGAGAAGAAGAGGTTGATGTTATTGACTAATAAGTCTAAGCAGAAGGTTGAAGGTGAAATTGTGAAGGAACTAAACAAAATTGTGATTGCCTGAAGCGAATTCCAAGAAGATCAGAGATGGAAATGAAGGTCAGTCAGTAAATCAACATATATGTGCGAAGTGGATCTATATATTCAAAGTGAGTTGTATTTTTTTTCAAATCAGAAACTATGATTACTTTCTAACCATTGTATCAGTCTAAATCCTTTAATCAAGGTTGACCAAACAGACATTGTATAAATCCTTTAATCAAGGTGACATTCTAATGGAATGTTCTTAAGTCCTCTAACTAGGCCACTTTTGATAGAGTGTTTTAAATCCTTTAACAGGGTCACACCTAACAGTGTGTATGTAAAGCTTTAATAGGGTTGGCTTTTCACAGAGCTCACTTTAGAAGAGTGAAAATCAATAGCATGTTACAAAGTGGTTTTTCCCAAATTGGGTTTCCACTACAAATCCTGGTGTTATACTTGTGTGAATTATTTTGATGTGGATGTTGTTGAAAGCTTTATATTTTGCAAGTTCATTACTTTTGGACAATGGACTACATGTTATATGTTTCTGATATATGTTATAGAGACCAAGTTGAATTGCTGATTAGATCTAAGTTTGTTGAAGAGATAGAAAGTTCAATTAGTACATCTGGACCTAAGAACAACTTATGCACCCCCCCTCTCTATTGTTCCAAATCATTCTAATAGGGGATATCCTCAAAAAGAATTCTTGTATTTAGATCTAGGAAGAAATGATCCATGTAAATGATGTGTTTGTTTAAGAAAGGAAGATATAGTTATAAAAGAGTTATCTCACATCAAGTGTAAATGGATCATTTTTAAGGATATATGCATATAAGATAGAGAGGAAGAGATCTTTTCCTAAATATATCAACCTCCAAGTAATAGAGTAGATATTTAATAATAAGAAACATGAAGGAGATTGATCTTGAGTAAAAACCTTCTCAATATGAGAGGAGATTCTCGATGAAGGATTTCTCTCTTTTAATTACCAAGAAAATATTATTTATGAAATACATACACTTTCAAGAAAGGAAGAGTTCCTATATTTAAAAATAACACCTCTAAGAAAGGAGAAAATACACATGAAAAAAAAAATATAAAATTCAAAGATGATATATGTTTACGAACAATATCAAGCTATAAAAGATAAAACTCAACAAAGTAAAGTGGATCCTTAGGAAGAAGGATCGCTTGAGAACTATTCTTTCCCCCAACATAGAGAAAATCATAAGTAACCTAATCCTCTTTAGAAAATTGAAATATGTGGTTTTATTATGATCCTTAATACCTTATTACACACATCCTAAACAATGCCCAAGTTTATAAATAAATTTTAAGCCAACTCACTAATAATCTTCCAAATCTAATGTAGGGGTTTGAGAGAGTGTTTAAATATTAAGAGGAGAGGGTTAAATCATATTCTTAATTGGGTTGAACTCTAAAGAGCCACAATCATTATCAAAATGTATTGGAATGGATTTACAAGAATCTTGAAAAAAAGGACATATTAGGCCTCTTCAAGGATTTGGTTTCATGTTTTGGGACCATATATTCCCCATAAAAGGATGGTTTAAAGTCCAATAATACCCAATTATCCTTCAAGGGTACCCCATTAGGAGTAGGAGATGGTATATCTACTTGTATTAAAAAAGGAATCAAATAGTTTAAAGGATATTGAGATTTTTCTCCTATTTGAAAATAACTTTATGTGTTCTTATCACCCTCTATTGTATGAATTTTTTTTTGTAGATACACTTGAGATTGCAATGAAGAATAGAAGGGACCTCTTATATAGCATGAATAAAAGGTCTACCTAGAAGAAGGTTGTATATGATATTCTCAAGCATGGCATAGATAGGTATGGGTAATATCACAATAAATACATTAATAGACAATGCAGTTGTACCTAATTATTACTTATTATCAAATCCACAAATAGGAAGAGAATTTAGTTGAAAAAGGGAGGTATACGTCTATATTTTATGCCACAAAAATCAATAATTGAGCCATTATCAACTAAATATGTCTTATGGATCGATTACTAATAATCATAATAATCATGAGGGGATAATTTTTATTTTGAACATCTAAGGGAGTAAACTATCACATTTGAATGTGATATCTAGTTGTTTTATGCATAAGATCAACAAAGGATACTACATCATTTGGTCTAGGAAAAGGGAAGACAACTAATTTCTATAAGGTTTCTTGGACCATCCCATGGTATGCAAGTTAAGTATGAATCAAATCCCAAAGGGATATATTATAAAAGGTAACACAAAGTTTCTCAACAAGATCACACTCATTACTAATAAGTAATAAATGACAAGGGGATTAAGGAAGAAAGGGTTGAGAATTGGGAAGAAAATTTAAATCTTGATTGTTATTATGAGTATTGTATGCGTGATATACGATGTAATAGTTTGGTTATTTAAAGATTTATTTTAAGGTTGAGGAGTATCTTGACAAAGATGAACAATAATTTAGGCTTCAAATGACTAGAAACATGGATACCATTATATTAGTCTTTTTATCCACTAACCCTTCACCTTCAGGGGAGAGAGAGAGAGAGAGAGAGAGAGAGAGAGAGAGAGAGAGAGAGAGAGAGAGAGAGAGAGAGAGATGATTCTCTTGCCCCAAATTATAATCATAATTAGGTCTAATTTTAGGAGAGGAATAAACATGATTCATCAAATATTCATCTCTAGATAGGAGACCATTAAAGTGGATATTAGGAAAAGTGTCATGACTCCTAAACTCTTCATCCCTAGGAGGAAGATAATTATAATAAGGATTGATAATTTCTTCTTGCACCAAGATATCCTCATGGGTAGGATTATATTTAGGAGAGGTAAAGACATAGCTTTGAATAGAAGGAATAAATAATTTCTCATCATATGAATAAAATGGAATGTGATGAACATGTTGGATAAATTGGAATTGAACTAGGATGAGAAGATAACAACACCATTCATGAAATCAACTACGATCAAACAAGATTTTGAAAAACTATATAGTTAAAAAATGATTGCCAATATGAATTGATTAAGTGCATATAAATCATATCAAAAATTAAAATTAGTATGTTGGAAAATGTAAGTGGCATCAGATTCACCAAAATGTGATGTTGGTAAATGGGGTCTGCTAGGTTTACTATGTAAACTAGAAATAAGTTCCCAATAAGATTACATTGGGGAATAATTAATTAAGCCTAACTTCAAACCCTTAGGAGAGTTAAGACATATGGTTTATTAGTTATTTATTATCCCTCTTTTGATATAAATTAGTTTTGATATATTTTGAAATTGACAATGAAAGGAATAGGCTAAAATGTTTAAAATTGGTAATAATCAACATAAATAGAATATTTCAAATATGAGAATCGTATAATACATGTATAGATCATTATCGGTCCAAGGATGGAGAAAACTAGAAGAGATTAGTCCAATCCTTTCAGCCAATAATACATAATATAAACAACAAGCCAATATGGAAAGAAGTGGAAGATCAACCTTATATTATTATCATAAAATCAATTACAAGTGATCATAAATATGTAGTCTCACATGCCAAGAATACATGCCATATTATGATCATAAATCCCTTATAAATCATAGCCAAAATATGGCCAAATAATTTTATGAGAATGACCTATTCCTTGGGAATAAGTCCATAAGACTATATAGCCATTACAATCATCAGTCGGCCTAGAAAATATCACATTTCCCAATAATAGAGAAAACACGTTACAAAAAATGAGTTGGAACCTAGATCATTTGGAAAAACCTCCAATGAATAAAATAAGAGATACGATCATAAAAAATTTCTGTCCTCAAACGTCACAAGGAGTTGGCACGATAGCAACCGAAGATTCCAATCGGTAGATCAGAAAATTGATCAGGAAATGTTCACAAAGATTGACTAAAAAATGAAGAACATGATAGCATCACAAAGAATCTTTAAAATATCACACGTGATGAAACCAAATGAGTTTGGATCATAGGATAAGGTCCAGAATGAAGCCGCAAAAATATTGTAGTAACTGCAACCCAAAAGAATAATCACAAATCGATCAAAATTAGAAATATTGTACTGATCAAATAGGAAACAAATATATTTTTTGGTTGATGCAAGATTGCTAGATCCCAAGATTCTCCTGCATCACTACAACAAAAGAAGTCTTTGTGCTTAATTCAATTTGAGTAAGTAGAGGAGAAGTTCTACACCTAGATCATTGTACTTGTTGATTCCTAACAGTTTCTACAAGAAAATTTATTAACCAGGTAGACTTTAATAGGTCTTATTTGTAAATTCTTTAACTAAGTGACTTTTTAACTAGGGTTTGAAATCCATTAACAAGGTTACTGCTAATAGGGTAGAGCTCCTAAAAGGGCTATAGGTAAATCCCTTAACTTGATGAATCCAAACAAGGTGTACTCCTAACCGGGCATTTGTAAACCTCCTAACAAGGCTAGACCTTTAACAAGGTGCATTTTAGAAAAGTGCAGAGTATTAGTGGGTTCTAATTCCCACCATATTTTTTACCCTAAATTAGGGTTTCCATGATAAAAAATATTGGTGTCACTTTGTTGCGTGTTTGAATGGTTGTATGGTTACTTTATTTCTTGCATGCATAAAGTGTAAAGTTATTGAATGTGGTTAATGTGGTTAAAATAATTGTGAAAAGATTTAGATCTAATAGATTACTAATTCACCCCCCCTCTCAGTAATCTTGGACCTTATAGTATTAGCAAAATATATAAAAGAAGAGACAATTGATGATTTCATAGGGAGTAATATGACACTAGGAGACATCATTATTCCTTGGTACATGAGGAATTGGAAGGTAAATTGGGTATGTAAATTACCCATTTTAATTAAGAAATATTTCTTTGTTGCTATTCATTTTAAATTTCTTTACTCAAACTTGAAGCTTGGCCTTGAGTTTTGGAATTGGTCGATAAGTGAGAAATTTCAAGCTCTATTTGAGTTGATGAGTAGTAATGTGTGGCTTGAATTAGTAGTTGGAGATGTAATTTCTTAATGGGATATATTGATTCTTGGATACTTCTACATTTCATATTTTGAAAATTTTCCAAAAGTTGTTCTCATTCTTCCTAAAAATTTTAAAACAACAGTAGGAAAAGGAATTTTGTAGCTTGTTTCTTATGTATTTTTGGAGAAATGAGGAAATAAAAATGATATATACATACTTTAAAATACATCTTTTGGATTTAGTGATTTTATATATCATAATAATATATTTTAGAGATTGGTTTTGAAGATAATTATTTCTCCTTGCACTTTAGTTGTAGATGCTTTTATGAAAAGACTACAATGGATTAACAAATAAGTTATAAAATTCCATGATGAGTATTTTATTTCATATGAAACTTGGAGTTATCTTCTCAAACTTTATGAGAAAACTAGAAACCATTATTGGTTTGGGATATATAATTGAGAATGTCAATAGGAACTAATGGTGATTATTTGATTCAACAACATCCAAGGTGTAGGAGAAATCTTGCATCACCCAAGAATAAATGTTATATTTTCATTTTATTTTGTAGTTTTTATTTAGTTTTTTGGGAGTCCACTAACTATCTATTCATCACCAAAAGATGAAATTTTCACTTTCTAGAATATTATAAGGTAGTTCATTGTGCTACATATATAAGGGATGAAAGAGTGTCTTAGGAATTAGTTCTATAAATGTAGATTATGGCTCCCTCATGATGCTAATTATCTGCAAGCTCCTATTTATCTTATAAAAGATTCTAATGAACCACTTGATATAAAAATAAGTCTTAAATATGATGACATTGGAAATTTAGCTCACTGTAAAGATGTTGATATCACTTATACACCTTATATCCCTGAATTTAAGAAAAAATGTACTCATTCATCATCCTCCAAATCCATGTTGGTTCCTTATATCCCAAATCTAAAGCCTTCATCTCTTCCATCCATATTGGGTCGTATATCCGTCCATTAACCATTCCTATCAATCATATTTCACCATCTACTTACTCTATTATTTATCAAGATCAACAAAGGAACACATACTTGAAAACCTTCCAATCACCTATCCACATGAACACTCCATATCATTCCTATCCATCAATGAATCCCAACACCTTTGGAAGTGATTTTGATATCATGTATAAAAAATCGTAAGTTTAAGAATCTACATATATCCAAGCATCAACATGTCCCATTCAATAGACATGTAACTCAAAAGAAAAAATAATTATCCAAAAGGTCACAAAGGCCAATCAAGAAAAAAAAATTAAAGACAATTTGGGTTCTTAAAGCCCTCATTCATGATATACATTCTAAAGAACCACGAGGAAAAGAAACACCAAAGATAATTTAGATTCCCAAAGCACTTGTACACTAACAAAAAACTAGATTTGTCATGTTCAAGCTTCCAAATTCTTTCTACAACCCTCCATCCAAACATCTTCCACCATCCCCTTCCAAATCCATCTTGGGTCCTTATGTTCCAAAATCCACATCCCCTTCAAAATTTAAAACCCTAAAATTCATTTTCCCTCCATCATTCCACAACCCCTCAAGGTGTGTGCTGATGTTGATCTTTCAAACACCTCCATCTATCCCTACACAAAATTATAGTACCCCATCCATCCATCTATCTTATCCAATCATTTCCATAAAGTCTTATCCTCCATATCATATCCTTTACCATCACCCTATCAACATCTTTGAGAATAACTTCAATATCCATGGTCTATAATCACATGTCTTTAAAGGTTACTATCTAAAGAGCAATATCCTTGAGTCCCTTATCCATCTCATATCATGCATTCATTATTTTCTTAAAAGCTAAAAAAAATGAAAGAATAAAAAAAACAATAAAAATATTCAACCTATGGTGAAATAGAATTCTTATTGTAAATTGGGAAAGTACCATGATGAAAACCTAGCAAAGAAGAATCATGTGTAATTCATCATCCTCTTTCACTCCCAATTGGGGGCAAGGTTTTTCCTTACTATCTTATCCATCACATCCTCCATTATCAGTCATTTATCTTTTCTACATCCATATTCCACCTTATACCTTTGATCTTGGCAATGTTGATGATCTTCTTGAGTACCATGCATCCTATCATATCCTTATTTCTTCATCTTATTTACAAAATCCAAATAATATCCATTATCATTTTCACTAGCTTATCCACTTATTTCTTCCATCATCCATTATCATGATTTTTCTTATCCTAAACCAATCATAAAGGTTATTAAACCATCCCAATGTTTCCTAAACCATCAACTTGTTTATTCTATCATCCATTATCAACTTTTGCTTCATCCTATCCAAATTGACCCATTGGTCTTGATAAAAATTAAGGGTCCATCATAAAAAGAAAACACATATTTCTAAAATCCTATTGACATTTCCATTGTTTTTTGAGCCATGTCATTATCTTACATTATCATATCAAATCCCTTAGCTTGGTTAATCATGAGGAGATAGTCCTTGAAAATCATAAGCTTCTTTGAAATTTCACTTATCTATCTCTAGCCCATCATTCTTTCATCCTTTCACAATGCCTTATGCTTGCTAGACATTAAGGGAAAATAAACACCTTGTTCTTGAGAATAAATCAATAAGTGATAAAAAATGTTATAAAAAATCTATAAAAAAAAAGTTCAAAAATCTAAAATAACCAAATATTATAAAAAAGCAAAAACCAAATATTATCAAAAATAAAAATAAAAACTTTTCAAAACCATCTTAAACAAACACAATCAAACCTTTGAGCTTAACAAAATCATGTAGCAATGGACAACATGTCAAGTGTCAACATGAAAAACATCCACGGACCCTAGAAATTTGGTCTGGCTCATTTGAGCTTAATTTTTACACAATTTTCATATTTTCACCATTCTTTATCTCAAGCCTTTACCTTTCATTTTTTGAGGGATTGTCCAAAAAAATGATGATTATTTTTTCTCAAAAAATCCCTCAAGGGGGCATAATCATTATTGTTACTAGGTTATTTTGGGGGCATGTATTAGTGAATATTATTATTTTCTTTGAAACAATGCGACATGTTGCATTATTTCAAAGACAGGCAAAATGTAGACACCTAAAAATGTCCGAGCATGAAACAAAATTCTTCTATTAATTAAATAGATACTCCTAGGTTTATTTAATTTATTCATTACCCTCTTCATCAAATATTTAAATAAATATTCCTATTTATTTAAATAATTCATAGCCATTTTCTATCCTAAAAATTAAATAAATTCATATTTATTTCATTAACCCATTTCCCATTTCCTAACTCTACTATTTATAGAATAAACATCTTTTTTTATTTTATAAATTTCTAAATCCTCTTCTTTTCAATTCCACCAATCACCTTTAATTAGGTGGATCAACTCCTAAATTTCCTCCATGCGCCACTTGTCATTTATCTCTTCACTTGACCTTTTCCCACCTTTTCTCATTTATCTCTTCAGTCCATGGCTAAGGGTTTTTAATTCCCTTTGGGCCTCAAGAAATAAAATTTTTATGTTTTACAAAACTCAATCAGGTCTTTATTGTAATAAAACCTCAATCATTTTTTTAAATCTAGGCTTGGTAATTACCAAGCCATAACTTGATCAAGTTATTAGTGATTTGATATTTTTTTCCTTAGAGTGGCCACATTAAGGACCATCTTGGTGTACTTACCCAATACATATTTTTCTTCCATTTTTCTATAGGTTTAGAAGTAATAACATGTTCAACATACAACCTTACTTTTTTCTGGATCAACAGATATGCCATAACATGTCAATAGTAAATAATTTATGACATAAGTGTAAGAGAAAAAACCTCCAACACCTCCAGACTACATAATGTTTGACATCAATGAAAAGACACAACAAAACATATATTTTCTAAAAGGAATCCAAGTATGGATAATGTTTCCAAATGATCAATCTAACAAGAGAGATGATGTAGAAATTTTTTTACAAATCCTTAAGCTATTGAAAACTAGATAAGCACATGAAAAATAGATTCAAGAAAATAAACTCACAAAATCAAATATATGCGGGAAAACCCTTTCAGGAAAAAACCCACACTCCAAAATCCATATCCAATTTTATTATATATTGATTATAAGTAAAAAAAAAATTGAATTTATAGCAAGTAGTATGATTTTAAAACCCTCGAAAAAAGCTCCTAGTAAGGAGATAGAACTATGAATAGTTATACACCATCAAGAGTCATATGCAACTAATTAAAAAAGATAAAATGTAAATCATGCCTCAAAATAGATTATCCCTAGACCTAATTGTATCATCACCAACAACAATAGTTGTAGTACAATTCCTTGAGCCAATGCTCATCAGGAGAAATACAACAACAACAAATTTCAGAGAATATTCAACACATAAACACTCCTTAGAAGATATCCAACCTAACATTACAAAGTGCACTAAGGAGAAACATATTTATAGAGTTAAACACAAGTGGAAAGAGACTATGGTTTCCAAAAATATCTGTAATACCAAAGAGGTATGTAGTGATAACTTACTAAACCAATGACATGTTGCACATAGAAATTTCCAATGCAACAAAGCATAACTCATCCATGTAACGATCACCTTTCCATATGAAACACGTACCTCACACAACTTGTCAATAGTGAACTCTACCATAGATATCAACTACCAAATAATAACTCTTCATGACTCTTCCACCAAACTAGTAACTGCCATAATCATGATATAGATTCAACATAGCAACTTATGACACTAGCTCCTTAACTTCAGGACTTCCAAAGTGGGTGAAACAATAAATAAATAATAAAATTAACATGTCTAGACTCTAAGATTGAGACAAATTAATCCTAACATTCTTCCACTTGTTTAAGACCTATCAAGAGTCACAAATCTATCACTTTCTCAAGGCCCATAGAACCAACACACCATCTGAACTTCTCAGTGCTCACTAGCTTCATTGATGAATCTAAAACATTCACCAAAGTAGCAACCTTTTCCAATTTTACCTTTCCATCTTCCACCATATCATGAAAAAAATGATATTGTACATCAAAATATTTTTTTGTGGCATGGAAAGTAGGATTATTTACTAAACAAATAGCACTATGGCTGTCACAATGAATAGTAACATGACCTGCATCAAAACCAATATCAGAACAAAATCTCTTAAGCCAAATGGCCTCTTTACAATAATGAGTAACTACCATGTACTCTTCTTCTGTAGTGGAAAAAGTGACTACAAACTATCGCTTACTCATCCAACTAATTGCACCAACAAACATTATGAAAACATATCCACTGGTGGATCTTTGTCTATCAATGTCACCTAGCCAATCTGAATCCACATATCCATGAATGTAAACTGAATGTCAAGGTCTAGTGAGATTACCATGAAAACATCATAAATACTTTGGTATACCCGTCAAATACTTGAACACTCTCTTAACCACATCCCAATGCACCCTTCCAGGATTAGTCATATACTGACTAAGGAATACCACTACTTGGGCAATGTCATACCTTGTATAGAACATAGCATACATCAAACTACCAAAAAACTCACATAAGGTACTATAGACATGTCCTCCATCTTAGTAGGAGATTTTGGACCATCCTTCTTAGAAAGCTTCATCCCTATAACAATAGAATAGCTAATTGCCTGCAAGTTTTCATGTTGAATATCTCCAACACAGAGTTAATGTACTTACTCTGGCTCATCTAGATCTTTCTGTTGGCTCATCTAAATATTTTTTCTACCTTTATCTCTAATGATCTCAATCCCAAGAATATATCAAGATACACCTAGATATTTCATTTCAAACTATGCTACTAACTGAGACATCAAATCTGAAATCATTCTACCATTCCCATTAAACAATATATCATCCACATACAGGACTATGATAAAAATGTGACCATTTTAAGATTTATAATATACATAGTGGCTAGATTTAGATATCAAAAATCCAAAAGACAACACATAGGTGTCAAAATTTTGATACCACATTCTAGGACACTATTTCAAACCATACAAATATTTCTTCAACTTACAAACAAGGTGTTCTTTACCTTTTTCAATGAAATGCTCTAGTTGTGACATGTAAATTTCCTCTTCCAAATCACCATGAAGGAATGATGTCTTCACATCCATTTTCTCAACTTCAACATCATAAGCTGCTACAAGTGATAAAAAGAATCAAATGGATGTAATATTAGGTACACGAGAGAATATTTCACCATAATCAATTCCCTCCACCAGTGAATACCCCTTTGCGATCAACCATCCCTTATACTTCTCAACACTGCTATCTGGACCCAATTTCTTCTTGAACACCCATTTACATCAAATTGGTTTCCATCCTTTAGAAAAGGGTACCAGATCCCATGTAGCATTTTATTCAATGTTTTCATCTCTTCAGTCATGGCTTCCATCCAAGAATCTACATCATCTATATCCATAGTCTCTCTAATAGTCCTAGGCTCATCAATATTAGTAATCAAAGAAAATATACAACTAGAATCCAAAAAAGAATATCTAAACCTTTCAGGTGAATAATCATATCTATCAGGTTGATTTCTTTCACAAGTAGACCTCATCAATGGTTTAGGTTGAGGTTCATGCTCTTCTTTAGAACTTTGAGAACTACTTGAGCTCTCCTCATCATCAAGCCCAACTAGAGTTCCTAGTTCATTTCTTATAGGAGTAGATGATATCTAAACTACCACCTTTTTCTATTTCTCTTCCTTCTCTCATTACAAATCAATTGTGCAAGGTTTTAACTCACATAATTTCACACTTCTAGAGTAAATAACCTTCTCTACAACTGGATCCCAAAGTTTGTACCCTTTCACACCAACACCATAGCCAATGATGATACACTTAACTGCCTTGATCTCCAATTTTGACCTTTTCTCACTTGCCACATGAGCATATGTCTCACAAGCAAAGACTCAAAGATTTCTTAATGATATATTCTTTCCAAACCACACCTCCATGGGTGTCTTCTCAATAAGTGTTGAAGTTTGAGATCTATTAATTTAATAACATGTAGTGGCTATAGCTTCAACCCAAAACTTGTGTTCAACCCAACACCACTTAACATACTCCTAGCCCTCTCCATTGGTGTTCTATTCATCCTCTATGTAACTCCATTTTGATGTAGGGTGTATGGAGTTATCTTATGTCTCTAAATCCCATGATCCTTGTAGAACCTGTCAAATTCTACTAAACAAAACTCACCACCATTTTCAAGCCTAAAATACTTAATTTTTCGACTAGTCTTATTTTCAACCAAGGACTTGAATTCCTCAAACCGACTAAAAACTTCATATTTACTTATAAGGATATACATAAATGTTCTTCTACTATAATCTTCTATGAATGAGATAAAGTACATAGATCTAGATATCAAAGGAACATTAATTGGACCAAACACATCTGAATGAATGTAATCTAAAACCCTAGAAGATTTATGAGAATTGGAACAAAAATAAACACAATATTTTTTACCATAAACATAATGTTCATAGAAGTCAACTTGAGATTACAATCATCAAAGCCTTCAACAAGGCTTTTATTTTTCAGGGCTCTAAGACCCTTCTCACCAATACAACCGAGACTTGGGTGCCATAACATTGTCTTCTCAGCTGGGAGCTTCATCTCTAAAGCATTTTCACCCTTAGTTACCTAGAAAGTATGACCATCAGATGCAGAGACACCAAAATTCTTCTTTTCTTGATGTGATGGTGAGGATGAAGAATCCAAAGCCCTTTTCTTGGACTTTACCAAAGCGTTATTGCACTGAACCGTGTATGCATCCAACCACTTCATCTAGTTATTTGTAATTTTCTCTTCTTATTTATGATAGTATATTCGTTGACTAACAATGGTGATTCATCTAGTTGTTTATTGAGAGCATTTTCATATGTGGGTTTATTATCATGGAAGTAATTTTAAGTTAACAATGTGAAGTTTACTATTCATTAGTTTATACTTTGCATAAAAAATTTTAAAAATAAATCATGGGTGGTTACTGCATGATGCATTTCCTCTCTTTCATTAAAATTTCCTTTTCTCCTTTTAGCATCAATTGAGTTTCCCATTGCCACTTCTCTTACTAATTCAATTTGCTACTTAATTTTTCTTGTATTTATTTTGTCTCCTCTTTCCAATGGTGTTCCAATTTTGGGGAACTGTTAATCTTCTTTGTTATTTCTGATCAAGGTACTTATTTGCCAGCCCTTCTAATAGTTTCATATTCTTCGAGATCCCTTCTGCACATCTTTCCCATTTCCATTCTCCATCTCCTTGATACCTAAACTCCACTCACAAGGTAGACATTAAGATGACGGAGTTGTAGATTTTCATGTCCTTTTCATCATCTTCATTTCTCCTCTATCTGATGTATAATTTTTAATTTGAAAAATTCCTTTTTATCCTCAACAAGACTTAACCAAGGTCTCAATAACGGAACCAATATTAGAAAAACATATTGGGATATAGATTGGAGTTCTGAACCCCAACAACTTTTTAGTGTTGTAGTCTAATACATGAGATGCAATCGTGTTAATGGAAACATGAAATATGATCTATGTAGTAGATTAAATACCTTAATAGATTATCAAGAACACATATAGTATGCTCAATTAGAATCCAAAAGAATTTATATTTATTCAATATATCGTGTACATCCTTATAAACCCTTATATAATTCTACACATTCATGTAATATCCATTTGTTTCTCATATTTATCTCTCTATACATATAATGCTTATATGTTCTTATACTTCTCCTAAATTACTCCTACTAATGATTACATCTTACAATATGTTTATAGCTAAGAGAAGGAACATGACACATGCCTAGCATCCTTAATTTACATAATATGTTCCAAATTGTAGCCTCCACGAGGTTGATGTGACAAGATACATCATTTTCTCTATTTTTTTGTTTAATTGTTCATTTCGTGTCTGTAGGCTTAAAACTATTACTTGTGAAATTAGCTATAGGTGCACAATATAACTTGATCTTGAAACATGAGATAAAGCAACATCATTGCACAAAGGTGTGTCATTTAGAATACCTTAATTTAATGACTCACTAATGAATAACCTTCAATTGACGGTCCTTTATTTAATTTAACAAACTTAGGCATAACTTCCATGATTAGAAGGTAATCTCGAAAAATGGGCCATAAGAATATTTTTATGTTGATAAAGAGAACTTTGATTGAAGGTTATATGCATAATTTAAGTTTCAAAGTAGTTTCAACTTTTCACAATTGCAAAATAAAACTTTAAAAATGATTTGCAAAAGAGAAATTATACATTAGATCTAAAATGGATGTTGAATAAAAAATATTAACAAATATAAACGATTTAATACTCCTCCAACTTGTGTGTAAGTCATCTGAATTATGTCTTTCCATACAAAAGATGACTTCTTTACTAACTCCTGATTTCTTTCCTACCTATCCTAAATGGAGACTTTCTTCCCCAACGTGAGAGACAATGTAAGCGTATCATTAGAAAACCTTAAGATAAACCTCTAATCACATTTTTTTTCCATACTTCATTGGGGATGGCAAAAATTAGTACAATTAATAAAGACAAAATTCACACTTACTCTATAAACCATTTCTTAAAAGAAAAAGTAGAAGACTTTATCTAGAATTTAGGATTTCGAATGTATGATGAACCAAATTTGTGTTCCCTAAGAATACGTTTCCTTATAATCATGTAGGAAGAGATATATACTATCATGTAAATCATTTGGAATAGCTAAAACAATAGATACATATTCACATAGAATGAATGCAATCGCGTGCCTACTATATTTCTAGACTCTATTTACCATACTTACACCTTTTTGAAAGTCATATTCTAAAAATATTTAAATGTTCTTTTGTTAGCGATCTAAACTTAAGGGAATAATTTCATAGGAAACATATGAAATTTAATAAATTTTTTATTAAAATTAAAGTAAAGAACATGAAAAAGGAAGATTAATAAAGATTATATTTTTTTTAATGAAGGTAAGTGCAAGAAGTTGAGTTTACTTATAGGAGACTTTTTTGCACGCGAAACTCATTTTAGGTTGAAGATGTTTTCTAGATTTTTTTTCACATAATAAAAATCTATTAGAACTTTGATTTCTTGAATTTAAAATATAAAATTTTGGTTTAGTAGGACTAACTTTCTATTTTTCAAACAATTTCTCATAAAACAAGTACTTAAGTATGAAATAATAGCTTTTCTTATTTTTATAATAACTAAATAATTTTTTCAAGTTTTTTGAAAAAAAAATATATGACATCAAACTACAGACAATTAATTTAACTTTGAACAATTTTTTTTTTTTTAAAGACGAGTTTAGGTCAACTTCTGTATGACGTACATGAAGAGTTTTCAAAACAAAAATCACACGTAATAAAAAATAGTAGAAAAATATATATTAAAGAAGAATTACAAAAAATATGCTCATCAATCTTATGTGTCTTATAAATCATATCTCCAAAGGACTTCAAAAAATTCATTCATTTAGATCAAATTATGGTTGTTGTACATGGGCATGGAAGGTCTTGAAAAAGTGACTTTTAAATAGTGGTTTTTGAAAACACCTAGTGAAAATGTTTTTTTATTATTTGGGTATTAATATAAATTACTTATTTAGAAATTAGAATTTCAATACCACATTTCTTATTACTAATTTTTTAAAAGATTCAATCTTTAAGTGTTCCAAAATTTCAAGTCAATTAGGATGAATTTTGAAAAATAGGAAAAATAGCTCCATTTTTTACCAAAAAATAGACTCATCTTCTTACTGGCACCCAAGAATAATACATAAATGTTGATGGGGAGATATATATAAAGAGAAGGCTTTTCATTTGAAAATATTTTTGAACTTTAAATTGATATGTTCATTATCTATTAATTAAGAGAAGAAAGCTAAATATATTCTTAATGATTATTTTATGAATTTTCCATTAATAAAATATTTCTATTCGTGAATAAGTGGCATTTTAAGAAATTTTTATATCTTATTTTTAAATTATAATCCTTGTAATGTTTTAATAGTTTAAATTGAATTTTTATCTTTATTTTTTAAACTTAAATTTTGTTTTTATGATTTATTTCATAATTTTTTATTTAAGTTAATGTAAAATATGTTTGTATAATAATGTGATATAAAAAAAAGGAGGGTTTGACATCATGTTAATATGATTGTTTGAAACATTAATTTCAAATGAATTTTTTTTAAAATAATGTATTGTGGGGTATCTATTATGTCAATATTGTTTATTATGATGACAAAACATTACACTCAACAAAAAATGATTTTTATAGACATGTTCACAATAAATAAATAAATAAAATATATATTTATTATATTTGAAAAATATTAAAAGATTAAAAATCTATTTAAAATAATCTAACTATTGTAAATGTACATAAATATTCCTTAAACACAATCATTACATCAAAAAGTCATCGTATAGTAGGGAAAAGAATTTGACATGTTCACACTTCTTATTTAAAAATATTTACATAATAAGGTTAAGATATTTGAATGACAATATTTTCCAGGTAGGTTACAATTTAAATTGAGGAAAGTCACCATAGAATAGGAAAAGATATTTGACATGTTCACACTCCTTATAGGAAAATATTAACAAAGGTTGAGATATTGGAATGCAAAATACAGAGAGGAAGAGAGTTCAAAAAAATATTTTTATATTACATGTATATACAATATAATTAGAAATAATATTTTCCACGTGTCTATTTATCTATATTTATTATTGATATTATTTACATTTATATTTTCCAATAGTTTTTTTTACATAATTATTTTAACTTTACACAAAAGAGTATGTTGAAAAAATATTGACCTAAACTTTTTCTTTTACCAAATGCCTCTTCTTCCTAATATGCTTTACAACTATGATTATTTTATTATTTCTCTTAATCACTTGTTAGAGTCTCATTATCAAACTTTTATCTCTATTAAAATATTATTTTTCTCCACTAACAAGAATTATACTATTTAGAAATTGTTTTTAATAGATCTATATTTATAAAACATTGGGAACCACCAACCTTCACAAATCCTAATTTTCCACATACTAGGAAAATGTCTAGGAGCTTGGATCTTATTAAAACCATTTTGCAATAAATTTGAAACATGTGTTAGAATGGTGGCGTTCCTAACCCCATTCACTCTATCAATCATTCTATTAGAAAGGATTCCAATTCCTTGGGCATGACTCACCCTTTTTTAAGAATCAAGGAGTTAACTTAGGATATCCTCATATAATCCTCTTATCAATTTTTCTAATTTCGTATCATTTTTAGAAATTAAAGCGTTTATCAGTAAACTAGGGGTGAACTATGGTCTCAATGGTGACTCGGCCCTTTTTCTCATTTCCTCTTAAAATTACCATAGTATGGTTGTCTATCAAAAAATATTTAGCTAAAACTACAATTGTACTAGAGAAAAAATAAATTTCAAAAAAGAAATCAAATATACCAATTTACCTCTTTAGTTTTGGATATTGCTAATGCATGGGTGGTGATTAAGACATTTAATATGTTTAATTACTACGTTATTGAATGGGCACTCATACTGTTGTCATTTGTGTTTTGTCATTGATGATAACATATGCTTGTATGAAGAAACCAGATTGGTAATCACAGTGTACGGAGGGTGTATGGATGTTTCAGATGCTGCGAAGTCAAATGAGAGTTCAAATGGATGTTGTGATCTTATATCTGAGATTGCATCATTAATGGATGCATATTAAGGAAGATACAATTGTTTTGGTAAAGACTGGTCACTGGAGTGTGACAGTGAGAATTGACAGAGTTAGTCTCTGAGTTTTTGATATAGATATCAGAGGGATTGGATTCAAGGTATGCGATCTTGAAGGATGATAGAAGAGGTACTGATGGATGTTCATTTGTTAGCGCAAGGTACAGAATGATTGGTGACATCATCTATGATGTGTGCTTTGGAAATGGCTTATTCTAAAGCCAACTCAGGAAGTGAAGCATGTGTTTTGTTTGACAAGCATAATTCAAGAATGTCAGTCCTAAATTATTGTAATATAATCATTGTAAACTTGTTTTAGATACCGTGTGTATCTTAGCAAGGGCTTCTGAAATTATTTGTAATTAGGTTCAAGCCTTATGGGCTGACCTGATCTTGGTAAAAGGTAATAAGGTATAAATGTAAGGTCTTTTATTTGGAAAAGACATGTATGGATATATGTGATAGAAGAAGGTTGCGAACTTGTGTCTGTTGTATGTAGAGAAGAGGATTGTTAGTGGACTTCATTGGAATTGATCAAGCAAAGATAGTTGCTGGCAAACAGTTCAAAAGATTATTTATTTCTTCATATACACATGTTGTGAACTAGTGAGTTCAAAAGGTGGACTTAACCTTCTTTGGGAAGTGAGCCCCCCTTTTGTTTTTGACTCCTAACAGGGTCTGTCCTCTAACAAGGACTGTGTACTATAATGTTGTAGCAAGCTCCTAACAGGGCTATATCTTCTAACAAGGATTACTATACTCTCACTACATTATTAGTGGGTGCTAATTCCCATTGCGGTTTTTACCTTTAACAGGGTTTCCCCGTAACCAACATATTGTGTTGCTGTCTTGGTGTTCATTGGATCTGATATTGATAAGCTTCAAGTTTAAAGTTTAATATTCTTTCATACAACTGATTCACCCCCCCTCTTAGTTGTATTGTGGACTGTTAATCCTAGCAATTGGTATCAGAGCTTGTGGTCCTTGAAAAGAATGCTTAACAACTTGAGGTGATCTTGGAAAATGGCATTCTATAGGAAGGATAGTCCTAACTTTGATCCTGAAAAATTTGCCAGTTGGAAAAATAAGATGTGAACACATTTGCTATGCTTGGGCATAGACTTGTTATACACTAAGTTTTCACCCTTGTTTCAAGCTCTCTTGGTCTTGATAACCTAGTATAACATGGGAATCATCTCCAGGTTGTGGGACCTATGCTAACTGAGATGAGACCTCCAGGTTCTAGGCTGGTTACTCTTGGATAATCACCTTAATTTGCTTCTAGACAGGAAAGTAAATCTTTGAGGGGAAAGGGATAGAAGGAATGTTGAAAGGGAAATGACTGAAAAGAAAACTACCTACTAGGTGATACACTAAAAATATGGTATGAATTGCAGTATAAAGAATGAACTCAACACACAATCTTAAGTCTAGGAGATCACAACTCACTAAATACACTTGTATCAATATTTCATAGAAGGGTCTGCAATAGAGAGATGCTATGCAGGGAAAGAGAGAATTTCACAAGGCAATAACACTCCTAAGGACTTAGACATAAACTATAAGCTGCAATAGACATTCACCTCTGCAATTGGGTATAAGAACGAGATAGATTGCTAGGGGTTGAAGTATACCCACAAGAGCATTCAAATCAAATCATTCACAAGCATACACATAAACTGCAGAAAGAAAGAGGGATCAAGGAAAACCAAGATATTACTAAAAACATTCAAATACTTAATCCATTAAGAGACAATTCAGACAAGAAAGCATAGGGACATAAAAATGTCACAAAGTACCTTGCAATATCTGAACCATCAATGAAAGCTTCAAACTATAGAAATTAGAGGGCATAAAGAATGCCACAGATAAATTTTGAGAAAGAGAAAATCCTTCATTTACAATTGTCAACTCTGAGCTCTAAAAGCTCCAAAAACATTATATATATCTCCTTTTTGCATGCAAGTAGGAGTAAAACCTAATTAGGGTTACATAAATTGTCAGATAATAATCAAACCTTAATTCTATCATGTCTGATCATAAATGCATGGAAATATCTCAACCGATCAGATATCACTTTACGTGCCCATCCCTATACTACATCTACCTATGGACAAGCCACCTTGATCTATCTACCCCTCTGCAAATTGGACCTATCATGAATGTTTGCAATTTGAAGTACAGGAGGCCATAGGTGGCACCAACCTCTTAATTATTTCTTCAGCATGAGAATATCAACATGGTACCCTAAGAAATCATAGGAGATGGCCATCAGATCTTCTCAACATTCCCCCAACTACAACCATCCTGGAACTATTAATTCTGAGCTACCCAAAGCCACACAATCGACCAACTGCAATGAACCAACAAGAAACCCTAGTGAAAGATATTTAAATTTGAAAAACAACGGCCAGCCGATCAAATTTAAAATGTGACCATCGATATTTATCTTTCCCGGCAGATGAATGGCTTAGATCAACCTTGTAACAGTTGGGAGATCCTTTGAAAAGTCAAGTGCCACATCACCAGTCGAAAGCTAATGAAAATCAAGCACCTTAGCAATACATGGCACATCGGGCCCAATACATGGCACATCTGGCCCACGACCCACTGAAATCTCCATCGGACAGTTGTCATTATACCACCTCCTTAACCTTCGTGCATCTTACTTTAACAATATAACAACCATTGTTGATCCTGCACAAGCCTTAACCTGCCACATCAACCAAAAGACTTCGAGTCCACTGACAAGTTCCAATCATTGTCCGGCCAGCCAATAGAATTTGAGTGCGTCAGAGTTTGAGGACCCACCTGATAGAGCCCTGGCAAAAGGTAAAATCAACGGTTGGCATATGATCACATGGGCTTGGAATATTCCATGCAATCATATGACAATCATTAGATCATCATCGACTAAGACCCCACTAGGCCCGCTCTGACATGGCACCACATCACCAACCTTTGACTAATAAGAAATGCACACCTTGGACCATCTGGCATAGGACCCACCTAACAACTGAACTCTATAGGCAATGAAGATCGATAGCCATCGCATGATCGCAAGGAATATTCTTGGCCTATGCAATCATGCGCCAGCCATAGATCTATATTCTTCACTTTAACCGCTGAACTGGGACCGCCAACCGAACTGTAACCGCTTGCCAGATTGCTGGGTGTTAAGGGCTAAACCACCAGAAATAAGAGATTTCATGACTGAAGAAAGATAAAAGTGCACATGGGAAAAGAACTCTTAAGTGGCCTAAAAGGTAACGACAAATTAGAACAGGCCTAGGGTTTTTTAGGGTTTTAAGGGTCCAATGACTAGATTTTGAATTTATACCTGCAGACCAGAGGGCAAGAGGTTTGCAGAGACCAGGAGAGCAAGTAGAAAACCATAAAACTTTGAGGTGCAACAGGATTTGCAGAATATTGGACCTCCCAACCAGTGGCCACATTTTTATGGGGCTGGAAAATTTGGGTAACATTTTGGTGACTTCTACTGGATGTCAGCTTGCTAGACATTAGATCAGTGGCCTTGACATATTCATTGGGCATGGGGTCATCATTGAAACATAAAACTTTCCTGACAAAGAGAGACCTGGAACAAAAGACAAAACTGTGCATGGGCACTTCTTGGAAAGTAGGAAAACTAAACTAGAAAGCAAGGATAGAAAATAGGAAACATATTTACAGAGATTTACAAGGAGGGATTAACCTCAAAGCAAGGCTTCAAGTGGAATCCATTCACTGATATAGGCAGGGAATCTCCTCCCAGAGTTGATAGCTAAAAAGCATTAAGCCCCTTGCACTCTATAATAACAAATGGTCCACCCCAGAAGGACTCAAATTTTGTGTGTCTACCAGGCTTTGATCTGAAGTCATCCCACTTGAGAACTACATCTCCAACTTTGAAGCTTCTAGCCCTGGCTCTTTTATCAAAACTCCTCTTTGTCTGATCCTGATGGAACTCCATATCTTTCATGGATTTGTCTCTGAGTTCTTCTAACTCCATCAGCTAAGCATACCTGATCTTTAAGGGATCTCCTTCTTCAAACAAGGCATATTGAGTGGCTAAATCTAGAGCTGGCAATTCTGTTGAAATGGATAACTTAGCCTCTTTACCATATACTAACATATAAGGAGAATTCCCAATGATCTTCTTTGGAGTAATCCTATCTAACCATAAGGCAGACTTCAACTTAGTATGCCAATCTCTTTGGTTATCCTGTAGAGTTTTCTTGATTATCCTAATCAAGTTCTTATTAGTTGATTCTGCCAAACCATTGCCTTGAGGGTAGTAATTTGAATTTGTATTCAGATAGATGCCATTTCTGATTGCCCATTCTGAGACTTCAAGGCCTATAAATTCCAATGCATTATTTGATATTATAGAGTCTGGAGTGCCAAATCTGTGAATTATATCATCATAAAAACTTAAGACAACACTCTCATTTGATTCTTTTAAGGAAACTGCCTCTGTCCATCTAGTGAAATAATCTGTTGCAGTGACTATCTACTTTTGTCCTGCACTAGATGGAGGGTTGATCATACCAATAAAGTCTATGCCCCATCTCATGAAAGGTTACTTTGTTTTGACTGGCTGAAGGGGCATAGCTGCAAGTCTTTCTTTTCCTGCAAACATAGCACATTTGATGCATTTTCTCACATAATCATGACTATCCTTAAAGATAGATGGCCAATAGTATCCAACCCTCATGATTTTAAAAGCAGTAGTCCTAGGAGAGAAGTGACCTCCAGAAGGTTCATCATGAAATTCAAATAGGACATCAACTATCTTTTCTGAATCAATACATCTTAAAAGGACACCATTGTGATCCTTTCTAAAAACTACTTCATTTATCAGCACAAAAGGAATATATTGTAACCTATAATATCTTCTTTTTGCTGAATCTAGGCCTACGGGAAATTGTCCTATTTTTAAGTAATGAATCATGTCAGGCAACCAACCTGATGCCTTGGCATGTTCTTCTGTAGAATGCGCAACTAGAGATGCATCTGTTTGCTCTAATTTCTTTGAACTTTCATCCTCTGCCAAATGTTCACAAAGACCTCTTCCTCTAACCAGCTTGGTGGTTTGGATATCAATGTCATATTCCATCGCTTTGGTAATCCAACTCTTTTCTCATTCAGGTATTTGAAAAGAAAAAACTCTTTGACACTTGGATGAGTAACCTTCAAGTGTACCTTGTTATGGGTCAATAGATATCTGAAATTTTTAAGGCTCTTCACCACAACAAGTACATGTTTTTCCACAAAAGAGTACCTTTGTTCATACTCTTCTAAACCTTTGCTGAAGAAAGCAATAGGCTGCTCCAACCCCTCTGAATTTTCTTGAGTCGGCATAGCAGATATAGCATCTTGACCTCCATAAGCATAAAGGATAAAATCCTTACTAAAATTTGGGTTTAATAGAGTAGGAGCCTCTATCAAGGCTTCTTTGATGGCTTGGAAATTAGCTTTTCCTTCTTTAGTCCAGCTGAAGGTTGAACTCTTCTTTAACATGGCTGTTAAAGGCTTCAATAAATCTGCAATATTAGGCAAGAAATGCCTAACAAAATTAATCTTTCCTATGAAATATTGGAGACCTTTCTTATGATGTGGCAATGGTAGCTCTAGGATGGCTGCAATCCTCTCAGGGTCTACTATAATTCCTTTCTTGGATACTATATATCCCAACAATTTTCCTTCATGGACTGCAAACACACATTTCTTGGGATTAAGAGATATCCCAAATTCTCTACATCTTTCAAAGATTTTTCTTAGATGTTTAATATGATCTACTGCATGTTTAGAATAGATAGTTATGTCATCTAAGTAGACCAGTACAAACTTGTACATGAGACTTTTAAAGGCCATATCCATTTCCTTTTGAAATGTAGCACCTGCATTTGACAAACCAAAGGGCATCTTTTGATAAGCCATGGTTCCCCACTTGGTTGTAAATGCAGTCTTATATTGATCCTCTTCATTAACTAAGATCTGATTGTATCCTAAATAGCCATCCAATAATGAAAATCTCTCAGATCCAAAGACACATTGTAAGATTTGTTCCATAGAGGGTAATGGATGGTGGTCTTTTAGAGAGGTCCTGTTAAGATCCCTAAAGTCAACACATAACCTCAACTCCCCATTCTTCTTCCTTACAAGAACAAGGTTGGAAACCTAGCTAGTATGCTTGATGGGGTAGATGATACCACTTTCTATCAATTTGAGCACCTCTCTATGCATAAGTGGCTCAAGCTTGGGATTAACATGCCTTTTCTTTTGTTTCACTAGTTTGGCATTTGGTTCTAATTCAATAGTGTGTTGAGCAAGGGCTGGGTTAAAACCTTTGAGGTCTTCATATTGCCATGCAAAAACATCACTGAATTCTTTGAATAATTGGGTGAAAGCTTTCTTTTCTAAATCAGTGTTTACCTTTCCAAATTGTAAACTTTTACTTGGTTCCAACTCCAATTCAACACAATGTTCTTGTTGAACTACCAGGCCAACTTTATTCTTCTTAACTTGATCATCCTTGTTGAAGACAGTCTCTAAGGTGACAAGACCTCTAGGCATCTTATTAGACTTAAGCTGTATCACTTGATCACCATAGTTTTGTGATAGCCTATCTTGGTTATGTTTTGAAAAAACATCTTCTTCAAACAAGAATTGCAGAATTTGTTCATCGTTGTCAAACACTTGCCAATTAGTATCATTGTTAGGGATAGAAGGTCTGACAATCACTTTGGTATGTTGTTGGTCTATTTCTTTTGAAATGCTATTGGGGATGTCATATTGAGACCCAATAGCAGCTAATCTATCTACATTTTGGTTTAGCCTCCTAGGGATAGCAACAATATCAAAAGCACAAAAGTCTTCAATTGCATCCCAAACTCTATGTTTGTATTCTTTCAAGGTGTCATTTTTATTTGCACTTATCCCTCTCACTTGACTGACTACTAGTTCACTGTCACCATAAACCTTTAGGGCCTTGAGCCCTCTTTTTCTAGCCCATTCCAGTCCATTTACAAGGCTTTCATATTCTACAGTGTTTCTAGTGTAGGAGAAACTGAATCTGAAAGCTGTATAGTATCTTTCTCCTTTTGGGGATACTAGCATAACACCACCACCAGAACAATGTCTACTTCTAGATCCATCAAAAAACAATTCCCAAACTTGATTGCTCCGATCCTCTGAATCAGTGTCTTCTTTGAGAAGGCTTGGTTCTATGGATCTACTTTCTTATATCAAATAACTCCCCAAGCCAGCATCCCAAATGACATTCTCTTGTGCTTCAAAAACCTTTTCTGATTCTAGCTCATCTAATAAAATATCAGGGATACTTTCTGTCTTAGTGTTTGCTTCTTTGATAGTTGGGAAATCACTGTTATCAAATATAGGGCAGCTTGCATTGATGGTATTGGACACATATGGCTCTATATGATGTGCTGCTAATGATTCTGATTTGATAGTAACCTTGGTACCATTTCTTGTGTGAAAAAGCATGTGCGACGAGTCAAAAGAAAGGTAGCCTCCTATTTTGGCTGTAAACTCCCTTGATAGACATATGGAAAATAAAGCAGGGAGATCTATGATATAAATATCAAGTAGGATAGAGAAATTAGGACTAGCATGAAGGATTAGACTAGTATCCTTAGCGACACCTATAGTGTTAACTAAGGATCCATCAAGTTGTGTAACCTTCCTTCGGAGGGGTTCATATTTAAGTCCTAATTGATCAGCCACTTTCTTGGGCATTACATTACTAGTAGCTCCACTATCTACCATATAATTATGTACTAAGGATTTTCCAATAATTAAGGATACATAAAAGGGAGGTGGTTTTGAGTTCCTACCTTGAGTGGTATTTCCTATGGAGTTGCTACTTGGAGCCTCCTTTTCTTGATCAGTGTTGACCAACACTAGCTTTGCAGCTTCTTTTGTAGGCTGAGGAGTTGTCATTTCAGTCATAGCCCTTTTCAAAATCTCAGGTTGCCCTGGAATAGCCAAAGAGTCCCACATAGACATAGTAATGCTCACCTTCTTCATGTTGTCTACAATGTTGAAAGGTGTCACAGTGTGTACTCTTTGTTGTGCTTTCACTATGATGGGCTCCACCTCTTTGAGAGTCTGGCCTTTATTGCTTGTAATGACAGGAGCCGTCTTGAATGTGATAGGAGTGGCTTGTTGTATTGGCTATGCAGATGTAGTAGCTTTGGTCCTAGAGTTTGCTCGCTCCATATCTTGAGCTCTTCTCTTTGACCTTGTGTTGGCAGCAATGGAAGGTTCACCAATAACTCCATTGAAATCTTGTTGCTCCCAATTGAAAAGAGCAGTCTCATTATCTTGTGGTTCTTATTGAGGAACTGATCCACTAGAAGAAGTCTATGATTGAGCTTGTGAGGCATTTTGAACCATTAGTGCTTGGTTCATCCATCCATTTGAACATG
Source organism: Chamaecyparis obtusa (assembly GCA_027943335.1). Classification (NCBI taxonomy): domain Eukaryota; kingdom Viridiplantae; phylum Streptophyta; class Pinopsida; order Cupressales; family Cupressaceae; genus Chamaecyparis; species Chamaecyparis obtusa. Next base: position 1,016,199 of record BSBK01003219.1, on the reverse strand, counting down.
CAGCTTGATTATGAGGCTGATTACAAGGGAAACACCATTCATTGTCCATAGCCATATTATTTTGACTAGGAACCATATCCCTAACTAGATTCACAGAATTAAGAGGTGTAGGGTTATATAGTTGGAACGGTCTTTGATTAAAATTTTGTCTTTGCCCTTGATACCCTCCTTGGTGTGGTGGCCTATTTTATTGATAAGGTTGTGCCTGACTCTGATATTGCTGATTAGGACCTTGGCCTTGTGGCTAAAAGGGTGGTCTAATACCTTGCCCTTGCCTCTTTAGATTTGTGACCTCTTTAGTCAAAGTTTGCAGCAAGTTTGTCATTTCTTGTTGACTAGTTTGTTGACTATTCTTGATCTCCTGCAACTCTTGAGAGAAACTTGTTTTTAGCTCTTGACCACTAGTACTAGCTTGAGGTGCTAATATGGTAGGAATAGGGGTAAATGGGGGTACTTGTGTAGGTGTAACAAGTTGAAGGCTAGGAAAGATGGGCATGGGTGGCCTTCTAGCTATCATACCTGCTTGGATTAAACAATTTTCAGCCCTGACAGCTATGTCAAAAGCTTGGGGTAAAGAGGTACCACACATAGATTGGATCATGACAGAGATTTGGCTATTCAAACTTTGTAGGAAATATAAGAAAGCATGGTCAACTGATGGTCTTACCGAGACTGGAATTCTATTCTATGTTTTGAGAAATCTATTGTTATAATCTGTCATTTGTTCTTGAGGGTCTCTTTTAATGGTTGTCAACTGCTCAACCTGAGACAAATTGTCTAATTTATCCTCAAAATGCTTACTTAATGCATCCCCTAATTCATCCCATGAATTAATGGAGCCAATAGTTAGAGTTCTAAACCATTCAAGAGCCTTACCTTTTAGAGAGGCTGCTAATAATTTGGTGGCCACATCTTCTTGGGTTATATTGTGTATGCTGCAGATAGTAGTCACATCTCTTATATACTCAAAAGCTATAGTTTGTCCTTCACCTATGAAATTAGGTAGACTCTTTAGTGCCACCAAGGGCACATCATGATGTTGAGCAAAGGCTAATGGACTCCCTTGGTGGAAAGGTGCAAAAGCAAACTGTCTAGCCATTGTAGGAACTAGAATTTGATGAGTCACAACTGCGTGAGTTGTATTTGATGCTAGATTTGAATCTTCTTCTGGATCTCTAGTTAGAGATCTTCCTCTTCTTCTGAGATGAAAAGGAAAAGGTCTCCTTTCTGAAGTATCAGGTGGTGTAGACTGTACTCTCCTTGCAGGAGATGTTCTTTCAATTGATCTACCTTTGTAACCTCTTTTTAATGGCAACTCTAAAAATTTGGTAGGTTTTGAGCTTCTAGTCTCAATCTTTCTCATAAAATTTGAACAAGTTAAGCCTGGATTTGTGAAATCAGTGGAGTCGCCATATATACTTGATATGAAAAACTTCTAAAAGTCTGTATTATGCAATCAGTATATCAGAAATAGCATAATCTTTCAAAGATGAACCTCTTTTGATGCCATAAATGTTACGCCCAAGGTGAGGTATCTTTGGATCTGAATCTGATCTTGTAACACCTTTGAACATAAATCTGCTACTTAGTCCCACTGGGCATGCTATAATTGTTACGCCCAAGGTGGGGTGTCTTCTGAATTTGAACCTGCTCTTAGTCCCACCGGGCATGCCAGAATTGTTATACACTAAGTTTGCACCCTTGTTTCAAGCTCTCTTGGTCTTGATAACCTAGTATAACATGGGAATCATGTGTAGGTTGTGGGACCTATGCTAACTGAGATGAGACCTCCAGGTTCTAGGCTGGTTCCTCTTGGATAATCACCTTAATTTTCTTCTAGAGAAGAAAGTAAATCTTTGAGGGGAAAGGGATAGAAGGAATGTTGAAAGGGAAATGACTGGAAAAAAAACTACCTACTAGGTGATACATCAAAAATATGGTATGAATTGCAGTATAAAGAATGAACTCAACACACAATCTTAATTCTAGGAGATCACAACTCACTGAATAGGCTTGCATCAATATTTCATAGAAGGGTCTACAATAGAGAGATGCTATGCAGGGAAAGTGAGAATTTCACAAGGTAATAGCACTCCTAAGGACTTAGACACAAACTATAACCTACAAACAGACATTCACCTCTGCAATTGGGTATAAGAACGAGACAGATTGCCAAGGGTTGAAGTATACCCACAAGAGCATTCAAATCAAATCATTCACAGGCATACACATAAACTGCAGAAAGAAAGAGGGATCAAGGAAAACCAAGATACTACTGAAAACATTCAAATACTTAATCCATTAAGAGACAATTCAGACAAGAAAGCATAGGGACATAAAAATGTCACAAAGTACCTTGCAATATTTGAACCATCAATGAAAGCTTCAAACTACAAAAATCAGAGGGTAGAAAGAATGCCACAGATAAATTTTGAGAAAGAGAAAATCCTTCATTTACAATTGTCAACTCTAAGCTCTAAAAGCTCCAAAAACATTATATATATCTCCTTTTTGCACGCAGGTAGGAGAAAAACCTATTTAGGGTTACATAAATTATCAGATAATAATCAAACCCTAATTCTATCATGTCTGATCATAAATGTATGGAAATATCTCAATCGATCAGATATCACTTTGTGTGCCCATCTTTGTACTACATCTACCTGCAGACAAGCCGCCTTGATCTATCTACCCCTCTACAAATTGGACCTATCATGAATGTTTTCAATTTGAAGTGCAAGAGGCCATAGGTGGTGCCAACCTCTTAATTATTTCTTCGGCATGAGAATATCAACATGGTACCCTGAGAAGTTGCAGGAGATGGCCATCAGATCTTCTCAACATGCTCCCAACTACAACCATCCTGGAACTATTAATTTTGAGCTACCCAAAGCTACGCAATCGACCAACTGCAATGAACCAGCAAGAAACCCCAGTGAAAGATATTTAAATTTGAAAAACAATGACCAACCGATCAAATTTAAAATGTGACCGTCAATATTTATCTTTCTCGGTAGATGAACGACTTAGATCAACCTTGTAACAATCGGGAGATCCTTTGAAAAGTCAAGTGACACATCACTAGTTGAAAGCCAATGAAAATCAAGCACCTCAACAATACATGGCACATCGGACCCACGACCCACTGAAATCTCCATCAGACGGTTGTCGTTATACCACCTCCTTAACCTTCATGCATCTTACTTTAATGATATAATGACCATTGTCGATCCTGCACTATCCTTAACTTGCCACATGAGCCAAAAGACTTTAGGACCACTGACAAGTTCCAGTCATCATCTGGTCAGCTAATAGAATTCAAGTAAAATCAAAAGGTAAAATCAATTGCTGGCATATGATCGCATGGGCTTGGAATATTCCATATGATCATACGACAATTGTTAGATCATCGTCGACTGACAACCCACTTGGCCCACTCTGACATGGCACCACATCACCAGCCTTTGACCAATAAGAAACACACACCTTGAACCATTTGGCATAGTACCCACCTGACAACCGAACTTTGCAGGCAATGAAGATCGACGGCCATCGCATGATCACAAGGAATATTCTTGGCCTATGCGATCATGCGCCAGCCATAGATCTAATTCTTTACTTTAACTGCTGAACTGGGACCGCCAACCGAACTGTAACCGCTCGCTAGATCGCTGGGTGTTAAGGGCTAAACCGCCAGAAATAAGAGATTTCGCGACTAAAGAAAGATAAAAGCACACATGGGAAAGGAACTCTTAAGTGGTTGAAAAGGTAATGACAAATTAGAACAAGCCTAGGGTTTTTTAGGGTTTAAAGGGTCCAACAGCTAGATTTTGAATTTAAACCTGCACACTAGAGGGTAAGAGGTTTGCAGAGACCAGGAGAGCAGGTAGAAAACCATGAAACTTTGAGGTGCAATAGGATTTTGCAAAATATTGGACCTCCCAACCAGTGGCCAAATTTGTATGGGGCAGGAAAATTTGGGTAACAAGACTACTAGATGATTGTGAAAAAGAAGGAAACTTTGAAGGCTGAGAATGACTTAGAGTCAGCTACCGATGATGAGAAGAAACTATTTTCATGCAATATAGTCGCAAGAGAAGCATTGACCGGCGCACTATCTGAGGGTGAGTTTACTAAAATTAAAGATCTAGATTTGGCACATGATATTTGGAATAGACTGGAGGCACTCTATGAATGAGACAAATATACCAAACAAGCGAAGTTACAAAATTGGAAGACAAAGATGGAGAAGCTGCAAATGAATGAAGATGAAAGAATTAGAGCCTATGTTCAAAGGGTTACAGAAGCTTTAGTTGGAATCAAAAATTGTGGAGGTACTTATAATGAAGAAGAAGTCATTGCAAAGATTCTCAGATCTCCAACTCCTACTTACAAATTCAAGGCAATGTCTATTCAAGAAACTATACCCCTAACTCCAAACTTTAGCAGAGAGATGTTGATCGCGAATTTAACCACTTTTGAATCTGTGGAATTGGGAGAAGCTACTCCTAAATTTGAATTTGATTTTAGGGCATCTGCACACAAGAAAGCATCTACACTTCCAAGCACAAGCAAAGAAGATTTGAGAGAAGAGCTTGGTGAGTATGCTGAGGAATGGGAAAAGATAATGGAAGAAGAAAATAAGATAGGAGAACTTGCACTAATCGCCAAAAGAGAGAAAAGAGGCAAGGGAAAATTTGAAGGAAAATTACCTTTGAAATGTTTTTCATGCAATAAGATAGCTCATTTTGCATCTAGATGTCCTACAAGAATTCCTAAATATAAACCTGACTATGCGAAGATTAGAAGAGATAAAGAATGTTATTATGCCAGTGAAGGAATCTCTGATGATGATGATGATTTAGACAATGAAGAGATTGGATTTATTGCTATTAAAGATGAACTTGTTCATGAGGAAAAAGCCTTAGTATCTCATGTTGACAAGAAAACTGAATGGATAATTGATAGTGGATGTTCTAATCACATGACTGGTGATAAGAATAAATTTGTTAAATTAGTAAATTATGATGGAGGTGTTGTAAGGTTTGGGGATAATCTCCCAAAATCCATCATAGGAGTAGGATCCATCACTCTGGATGGAAAGACCAATACAGACAATGTACTACTTGTTGAAGGACTGGAAATAAAGTGTTTAAGATCAGACAGAGGTGGAGAATTTACATTAGATTTATTCAATTCATACTATAAAGAGCATGGAATAAAAAGACAAACATTTGCTCCTAGGACTCCACAAAAAAATGGGATAGCAGAGTCAAGAAACATAACTATACTTGATGCTGCCAAGATAATGCTGATTGAAGGAAATATATCTCATGTACATTGGAGAGAGGCTATTGGAAAAAGAGTATACACATTAAACTGATTTTAGATCAGAGATGGCACAAGTAAGACTCCCTATGAACTATGGTTTGATCACACTCCTACTATAAAATATTTTAGAATCTTTGGTAGAAAATGTTATATCAAGAGGGTTGATGAGATAGGGAAATTTGATGCTAGAAGTGATGAAGGTATCTTCCTTGGTTACTATGTTAAAAGCAAGGCACACAAAATTTTCAATCTGAGATTAAGGAAGATGGTTGAGAGTAACAATGTAAGAATAGATTTGAAATTTCAGATACATGAAAGAATGTATGACAACAGTCAGACATTAGAAGTGAAAGAAACCTCTACTGCTACCGAAGAAGAAGAACTTGTTGAGGAAGAAAGTGATGAAACAAGAAAGTCTACTCCTAAAAATCCAAGGTATGTAAAAAATAAGCATCCTAAAAATCAAATAATTGGTAATACTAGTCAGGGAGTACTAACTAGATCTAAAGTTAGAGAGGATATTTTTTTATTTTCTCAAGTTGAGCCAAAGAATACAGATGAAGCCTTTAAAGATAAATCTTGGATAAAAGCCATGCAAGAAGAATTGGATCAGATAAAGAAAAACAATACTTGGGAATGGGTTCCAAGACCTAAAAACAAAAATGTTATAGGAACTAAATGGGTCTTTAGAAAAAAAATGGACGAAGAAGGAACAGTTGTAAGGAACAAAGCAAGGCTTGTGTGTAAAGGTTACTCACAGCAAGAAGGCATAGACTTTGAAGAAACATTTGCTCCTGTTGCTAGAATAGAGGTAGTAAGATTATTCCTATCTTATGCTGCACATAAAAACTTCAAAGTATATCAGATGGATGTTAAATCTACATTTCTGAATGGAGATCTTGAAGAAGAAGTATACGTAGAACAACTAGACAGATTTCCTCTATGCGAAGACAAAGACATGGTGTGCAAATTGAAGAAAGCCCTGTATGGGTTGAAGCAAGCTCCTAGGGCTTGGTATGCAAGGTTGGACAAGTATATACTTGGACTCGGATTCAAAAAAGGTAATGCAGGTAGTAATTTGTATTTGAGAACTACTAAAGATGGACTTCTAATAGTAGAAGTATTTGTGGATGACATTATCTTTGGAGGTAATGATGATCTATGTAAGAAATTTGCAAAAGAAATGGAAAGTGAATTTGAAATGTCCATGATAGGTGAAATGAAATTCTTCCTTGGACTACAAATAACTTAGAAGTAGAATGGTATTTTCATTTCTGAGACCAAGTATCTCAAAGAATTACTTAAGAAATTTGGTATGGAAGATTTTAAACCGATAGGAACCCCTATGGTGACTGGAAACAAGCTAACAATTGATGATGAATCAAAATGTGTTTTTCAGACTCTGTATATATCAATGGTTGGAGGGCTACAATATCTGACTCACACTAGACTAGATATTGCTAATGCTGTTGGAATTGTTGCTAGATATCAGGCAGAACCCAAAGAGACTCATCTAGCTGCTATGAAAAGGATACCGAGGTATCTTAGAGGAACCATAGACTATGGTTTATGGTATGACAGAAATGATAGATTTGAACATCATGCTTATACTGATGCTGATTGGGTAGGAAATATTGATGACAAAAAAAGTACAAGTGGTGGTGCATTTTTCCTTGGGAAAAAGTTGGTCTCTTGGCTAAGTAAGAAACAAGATTGTATAGCACAATCTACTGCTGAATCAGAATATGTTGCTGCTGCTATAAATTGCACTCAAATTGTTTGGATGAAACAAATCCTGATGGACATTGGAATAACTTTTAATGAGCCTGTGGTTATCCATTGCGATAACACTAGTACAATAAACATGTCAAAGAATCCGGTAATGCACTCTAAAACTAAACACATTTCTATCAAGTATCACTTCTTAAGAGACAAGGTGGCAAAAAAGGAAATCAAGCTTGCATATATCAGTACAAAATAGAAGACTGCAAACATCTTTACAAAGCCACTACCGAAAGACACCTTTGAATATCTCAAAGGTATGTTAGGGGTTCAGGCCCCTCCTAGTCAGAACTAAATGATGCAGAGATGCATCAGTCCAAAAGTGCTCAGAGCCTCATCATTTTCTAGATTGGATGTAGGGATCTACTCCTCAGTGGGAGTGATCGTGGAATAAATTTTATCTATGAAGGCATTTGGCACCCTTTTCCATTGTTGTCAAAGGGGGAGTAATGTTATGAGAAAATCCTCACTGTTTGGGGAGGTTGTTTAGTTGAAGGACTTTTGGGTTGATACAACTTTGGGACAAGATTTTCCCATATGTTGACATCAATGCCAAAGGGAGAGTTTATTGGATATTTCTAATGCATGGGTGGTGATTAAGACATTTAATATGTTTAATCGCTATGTTACTGAATGGGCACTCATATTGTTGTCATTTGTGTTTTGTCACTGATGTCAACATATGCTTGTATGAAGAAACCAGACTGGTAATCACTATGTATGGAGGGTGTATGTATGTTTCAGATGCTGAGAAGTTAGATGAGAGTTCAAATGGATGTTGTGATCTTATATCTAAGATTTCATCATTGATGGATGCATATTAAGGAAGATACAACTATTTTGGTAAAGACTGGTCATTGGACTATGACAGTGAGAATTGACAGAGTTAGTCTCTAAGTTTTTGAAATAGATATCAGAGGGATTGGATTCAAGGTATGCGATCTTGAAGGATGATAGAAAAGGTACTGACAAATGTTCATTGGTTAGCACAAGGTACTGAATGATTGGTGATGTCATCTGTGACATTTGCTTTGGCGATGGCTTATTCTGAAGCAGACTCAGGAAGTGAAGCATGTGTTTTGTTTGACAAGCATAATTCAAGGATGTCGGTCCTAAATTGTTGTAATATAATCATTGTTAACCTCTTTTTAGATACCATGTGTATCTTATCAAGGGCTTATGAAATTATTTGTAATTAGGAAAGCCTTATGGCTTGACCTGATCTTGGTAAAAAGTAATAAGGTATAAATGTAAGGTCTTTTTTTTGGAAAAGACATGGATGGATATATGTTATAGAAGAAGGTTGTGAACTTGTGTCTACTATATGTAGAGCACAGGATTGTTGGTGGACATCATTGGAATTGATCAAGCAAAGACATTTGCTGGAAAACAGTTTAAAATATTATGTATTTCTTCATATACACTTGTTGTGAACTAGTGAGTTTAGAAGGTGGACTTAACCTTCTTTGGGTAGTGAACCCCCCTTTTGTTTTTGACTCCTAATAGGGTCTATCCTCTAACAAGGACTATGTACTGTAATATTGTAACAAGCTCCTAACAGGGCTATATCTTCTAACAAGGATTATTATACTCTCAGTACATCATTAGTGGGTGCTAATTCACACTGGGGTTTTTACCTTTAACAGGGTTTCCCCATAACCAAAATATTGTGTTATTGTGTTGGTGTTCATTGGATCTGATATTGATAAGCTTCAAGTTAAAAGTTTAATATTCTTTCATACAACTGATTCACCCCCCCTCTCAGTTGTATTGTGGACTGTTAATCCTAACATTTAGAAAGACTACATTACTTCTGTGAATGCTTGACCGCCCTAAATTTTGTAGTTTCTTTGTCCAAGGCTCTTCCTAAACCTCTTTGAAAACTTCAACCAATAAAATTGCGTCAAAATTTTAAAATAAAATGGTAGATATTCTCATGAATCTCCATTGAAGCTCACACTTGCAATAATAATTATAATTGTCTTAGTTGAATATTCTATTTATAAAAAATGTTCAATTATAATATTCACTCAAAATTTTCCTTTTATCACATGCTAGGCCTCACTAATATTGTTTGTAACAATAATTATTATGCTGATTTGATTTATAGTATCATTGTCAACCTCTTCTCTACTAAAACATTTTTTCTCCTATACCTCTTGTCATAGGAACGAACCATCTCTAAATATTGAATAATAAAAAATAATTTTGGTACATCGTTTAGATTTACTTACATATTAATGAGTTATTTATATATTAAAAATTAATAATAATAATTGGTATTTATCAAATGGATTGCGGTTTTATTTGAATAGTGAATTAGTAAGATGGCATGTACTTTATATATCGTACACCAAAGTTCAATCTCTGAAAGTTGCAATAATATGCCACGAGAGGTAAAAACAATAATAGTAGACCCCCATTGAGTCTTACCGTTAATCATTTTGAAATATTAAATAATAGAAGAGAATTTTAGTATTCCTTACATTTATTGATAGATATTAATGAGTTGTTTTTAAAATATTAGAAAATTAAAAATATTAATTATTATTTATCAAATGAATAGTACATTTATTTGTTGAGAGAAAGTTCAAATCTCTTTGAAGTGTAGTAACAAGCAATGAGGTTAGAATAATGCTAGCATACCCCTATATTAACTTGGACTTGTACTTTTATATCGAATACAAAAAAAGATGTTAATTTTATTGAATGTTAAACCCAACAATCATTATGTTTTCCCTTTGAATCTCTGGGATCTTTGTATTCCAAATATTGCTAATGTATTTTCTTATTAATGACATACAATTTTTGTATGCTATGGATTTAAGAATTGTATATGAATTAGATTAATAATTATTCAATAGTATATTTCCTTACTTGAGGGTAGACATAGCCTTTATGGTGAATGAATATACATTTGATTGTATTATGTTTTAATCTTTTTTTTGTTTATTTTTGTTAATATTTTCTTGATTATTTTGAAAAATAATATCATTTAGGTGTTTGTGTTTGAGAGGAAAGATTCAATTTTGAGTTGGATAATTTTTTATAGATGAAGGAAAGATGAAAATTTTAAATGGCCATATAACTATCAATTATGGAAGATGCAAATGGAGAACTATTTATATTAGAAGAGGATTTGGTGCTACCATTGCATGGTAAACTGAAAAAACCATCAACCATGTTAGATAAAGAATGTACTATGTTGGCTAGGAAAGAACTAAGAGTCATCTCATTGTTCTTATCCTCTATTGTAGTGTTTAACATATTCAAAGAAACCACAACTTCTGATTTGATGAGAGTGTTGGGTAATTTGTATGAAAATACCTCAACATCAAATAAGGTATTTCTATTGAACAATATTTTAATATGAAAATGACTAAAGGTAGTTCTATTGCAAATTATATAAATTAATTTAAAATAATTACTAGTAAGCTAGCTTCCATGGATGTCAATTTTGATGAAGAGGTTTGGACTCTTGCAATTCTATTTTCTTTCCTAGAAACTTGGGATAGTTTGGTTATGACAATTACTAATTCTATTTTTGGTTCAAATACTTTAAAATTTGATGACATTGTTGGTGTATAATCCTAAGTGAGGAGATGCTAAGGAAGAGCACTAGTGAGACTCCAACATTGGGTCATGCTTTGAACGTAGAAGAAAGTGAAAGAATAAAAGAAAGAAATAAGCATCTATGTGGTCGTGGTAAATTAAAAGGAAGATCATAATCAAGAGGTAGAGAAGTTGGTAGTTGGTATTGTAGCAAGCAAGGCCACATGAAAATGAATTATTGGTCCTTTCAAGATTAAAATTAGTCAAAAGAAAATAAAGCCAATGTAGCAGACTAAGAAGATAGTATTTTTAATTTAACCTTAGAAGAAATTTTGATAGATGTTTGGGTGCTTGATTCAGGAGTATCATTTCATGTCATTATATGCAACTTGAGTTCTTAAAAAACTTGCAAATCGTAGTTTGGTAAGGTTCTCATTTGTAATGATAACTTGTATGATGTTATTGAAAAATATTTTTTTATTAAAATTAACAAATGGAAAAAGTTGGTTGTTAAAGGATGTTAGATATGTTCCCCAACTAGAACACAATTTAATCTCACTTGGAGAGTTGTTTTCTCATGGGTGTGAAATCAATTTTGAATCTGATAGATGGAAAGTGAAAAAGGGGGCCTTGGTAATTGATTGGGTTATAAAATTAGGTACCTTGTATGTAGTAGAGAGTCAACTTGAGCTGGGTGATCTTTCATTGCTTACACAATGTTTGTTATTAGTTATTGTAGTTGATTTAATTTTTGATAATTTCCTTAGTATGTTGGAATGTGGTAATGATAGTGAAATAAGAGACATTAATTATAATGAAGAGAGGAAAATGTATGATGAACAATTTGAAACTATTCTAAGAGGTTGTCCAAAATTGCATATTGGTGATCATAACTCCTTTGGGGAGGCTTCTAGAGAAATATTAGATGAGTCTCTTAAGATTTTCATAAGGGAGAGGATGGGATTCGATGTCATATGCAAATGCAGCTCAAAGGAGTGGGAGGGTAAGACCATGGCTATGAATTTGGATGGCACCATGCTTAGATCGAGAATTTCTTTCCATTCATATTGGTGAGTTTGTTGCGCGACATGGTTACTTTGGACTCTATGCCCTTGATTTGGTTCATCTATGCTTTGGTTTATGAGGTAGCAGGGTTCCAAATGATGATATTCATTTCCTTTATTGGGCTCAAGATCTAGGACATTGAATTGGTGTCTAGGGTTGTTTTGTCTAAATTTTATGCAAATTAAAGGATGTGCATCCAAAGACTTAGCAAGCATTCAACTCATTTACAAAAAGGTATATTGTGATTGTGAGTCCAAGAATAATGGTGGAGCCCTTTATGAATAATTATTTTAGGATTGACAAGGTTCTTGGAATAGAGCTTGAGGTTTCCAAGTCTAGGTGAGCAATTGGAATTGCAAAGAAGCATGGGGTTCTTGTAGTGTAGTTCAAGAAAGAGGTTGTGTAGTCTGGATTTGGTCCAAATGATAAGCTTGATCTCGACATTATGATGAATGGTACTCCCCTTACTAACCCAAACACACATAACACAATAGGGAAATAAATAGAAAATTGCAAGAACTGAACAGTTGCAAGAACATAAACACTTGCTTTCTATTATCTTCAATGAAATGACATGTTACAAGATTCAGAAAAATAACATGCTACAGCCACATGAACATTTTCATTACAAAACTCTACAAGACAAAGCTACAAACTACCCTCGTGAAACCCACCATCATCCATGTATATGTAGCAACAATAACCGCCTTAGAATACTTTAGAAGCTGAAACATTCCCATTTAGCACCCATTGGTTCAATTTCTTGCCTAAGTGATTTTTCTCCCTTCCTTTTTATATCAAAACATGAATCTTGATGACACAATTTTTGAAAGCCATAATTTTGAACCATGTACGAAATTTTCTATTATAAGCACGTTCTCGAAGCTAATGTATTTTCTTATAAATGACATACTGCTGCTATATGCAATGTTTCTCAGAATTGTATCTGAAACAATTATTAAATATAATATATTACTCTACTTGAGAGTGGACATAATCTATATATTGAGCCACTATAAATTCATCTTATCTTATTTCTGAATATCTATTATTCTGTTGTTTATTATTATTAATCTACTCTTGATTATTTTAACAAATGTAACACAAAATTCCCATTAAAAATCTACTCATGAAACTTCAAACATTGTAGATGAAATGCAGTTGTCCATAATAACACGGTTCTTGTTACAAAGGAAAAAGAGTGTAAAAGAAGACAAAGATACAGAGATCCAACAGGAAAGAGAAAAAGGACAGCCAAAGAGTTATATTGTTGCATGTGGTGCTTGATAAATGCACAGGGGTTTAATTATTATTGATTTTGACTACTTAAAGCAAACTTAAATTCATTCATCTTTCTGAAAATTACTGTTTTGTATGGTACTGGGAATCGAAAGCCCTTGTCCAACATTGTACACATTTTTGAAAAGTATGTGCAAAAAATGAGTAAGGAATAGCGACATGTTTGAAATGTTAATCCAATTTTATGATTTAAAAATTGAAGTCACGTCCAGCACAGGAATTAAACAGCAGCGTAGAAAAGGATGTTAATAATAATAATTATTACCATACGGACATTGATAACATTTTTCATAATCATTAAAAGATGAGTTATATAGTTGGCAAATATCAACATCAATATTAAGAATGAAGTGTGTTGATGGCATGTGATAGACAATTTTACGTAAAGGGCGGCCGAAAGCATTACGTATGGTCCATCAGATTTGACCCACTTTCTAAAGTTTAATCTATTTTCCATCTAACATTGCTATATGGGTTTCTCTTAATATTCAATTTATTTACAATTCATTATTGCTTCATGCCTTTAATCCATTAAATTTCTATCCATTTAGATAACCATTTTTCTCATTATTTGATTACAGCCCTGCAAATCCCAATCATGGTTAAGAATATTGATAAAGTTTGACTCAATGATGGCCTTCAATGATTTCACGCCATTTTTTCTTTGTTTCAGCATTTGATTGATGGATTGACATACAACTGGGAATTGATAAAGCTCGACTGAATTATGGGATTTAATGATGTATTGCTTATTTCAGCATGTGATTGATTGATTCTCAGACATTATACAGACTGGGAAAGATTGAAGGAGGACTGTATGTTTGAGTCCATTGCTAAGACTCATATGTCATAATCAATAATAGAAAAAGGAATGAGCCATCTCAATATCATGTTATTAAGAGAAGCTGCTCCGGCCATGGTGGAAGGAAAAGGCTTGTACAAGTTGTACATTGATTGGTGTTGAGAATCGTGAAGAGATCAGCTGGTTATTCCTAAGTTTTATTGGTACTAGAGTTTAGGTATTTCAAGTATAAGCAAGTTTGTCATTGCTTTGCATAGCATAGATATGCTATTTCTGTTTATGGGTATCTCTTATACATTTTAGTAAAATTTTAAACGAAGTAAATAAATAATATAAAATTTTTATATAGTTATATTTTTAAAAATGTATAGACTTGAATATAAAAAGTTCTATTTATTTCTATTCATAAGGAAATGTGATGAAATAGAAAGAAATGTGATGTGGTCTCCATTTAATGAAAGATATTACAATTATAAGCTTAAATCCTAAACCTAAGTAATGAAATCATCCATCTAATGGAAGATATTCCTGCCATAAGTCTAAACCCTAAATCTAAGTAATGAAAACATCCATTTAATGAAATATATTCTAATGATTCTAGCCTAAATTGTAACCCTGAGTAATGAAAACATCAATTTTATCAAACAGTGGAACACAACAAACTGAATAAAAGATAAATCGAATAACAATATGAATAGAAAAAAGAATGTTTATATTAGACATGATTATTAGACCAAGCCCTTATGCATTACAATATGGTTGTAAATTGTTACAATAGTTTTTTTTAGGAGCATCAAGGGAAACTCACATTGCCAAAAATAATTTTTTTTCTTTGTTATGATATTTTTAGGCTTTTATAGTCATGGTGGAGCTCATGATATCACTTAAGAGGTGTAGGAAACTCAATATTATCATTATGCTCTAGTATCAATTGATCCTGGTTGACTAGAATATTTTATATTGTCTAGAGTTATCTATGGTAGGTCTCTAAGGTCTATGGATCAACAATAGTATGTGCACCTAGTTGTACATTGACTTAGTGTTTGATGTTGTGTACCAAAAAGTGAGGTCACTTCTATAAACCATTACACTTGAGGGAATCCATGAAAAATGACATCTCAAGAAGCGGCTTATAGCTTCCTATCCATGACATGCAAGAACCATGTAGATATTATGAATGGTGGCTCTCAAATAAACCTTAAATAAAGACCCTTTCAAGGTGCACCATGAAATGGAAGATTCAAATGATAATGCAATGTAGATCTAAGATGAGATGCAAGATCTAAGCTAAAATGATATGCAAAAATGCATGAAAAGTAGATCTAAGATAAGATGCAAGATCTAAGCTAAAATGAAAGTAGATCTAAGTTGAGATGCAAGATCTAAGCTAAAATGATATGCAAGAATACAAGAAAAGTAGATCTAAGATGATATGGATTAAGCTAGATGCAAGAAAGAAAATGACAATGATGATGCAATGCTTCAATATGAAAGATCTAAGAATGCTATAGCTCCAAGATGCCAAGATTGCAAGACTCCAAGATTCCAAGATTGTAAGAATCCAAGATTCCAAGATACTAAGAGTCCAATATTCTAAGATGCTAAGATGCCAAGACTTCAAGAACCTGCAATAAGATTTCAAGATCTCAAGAAGCTAAGAATGCTATAAGGATGGGGATAATGCAAGAGATGGGATAATGCAAGATATGAGAGAGAGTCTCATTTTAAGCGATTTAGAAATGAACGGACGGTCAAGATTAAGAAGCAAAAAGAAATGAGCAATGGTGGAGATTAAATCTTGGTTGATCCATGTGCTCAAGATTCTCAAGAGGCAAAATTAATGGACATGATTAAGAGGCAAAATAATGAGTGGTTGAGATAAAGAGACAAAAGCCTTTTTCAAAAGTCAAAAGATTCCAGCTCATTGGAAAGTGCACTTTTCTTTTTATTTTTAATTTATTATTATTATTATTTTTTAGCAAAGTGGTTTCCATTATTTAATTAAAATATTTTTATTTAATTAAAAGGGATTTTAATTAATTAAAAGTGGCTTAGGATAAAGTGATTTTATTATTTAATTAAAATATTTTTTATTTAATTAAAAGGGAGCATGTTCTCTTAATTAAATAAAGCTTAGGATAAAGTGGTCAAACCTTAAGATATATTCAAATAAATGATAAAATGATGATTTGATCATGAAATAAGAGATTAAATAAATATGAAAAATTGATTAAGCACAAGATTTAGTCTAGTATTTAAATTTTAATGTTAGAGTGGAGCTCAAGGTTTACTAGACCATTTTTGAGTGATTACAGATGCTACTTTCAACCATAATTGAGAGTTGTAGCTTGTAGTTTGGAGGTAAAGTGAAGTTGCATATGGTGTGTTAAATTCTACAACTTTTTAGAGGTTGAGCTTTAGTGAGTAGAAACTTAGAATTGACAAAATATTCACAATGTTAGTTGGTTAGCCATGCTGATATTCTCAATGATAAATTGAAGTATTGTAATGTGTGCTGGCTGGAGGATGCATGTGTAGGTTATTTACAACAAGTTGATTTCAATGGTGTATAGAATACATAGTTATCCCACTCTTGATGTAACATGATAGCTTTTGGGCTAAGCATATTACATATTTCTTTTTTAAGTTTTATTCTTTTGGTATACTTCAAAATATAATTAATATTGCAATGCACGCAAATATTTGATCTAGGTTCATTCTATGGAGTGTGAGTTTGTAAAAGTATAATTTTTTTGCAAGCTATAGATTTAGTAGGTTACAAAGATGAATTAACATATGTGAATCAAGTTGCAAACCCTATATGTGAATCAAGCTGCAAACCCTATACACATTGAGAGATTTTTCAAATATAGATTATATTAAAATATGTTAAAGGTTGAGTTCTGAATACTCACATAATATATCTTTGGTATCTCTTTCTGTATTTGAGGTTGGTGCCTCATAAGTTGAGTTAGTGCTCATTATTTAGATTAGGGGATTGATATCTCTTATATAGGTTGTGCTTACAAATATGATTGGGGATTAGTGCATGCATCTTGGGCTACAATTATTTGGGGAGGTGTATACATATTATTTTACATTTTTAATTATCTTTGTGAGGTTGGATTTGGGAAGTCGATCCTAGCACATATATCTAGTGTTTTGAGACTTCTTAGAGGGAATTTGATTCTTCCTTATATAAACCAATCAAATGAATAAAAAAAATATCCAGAGCCTAGAAACCTACCCCCTAATAATCCACAGCCTAAAAACCCACATCTTGGAGACCAACAACTTGAAAACACTCTAGTGATAAAACCTCATCAATTTGAAGACCTTATAGGGGATAATTTGAACCAGTAGTGGAGGATTAAGGATATTTATAATAGGATCCCTATATTAGCCCCCATGTTTGGAACTATAGATTCTATCATATAGTTAATGGATACCCTCACCATGTAGCATAATGTTACACTTTGGTGGTGAGAGAAAATGCATGCCTGATATGATCATGGAATGGATTATGATGGGGCGAAGGATCTTGGGATCACTAAAGAGAAAATATGTTCCCTATTTAGGAATCCCCATATTGGAAAGATTATGAGTACAAAAAAAGATAGGTTGTGTATGAAATGGTGTATGTATCTTGATATACAAGCCAACTTATGAGATCATTGGCACATGGTTTTTGATAAACCACCCTAAAACAATATGGATGCCTATTTTTGTTTCATAAAAAAATTATATGCTGAGTTTTTCTTGGGTAAACATGTAAACTATTAGAGTATGAGATCATTCATGGGTGTAGGCGAAGGCCAACCCCATGATAGACCAAAGACACATAGATTAGTTGAGGGCCCATATATTCCCCTTCCTCTCATTGATGCCCCTCCTCTAGTGAAGAATCTAGATATTATTATTGAGGCTTCCTCGAAGACCATTAGGGTCATTTGTACATTGAGAGGCCATCTAGTTATGCACATTATGTTACTCGCACAAAATCCTCATTCTAATGATGCATTCCTATTGGGTTTACATATGTGTGTGTCTTGTACTTGTAGTACATGTAAGAATATATGTTTCAGTCCACTCGATGACCTTGTTGAGGAACCTATGGACACTAAAGATTATGAGGTTGGTGATATGGGTGTTCTGCTAGATTTGATGATGGAAACTGGAGCCTTCCATGGAGAGTCCTCATATACGAGAGAAGAGGAAGTGTAGACATCATTCATTCCTTGTTTTATGGTAAGACTTAATGTTTAATATTTTAGTGTATTTAATTTTAAATGTATATTTTTATTAGCTAGCTTATTATGATTGCACACTTATGTTTTAATACTTGATCTATCTATGTCCAGTTAATGACAGGGGAGGAGATGAGAGAGGTGCATGAAGTGACACTCTTGACCATTTCATTTTTCCCTCATATCTCTATGGTATATATATTTGCACTCATTCGTTTACTTTTTTTATCAGTAGACATGTTTTTCATTTAAATCATATAATAATTAATATTTTCATCTTATTTTACTCTTGTAGGTGTCACCTACTGCTAGAGGAGGTGAGATATGAGGGGGGTACAACAAGCATTGAGAAGGGAAAGGTAATTAAGAGTTTGAGAATGACTATGCACGTACTTATCACTCGAGTGTACTAATGTTTTTTTCCAATCTCTATTTAACAAGGCTTGTTTTTGAGGAGGTCATGACACGGGTTGAAGAGCCCAACCTCTCGGCCATTTCATTTGGACTTGATAGTGTTGGAATTTGATGAAGATGATGGGAAGATTGGTAATGGTATGATGTTTTCATTGCTAGAAACAAAGTTGTGGTATTGCAAAAAGGTCAGTTAGATGGATGTAGATCAGTTTTGTTGATGGTATTATGGATTGATTGAGGAAGTGGTTAAGTGGTAATTTTATCATGTTTCAAAGAAGCTTGACAGATACAATTCATTGGATCGGGAGCTTGAGATTGATTAAGCATGTGTAATGGTAACTATAGGATCTAAAAAGGTTATTCAATCTAATTATATGATTACATTAGTTAATTTAATGTCTACATAAAGTTATAAATGATTGAAGATGCATACATTGTGTTAGTACAAAAGTACAAGGCACAAAGAATTATATCTGGAGCTGAAGATTGATTTTAGGTGTGCGATCTTAGAGTATGATAGAATAATGTCTATGGATACTATTTCTATAATCACATGTGTATGATGAGTTTTATGCAAGTTATAGTCAGTTTGGCAATGACAATGAATTGGTTTAACAATGAAGGTACCGAGAAGAAAGATTTGATCAGTATGTCCCACAAGATTGGAATCAGGTGTTGTGATTGAATTTGTGTGATCTTGATGACATTATTGGATTATTTTTGCAATTGCATCAGGATTGGTGACTAGTGGACAAAGTTACAAGATTCTTAAGTTCAGACAATAAAGAAGGAAAATAATAGTGAATAATGATAGGTTAGATCCTTGACTGATGATGTTGGATCAGTTTTCAAAGATGGTTAAGTATTCTAGATTATGTGATGATGTGTCTAAGGTGATGTGGAATGTTAGGTATGATTCTTATTGGTTGATTTGATTGATAATTCATGAAGAGTTGCATGAACCAAGGGAAGTGTAATATGTTTGACTTTTCTATGTCAAATCGACTATGTGATGGATCTGGAGGCTGACATGAAGTTAAAATTGTAATTTTTAATAGGTAACATATTTAGGGTTTAAGGATTGAATGAGAATGATTTGTAATGATGAAACTCAAATGTAATTTGGGTCCTAGTCGACCTAGTTAGTGAAATATGTATTTATATTATTGTCAGATATATTTTCAAGAAAAGAGATCATGAATGGTGTGTGTCATTAAGCCATTGGCTGATTTACTATAAGAAGAAGTATGGGTATGATTCTTAATAGGGTCTAAAGGATAAATCCTTTAATAGGGTAACACATTATCTTGTGTTCTAAATCTCTTAAAATAGTAGTCTTTAACAAGACTTTCTAGCTCATAACAGGGCCAAGATACTCTTAATCGGGTATGCCTTTAATAAGGTGATTGTAATCAGTCCTAATAGGCCATATTTTATTGATATCAATGAAATATTTTGGGTGTCACCCCACACATGGTTTTCTACCTCTAACAAGGGTTTCCACGAGAAAAAACTCTTGGTGTCTCATGTCAATCTTTGTGGATGTTGGATGTGAATGTATTCTACATTATTTTTAGTTTTTCTTGTTACTTACTTTGCAAGTTTAAAAGCTCAGTTATTAGGTTTATTGTTGCAATGATTCATCCCCACCCCTCCCTCAGTGCCTATTTAGGCTAACAATTGGTATTAGAGCCATGTTCCCTTGAAGAATCCTAATAGCTCAGGTGAGATCTATTGGCATTATGATGGATTTTTGGGCTAAGATACAAAGTAATGATTATGAGTATATCATTGATGTAAACTCTATCAACTCTATCAATTCTAGCGAAATCACTGAATAGGTTGTGTTGGTTTCCAAATCAACAGATAGGAAATCCTATGATCTTTCCCTCTCAATTATGGGATCTCTAATTAGGCTCGGCTAGTGAACATGAGTGATCAATTATGATCCTACTCCTCTACACTTCAAGATCTTTAGGACCTATGTGGGTGAAACTATACCTAAACCCTAATCAGTTGGTTGGAGGATTTATATATCAGATAACAACTATTACTATAACTGATGGTGATGATGATGAAGACTGACCAAGATCATAAGAATACAAGATAGTAGAAAGGTTAGATTAGTTATTATCTTGTCATTGATGTAAAGCAATTGATATCTAGTTTATATTGTGCTTTCGTATCATTCAGTTTATGATATAAGTGTGAATGAGTTAAGAAGATGAAGAAGTGAGATGTTATGAAGATGAAGAACTTAATTGGACAACTAATAAAGGTTAGAGAATGGTAAGATTTTGATGATATAATTGTTTTCTACCTAACCTATGATTATATCAAGTCAGTAAAGTATGGTAATGAAGATTTGTCAAGTCGGTAAGTAAAAGGGTTTTAGCTACCAAGAAGGAAAAGTCACTCGGTAGAGGTTAAAGGTAAGATAAAGTATGTTTTGATAAAGGAAAAGGAACATAGGACACCGAGCAGGAATTTTTTAGACACTAAGTGAAGTTAATAAAAATTTAGATTTAGCCACTGAGAAAGGAACAACAATTAAATAAGGATTAGAATAACATTTAATGATTAGCTATGATAAGCTGGAAGATCATGATGATAAAGGAAATTTAGTTATGAGATCTACGATCAGGAAAATTTAAGGTGATGATCTATGACTTATATCTAAACGGTTAAAATGGAAGGAACAAGTTTCAAGAAAGTTCAAGTTCCTAGGTGAAAAGAAAACGTGTTATCAAGATCTAGATTCAAGGTATAATGAATTGGATGTCTGATATTAATCAAAGGAAAATGCAATAGACAAGACTAAGAAGAAAAACATATCTATATAAAGGATGGATGTGTATGAACAAATGGCTATAGAATTGAAGAGTTGAAGTGTCACTGACTGATGCAGTGAAGAAGGAAAGGATAGATTCTGAGTCAAAAAGAAGGATCTGATGATGTGTTGATGGTAGTGCAAAGTGAAGGATTGAAGTGAAGATATAAGAGTGCACAAAGGATCTAGTTATGCAAAGCAAGTTGCGCATCTACATTTCAAATTATTTATTGTTTCTTATTAGCATTCGTAATAGAGAAATCTCTTAACCAAGTGGACTTAACAGTATTATTGTAAAATCATTACAAAAGGTAACACTCTAAAGAGTGTTTGAAGTCCTCTCACAAGGCCACTCCTAACTATTGGAGATTTTCCAATAGGCCAATACTGACTATATGTTTGTCATTGATGAAAACATATGGAAAGTAGCATGCGTGGAAGTCTTATGCAGTAAGCTTTCAGTATATGTAGCATGGACATGATATAAGCATGATATCATGGGCACAGAGGTTAATTGTTAGTGTAGACAATTATATAGCAGTTGATGTCAGTAGTGTTCCTCATAGAGTAACAAACAATATTCTATGTATGGTTGTCCGTACAGTTATCATGGAGCCTTGCGCACTTGGATATATGTTGAAGACATGTTAGTGATGTTTCAATTATGGATGCATAGTCTGATGATGAACGTAAGTGAAGTTATGCAATTGCTATTCGCCAGTAACAGTTTCCTGTGTTTGTTCAGAAGAGTTGATAGAGATTTTATTGGTTATTGAGTTGCTCCTATCTTGAGGGTATGCACCCTTGGAGTTAAGCTTAGAGGAGTGTTATTGATGTTTTGTTAAGAGCACATGAGTTAATTCAGCTTACAGAGAAAGTTCTAGTTGTTTTGGTAGAGCTGACAGTGTGTAGCATGCGTCTATATTTATTTTATTACACAGGTCCCAGAATGAGTTGCGTGCATAATAGAGCTAACATAATGTTTGTTGGAGTTTACTATGGTTTCTCTAATATGATTTCAAGGTGGTTCTAATAGGACAACTTCATTATATCATTTGGAGGAAAGATATTTATAGGCAGTCATTTATGATTGCTGAAGTGTGGTTCATGGTTGATTAAGGAGATCAGAGAAGAGTGTGTGAAGTGTTGAACCATCAGAAGAAGGCCTATGTGACCAAGTAAAGTACTTGTGCTATTCATTGGAACTGATCTAGATAGTAGGTCAAAGCGTAGTTCACCAAGATCAAGATATAGTGTGTATCTTTTATTCAGAAGGTTGTAGCCTTCGCGCATTTGAGCAGCGAGCTCTCAAACAGTGCATCCTCTCCCCTAATAGGGACAATTGTAAAAGACTCCTAACAGGTTCTAACCCTTAACTAGGTCTGGTATACTTAATATATTGTAAAGCTACTCCTAACAGGGTAAAGGATCTTCTAGCAAGGATCATGATACACTAGTACAAAATATTAGTGGGTATCAAGTCTCACCGGGGTTTTTACCTATTTGGGTTTCCCCGTAACCAAAATATTGGTGTTGTGTTCATGTGTTCTTTCATTGTGTTTATGATTTATATTTAAGTATACTTAATTGGATAAAGAATTGAATCCTGTAGATAACTAATTCACCCCCCCTGGCTCTCAGTTATCTCTTGGGACTATTCCTAACAATTGGTATTAGAGCCAAGTGCCTTGGAGAGAAATTTTAATAGCTTGAGGTTGATTAGATGACATACTTCAGGAATGAAAGCCTAAGTTTGATGGAGAGAATTATCTTGCTTGGAAGAACAAGATGGTGACCCATTTGTAGTGCATTGCTTTTGAAGTTTTTAATGTAACCATCAAAGCAGGCAAGATTCCTACCTTAGAAGACCTTGAAAAAGATGATGCTAGTGACACACAAAAGGAATTGTTTCATCATAATTCTATTGCTAAAGAAGCCCTTATCAACGCCCTATCTGATGGTGAATTTTTAGAAGTAAAAAAGATAGATACAGCCCATAGAATATGGAAGCACCTAGAAGACACATTTGAAGGAGACAAACAAGAAAAGGATGCACAGAGAAAGACATGGAAGAAAAGATACAATGCATTAGAGATGCTGCCTAAAGAAAACATTAGAGCTTACAATCAAAGGATTAATGAAGCAGTTGCTAGAATTAGGAACAATGGTGGAGAGATATCAGAAGAGGACATTATGGATAAAGTAATGACTACTCTTACTCCAGAGTATGAAAGCAAGATCAACATCCTTAATGAGACCATGCAACTTACATCAAATTTCAAGAGAGAGACCTTGATCAGAAAAATCTCAGCTTTTGAGATTTCAACATTGAAGACAGAACCAAAGAGTGAAACAACTTTCAAAGCGAGAGTTCATGGTAAGAAATCTGAAAACACTTCTAGTAATTTTGATGATGATGAAGATAAAACACTAGATGAATTTATTGCTATGGTTTCCAAAAGAGAAAAGAAAGGAAAAGGAAAATATGAAGGTCAATTACCATTTAAGTGCTTGTCATGTAATAAGATTGGTCACTTTGCATCTAAGTGTCCGACTAGAGCTAAAAAGTTCAAAAAGGATTACAAGCCTAAGTATTCTAAGGAATGCTACTATGCTAGAGATGGAGTTTTAGATGAAGAATCAGGTGAAGAAGAAATCGGATTCATTCCTATTATAGACAAGATGAATAGTAAGTCAGTAAATCAAGAGCTAGCATTAATTTCACAAGCTAACATAAGGATAGACTGGATCATAGACAGTGGTTGTTCACATCACATGACAGGTGATAACGGCAGGTTTGTTCATTTGGACAACTATAATGCAGGTATGGTCAGATTTGGAGACAACACTCCTAAACCTATAGTTGGTAGAGGAGCCATCACTTTGGATGGAAAGAACAATACCGATGATGTTCTTTATGTTGATGGTTTGAAACATAACCTTCTTAGTGGTTGACAATTACTCGGAAAAGGCTATCAGTTGGAGTTCAAAGATGACAAATGCATCATTAACAACAAAGATGGTGTCATGATTGCATCAAGCACAAAGACAAGAGGTAATGTTTTCCAACTCAATTCAGAAGTAAGTCATTTTGTTGCTAAAGTTGATGAAAGTTGGTTGTGGCATAGAAGACTATGTCATATCAATTTTGATAACATAGTAAAGATAAACAATGTAAAGGTAGTAAGAGATCCACCTAGCATAGCAAAGCTAGTTGATACTGTATGCAGGGAATGTGTGATGGGAAAGCATGTGAGAAATTCATTCAGGAGTAAGCATAATTCAGTAGAGAACAAGTTGGATCTGATTCATACAGACCTTTTTGGTCCAACTCAAACAAGATCATACTATGGTGAAAGGTATTTCATTTTGTTTGTTGATGATTATACTAGGATTATGTGGGTTGCATTCTTAAAAGATAAGTCAGAAGCCTTTGAGAAATTAAAAATATTCAAAGCTAAGGTTGAGAATGAATCTAGACTAAAGATAAAATGTTTGAGATCGGATAGAGGAGGAGAATTCACCTCTGACAAATTTTATGAGTACTGTGAAGAACATGGCATAAAGAGACACTTAAGTGCACCTAGAACACCTCAACATAATGGAATTGTAGAGAGAAGGAATAGGATCATTCTTGATACAACGCACACCATTATGATAGAAGGAAAAGTTGCACATACCTATTGGAGAGATGCAGTCAATACAACAGTCTACACAATCAATAGAATTCAGTTAAGGCCCGATGCTGACAAAACACCTTATGAGCTATGGTTTGTTAATGTTCCCATAGTAAAATACTTCAGAATCTTTGGAAGCAAGTTCTACATCAAGAGGGATGAAGTAGTAGGCAAGTTTGATGCAAGAAGTGATGAAGGTATTTTTCTTGGTTACTCTACTAAAAGTAAAGCTTATAGATGTTTCAATTTAAGATTGAAAAAGATCATTGAAAGTGCTCATGTAAAGATTGATGAAAAGTTTATGATTCAAGAAATATATCATGATTATTCACCCATGATTGAAGAAGAACCTAGACCCTCTACTAGTGAGATAGTTATTGAAGAAATGTTTGACAGTATTGATGTGTTATTCAATGACCCTAAGACAAGTGAGGAAAATACTCCTAAGGCTGATGAGTCAGCATCACCTAAAGTTCCAAAGTTTACATCAAGAAATCATTCCAAGGCAAACATCATTGGACATCAGAGCGGCAAAGTCTTAACAAGATCAGAAGAAAAGAACTCATCTAGCAGTGATGTGGTATGTTTACTATCTTAGATTGAGCCTTTAAGTGTTGAAGATGCTTGTAAGGATTTAGATTGGCATGATGCTATGAAAGAAGAACTTGATCAGATTATTAAGAATGACACTTGGGAATTGGTGCCAAGACCTAGTGATAAAAATGTGATTGGAACAAAGTGGATATTCAGGAACAAAATGAATGAAGATGGTACAGTAGTAGAAAACAAAGCAAGATTAGTATGTAAAGGATATGCACAAAGAGAAGGCATTGATTATTCAGACAAATTTGCACCTGTGAGTAGATTAGAAGCTATCAAGTTGTATCTAGCTTATGCTACAGTTAAAAACTTCAAAGTTTATCAGATGGATGTCAAGTTAGCATTCTTGAATGGAGACTTAAAAGAAGAAGTATACATTGAGCACCCTGAAGGATTCACCTTATTAGACAGACCTGATATGGTATGCAGATTGAAGAAATCCCTCTATGGACTTAAGCAAGCCCCTAGAGCATGGTATGAGAGACTAGATGGATACTTAACAAAGATCAGATTCAAGAAATGAGCAGCAGATTGTAATCTATTCATTAGAGAGACATCTGAAGGTTTACTACTTGTAGCTATATTTTTTGATGACATTATCTTCGGAGGTAATGACAAACTTAGTGTTGAATTTGCAAAAGGAATGTAGAATGATTTTGAGATGAGTATGATTGGTCCTATCAAGTACTTTTTTGGACTAAATGTGTAGCAGATAGAAAATGGAATTTTTATTAATTAGTCAAAATATGTGAAAGAGATACTGAAGAAATTCAAGATGGATGATTGCAAGCTAGTAGGAGCCCCTATGATCACTAGATGCAAGATTACAAAAGAAGATGACTCACCAGTAGTAGATATAACACTTTATAAGTTTATGATTGGCAAACTCATATATCTTACTCAGACTAGACCTGATATTTCCAATGTAGTTGGCATAGTTGGAAGATTTGTAGCAGAGCCTAAACAAAGTCACCTCATGGCAGTAAAGAGAATATTTAGATACTTGTAGGGCACTATAGATCATGGTCTTTGGTATCCTAATTTAGAAAATGTTGAGCTTCATGTGTACACTGATGCAGATTGGGCAGGATGTGTTGATGACAAAAAAAGTACTTTAGGTGGAGCAATGTTTCTTGGTGATAGAATTGTCACCTGGACAAGAAAGAAATAAAATTGCATTTCTCAGTCAACAACAGAAGCAGAATATGTTGCAGTAGCCTTGAATTGTTTTACAATTTTTTGGATCAAACAGATGATAAAGAATTTTGGAATTCAAATTGATTATCCTATTGTTATTCACTGTGATAACACTAGCACTATCAATATGTCAAGAACCCTGTGATGCATGCAAAGACAAAGCACATTGAGATCAAGTATCACTTCCTAAGAGAGAAAGTGGTAGAGAAAGAAGTCAAGTTGGACTATGTGAGTACTAAAGAATAGTTGGAAAATATATTCACAAAGCCCTTGCCTAAGGATACTTTTGAGTATTTGAGGGAAAAGTTGGGAGTCATTCCCTTCCTTGATTCTGCTTAGAGAAATAAGTATATGCATCAGTCCTCAGGGACTGGTGGAAGGTTGACTACTCTACCTCAGGAGTAGTACCGATGCTTAAAATGAATGGCATCTTTTTCCATTGATGTCAAAGGGGGAGTATATATAGATTCATGAAAAACCAAAGTAAAAAGAGGAGTAATATACTAAGGGAGAGCAACATTCAGTTATGACAGTAGTACAGTTGAGGAAATGGAGAATATTAGAAAAAATTGTAGTAGATGGAGGATTCATCTTTGGTGGAGTTTTGAAGAGGAAATGGAGAATGTTATAAAAGAAATGTTCATTTGGGTTGGTGGTGGTTTTTCATTCCATATGTTGCCATCAGTGCCAAAGGGGGAGATTGTTGGAGATTTGCCAGCAGGCTAGTACTGACTGTATGTTTGTCATTGATGACAACATATGGAAAGTAGCATATGTGGAAGTCTTATGTAGTAAGATTTTAGTATATGTAGCATGGACATGATATCAGCATGATATCATGGGCATAGAGGTTAATTGTTAGTACAGACAGTTATATAGCAATTGGTGTCAACAGTGTTCCTGACAGAGTAACAGATAGTATTCTATGTATGGTTGTTTGTAAAATTATCATGGAGCCTTGTGCACTTGGATATATGTTGAAGACATGTTAGTGATGTTTTAGTTATGTACGCATAGTCTGATGATGAACGCAAGTGAAGTTATGCAGTCGCTATTCACCAGTAGCCATTTCCTGTGTTTGTTCAGAAGAGCCAACAAAGATTTTATTGGTTCTTGAGTTGTGCCTATCTTGAGGGTATGCACCCTTGGAGTTAAGCTTAGAGGAGTGTTATTGATGTTTGATTAAGAGTGCATGAGTTAATTCATCTTATAGAGAAAGTTCCAGTTGTTTTGGTAGAGCCGATAGTGTGTAGCATGCATCTACATTTATTTTATTAGACAGGTCCCATAATGAGTTGTGTGCATAATAGAGCTGTCAGAATGTTTTTTGGAGTTTACTATGGTTTCTATAATATGATTTCAAGGTGGTTCTAATAGGCCAACTTGATTATATCATTTGGAGGAAAGATATTTATAGGCAGTCATTTGTGATTGTTGAAGTGTGGTTCATGGTTGATTAAGCAGAGTAGAGTAGAGTGTGCGAAGTATTGAGCCATCAGAAGAAGGTCTATGTGACCAAGTAAAGTACTTGTGCTATTCATTGGAACTGATCCAGATAGTAGGTTAAAGCGTAGTTCACCAAGATCTAGCTATAGTGTGTATCTGTTATTTAGAATGTTGTAGCCTTCACACATTTGAGCAGTGAACTCTCAGACAGTGCATCCTCTCCCCTAACAGGGACAATTGTAAAAGACTCCTAACAGGGTCCGACCTTTAACCAGGTCTACTATACTTAATATATTGTAAAGCTACTCCTAACAGGGTAAAGGATCTTCTAGCAAGGATCATTATACACTAGTATAGTATATTAGTGGGTATCAAGTCCCACCGGGGTTTTTATCTATTTGGGTTTCCCCGTAACCAAAATATTGATGTTGTGTTCATGTGTTCTTTCATTGTGTTTATGCTTTATCTTTAAGTATACTTAATTGGATAAATAATTGAATCTTGTAGATAACTGATTCACCCCACCTCTCAGTTATCTCTTGGGACTATTCCTAACACTAACAAGGTGAAGATCCTAATAGATCGAAGGTAAATCCCTTGATCGGATCACACCTAATAGTGTGTATTGTAATTCTTAACATAATTGACTCTTAACCAAGTATACTTCAGAAGAGTATTTTCTTTATTGGGTGAAAAATCCCATAGTGGTTTTTCCGAAAGCTAGGTTTCCACATTAAATGCTGGTGTTACATATGATGAATGATTTATGTGATTGATTTATTAATTTTTAAAGTTTATTTACTATTTTTGGTAAATAGTGAATTATGTTTAAGAGAGTTAATCAAAGAAAAGTTTTTGAGGTACGGAGACAAGGATTACTGATTCACCCCTTGCTCCATAATCCAACAATTGGTATAAGAGATAAGTAATCTAAAGAGATAAGTTTGAAGGACTTGAGTTAAAGATGTCAAGATATATAGGAGAGAAGTATCTAAGCTGAACAAGAAAATTTTCTCAACATGGAAAAGTAGGATGAGGAACTGTATCTATCTTGGATTGGAGAATTTGCACTAAATCTTTTGGATAATGACTATACTCCACCACCTCCTAGACCCATGATAGTTGATTGGATGAGAGAAAAGTAGGAACACAACTTGATAATGATTGAAATTTATACTTCCCTAATCAATGTTTAATTAAATGATGTTAAGGACTATGCTAACTCAAGAGAGATGTGTGATAGGCTTACACTTATATATGGAGGAGATCAACATGTACAAAAGGAAAGGGTTGACAACCTTAGAGTACAATATGATGAGATGAGAATGAAATATGAAGAGAACATTACCCAATATAGTTTTAGAATCAATGAAGTTGTCAGTGTCATTAGAGGTGTTGGTGGAACGTTGACTAATGAAGAAGTGGTAAGTAAAATTCTGAGAACTCTTTCTTCAAAGTATGCTATTAGAGTATCTTCTATTTAGGAAATGAGATCCATACTGAACAATGTTATTACTCTTGAAGCCTTAATTGTTAATTTGTCTACATTTGAGCTAAGTAATTATGATAATAGTTTGCTAATTATTCAAACTACATTTAATTCATCTCTAAACATCATAACTTCTAGAAAAGAAAGAGAAATTCATAGTAGTTCACCTAGAAGTCAATATGATAGTATTCTATCCAAAGAGAAAGAACAAGAAGAGTTAGAGGCACTGCTGGCTAAGAGACTACTAAGAGGTAAAGGAAAGTACAAAGGTAAATTACCTCTAAAATATTTTAATTGTAATAAGATTGCCCACATTGCATCTAGATGTCCTAATAATGACAAGAATGACAAAAGTGATAAGAAGGAGAATAGATACCGAAGGTTTAGAGACTACAAGGAAAAATGAAAGAATTCTTTCTACCTAGCCAAGGAAGGTGTAAGAAATGATTAATCGAATGATATTGAAGAAGGATACGAAGTTGTCTATGTTATTGTAATGTATGATTCAAAAGAAGAAAAGTGTGAAGATGAAAAATCTATTATTTCTCATGTAAGTAAATCTGACCCATGGATAATTGATAGTGGATGTTCACATCATATGACTAGATATTGATAAATTTGAGAACCAAGAAAAGTATGATGGAGAATTTTTTAGATTTGGAAATGATGCTCCATGTCATGTTAAAGGTAAAGGACTAATTGTATTGAATGAAAATATGATATGTGATGATTCATACTGGGTTAAAGGACTAAAATATAATTTGTGGAGTGTTTAACAACTGAAAAACACTATCCATTGACTGTAATTTCAAAATAGAAAGGTAAAGATCTATGATATTGATGGAGATCTGATTGGAACTAGTGAACAATATAAAGGTAATTTATTTTATCTTGACACTACTGCAAAGAGTTTCTTCTTTGTTAAAGTTTAAGATGTATGGCTATGGCATAGAAGACTTGTTTCATGTAAATTTTGACAACATGATTAAAGTGAGAAAAAAGAAAATAGTCACAGGTCTACCAAAATTAAGCAAACCTTAGAAAGTGATGTTTAAGGAATTTCAGATTGGTAAGATGAAAAAATTAAGTTTCATAAGAAAGTCTTAGTCATCTAATGGTATTTTGGAATTAGTTCATAATGACCTTTATGGATCTATGATAATTCAAAGCTATTATGGAGATTTGTACTTCATTTTGTTTTTTTGATGATTATTCAAGAATGATGTCGGTTATATTTCTAAAAGAGAAGTATGATGCTTTCCAAATGTTCAAGTGGTATAAAGCTATAGTTGAAAAGAGAAAAGGTAAACAAATGAAATGTTTGAGATCAAATAGAGGAGGTGAATTTGTCTCTGATGAATTTACTATCTTTTCCAATGAGAATGGAATCAAAAGACAAGTATCTACACCAAGAACTCCACAAAAAAATGGTATAGCTAAGAGAAGGAATAGATATATAGTTTATTGTGCTAGAATATTGTTGATTGATAAAGAATTTGCACAAAAATTCTAGAGAGAAGCCATTAGTACCACTGTCTACACACTCAACTGAGTACAATTAAAGAAAGGAACCAATAAGACCCCTTATGAACTCTAGTATTGGCATACAACAAATGTAAGTTACTTTAAAATTTTCTAAAGTAGGTGTTACATACTGAAAGATGATAAAAATAGAAGGTTTGACTCAAAAGGTGATGAAAGTATATTCCTAGTTTATTCATCAAAGATAAAAGCATTAAATGTTTGAATAAGTCTACTAACAAAATTGTAGAAAGTGCAAATGTGAGGATTGATGAATTTGATTTGAAAAATGAAGAAGATAGAAAAAAGGAACCTGAGGATTATCAAATATTTGTTTATGTATAGGGAGGTAATTTAGTTGATGTAAGAAGACATCACTCACCGAGAAAAATCATTGGAGATAGAAATAAAAGAGTCATGACAAGAAGTAAGTTGAAGGATAACAAATGTTTGATTTATGAGTTTAAGCCAATATTAGTTAAGGATGCACTTGGAAATGAAGCTTGAGTTAATGCAATGAAAGAAGAAATAAATCATCTTGAAAAGAAAAATACATGGTCATTAGTACTGAGACCTAAGGATAAGAATTTGATTGGATCATAGTGGGATTTTAGGAATAAACTCAATGAAAAAGGAGATGTCATCAGAAACAAAGAAAGATTAGTTTGCAAAGAGTATGCACAAGAAGAAGGTATTGACTATAGTGATAATTTTACCCCTGTTTCTAGATTAGAATGTGTAGGGATATTAATTGCATATGCTTCTTATATTGGATTCAAATTTTATCAGATGGATGCTAAGTCTGCATTTTTAAATGGAAATCTTGAAGAAGAGGTTTACATTGAACAACCTAATGGATTTGTTGAAGATTCTAACAAGAATATGGTATGCAAACTACACAAGGCTTTATATGGATTAAAGAATGCACCTTGAGCATGGTCTGAAAGATTACACTCTTACTTAATCAAGATTGGATTTTAAAGGAAAAGTGATAACAATAATTTATATTTGAAATGTGATAGTTTTAATAAGATTTTGATTGCTGAGATATTTATTAATGAAATTATATTTGGAGGAAATGAGATAATGTCTTAATCATTTGCTGAAGAAATGAGAAATGAATTTGAGATGTCTATGATAGGAGAGATTAAATTCTTTATTGCACTTCAAATTCAACAAGTTAAGGATGAGATCTAACACAATCAAAGTAGATTAAGGAGATCCTAAAGACATTCAATATGAAAGAATCAAAACTAGTTGGAATACTGATGGCTAGTGGTTGTAAATTGTCAAAGGAAGATGATACAAAGGAAGTGAATGAGACACTTTACCAATCCATGATTGGTAAACTATAGTATGTTGTACATAGTAGGCCTGATATTGTACATTCAGTTATTATTTTGGCAAGATTTTCTACCAACTCAAATGAGACACATATTTCTATAGTTAAAATAATATTTAGATATCTGAAAGGGACTAAATATTTTGATCTTCTATACACAAAAGGAGGATATTTTTATCTTAAGGTGTATATTGATGTTGATTGGGTTGGAAACATTGATGAAAAAAATAGCACAAGTGGGAGAGATTTCTTTATAGGAGAAAGATTAGTGACATGGTTAAGAAAGAAAAAAAAATATTTTTCACAATCTACTGTCGAAGCTGAGTATGTTTTTGCAGCTATGAATTGTTCAAATATAGTGTGGATCAAACAATTACTTGAAGATATGAAAGAAGAGACTACTGATCCAATTACTATTTTTTATGATAATAATAGTTCTCTAAACATATTTAAGAATTATGTGATGCATTCAAAGACAAAGCACATTTCTATCAACTATCATTACTTGAGAGAGAAAGTACAAGATAAGCATGTGATATTGAAGTATGTGAATTCTAAGGACCAGATAGGTGATATATTTACCAAAACACTACTAAAGGATTCTTTTGAGTATCTCTGAGGTAATTTAGGGGTTCTTCCCCTATCAAATATTTATTAAGGCAAGATGCATGTGATGCAGGAGCATCTCAGGTCCTTGGCAATCCTATGTCACCAAAAAGATTTTGAAGTTTGTCTATGTTGCTCGGTTCCTTCTCTGACCGAGTTGGTCGGTAGTTGGTTGGTTTTCTTTGGTTACCAAGTTTGGTCAGTTATCTCTTGGGCAGTCATTTGTTTCACTGGTGCTCGGTGATGCTTGTTTGTTACTCGGTCATCCTTGCTTACCGAGTAGTTTATTTTGAGTTTCTGTTGAGGCCGACTTGTGCATTGATTATGGGTCACAAATTTAATGCTAGTATCCATCATTGGGAAGCATGTGGTCCTAGGTCTAACCATTCCTTCCATTGATTGTGGATCTAAAGGCCAACTCAGTTCAGTAGCCTCTTGTATAAGTATAGTTGTTTGGTTAGAGTTTAGGGAGTTAGTTTTGATAGAAGATAGAAGATAGTAGAATCAATATTGTTGGTAGATCCTCGCATGTTTGAGGACTTCTGTAATTCATTGTAATATCTAGCCATAACTGGGAAGGCATTATAGCCTAGCATGTATGAATCAATTTGAATGAAGTTAATATATCAATGATCATGCTTTCTCTCTCTCACTGTGTTGTTGTTGTTGCTTCCATGTGTTGTTGACCAAGGTGGATTAGGTAGGGTGTGCCATTGTTCTGGCCCCTACCATACTCCTTTGTGCTAGGTGGTATTAGAGAAAGGTGAGATCTGGATCTAGGTCTGGGGATCTAGGTTTGTAGGTTCCTTCTTCCAAAGCCCTAGTTGAATTGTTGTGGGTGGAAAATTGTGATCTGACCTGCAATTGCGGAGGTTTTTCAAGATGGTTTGTGGGAGGTGAGAAGCAGATCCAGGATTGGCAGGCATGTTGAGACAACTTTCTACTAGATTAGAAGTTGTTGAAACAACCCAGAGAAGTGGCAGACATCTTGAAGATATTAGTGATGATGAAATTGAAGTGGAACAAGGTGAAGCAGAACCTGCACCTGTGATGGATTAGGGTGAGGAAATATTCTTGAAGGCTTTGACAAGTTTGAAGTCAACACCACATTTCAATCCTCCTAAATATAGTGGGAAATTGGATTCTGATGAATTGATAGACTAGATCAGGGTAAGTGCACAAAGATGGGCGACCAAAAAGGGGGTATAAGATGCCACTTTTTTCCTAAAATTAGTAAACTCTGAACTTCAACGAGAAATTGAAGATAGTTAAACTCAAAATTTTAAGATGCGACAAAAATAAGAGTTGTAATACTCTAAATCTAGTTCCTAAACTATTAACTTATTTTGAAAATGGTGTAGATTCAGGCCCTCAAAAAGGGGGAGCAGAAAAAGTGGTCTTATTTTTTATGAAAAACATAACATAGCGTCTGGTGTGCACCCCCTAAAATGTTAACTTTTTTTTTGAATTTTTTTAATCACTACGGTGAGAAGTTAGCTAACACCATGTAGTTTATCCTAGAATTTTTTGGTAATTTTTTGATGAATGTATAATTTTTGATGAATTTACGAAGTGCACACATCCTGGAAATATGATATTTCTGTGTGCTCCCCCTAGAAATCATTTAAAACTAATCAAAAATCAAATTTTCATTTTTTTAAAAGTATGTAGAATGGAGTCTAGTTTCTAAAAATGTAACTTGTTGCAAAATTTGATGAACGAGCCAAAATCTATGGCCAAAATACTACATGTTGGTTTTTTACAAAAAATGGACATACACACAAAAGAAATTAGAGTTGAAAAACTTAACATAATCATGTTAGTACCTATGAAAATTTCATGGCTGTAGCATTTTTCTTCTGGTCCTTGAAATGATTTTTATGTCTCTGGCCTTAAAACCCTTGGCAAATATTCAAAAATCTAGCCATTATAGTGAAAAAGCCCTAAAAATCCCTTGGCCTTATTCTATTTCTTCATTACCTTTTTGGCCACTTAATTTTTCCTTTTGGCATGTGCATTTTTTCATTTCTTGATTGGTCGCTAATTCGCTAACTCTTTCGACGGTTATTTTTCTCATTCGGCGATTACGTGACTGAGTGTTCGCGTAATATCCCATTGTCTGGCAGTTATTAGAAAATTTCTAGCGACCCGGTGAGCGGCTTGTTTTCCTTCAGTCGCTTATTCGTAGAGTGGTGGTCCCTCTTTTAAATGGTAATACATGTGGACCTGTGTCAGTGAGGGTGGCCGACGTGTCAAGCAGTTATTTGATGCCAACGGTGAGTTGGATTTCATGTCAGCGGGGCCCAATGTCAGAAGTTTTAAGATCAACGGTTGGTGCATGATCTTATGAAATATTCTTCCTCCTTCAGATCATGCACCCGCCATCCATTTAGATACCAATATGCAAGCAGGTCCACTACCACATAAGCACAAATGACGCTTCCCTATTGGCCGAAAGAATCAATGAAGTGGCAGGGTTGTCAGAATGACCTGTGAATGAAGAAAAAATTGTGTGTCCGCTTGCAGGATTTTGTGACATGGTGGTCTCTCATTCGTCAAAGTATCCTATGTAGCACAGTGGGGTCATGCTCTATGATATCATCTAAGATTCCAAATCAATGGTTGGCATGTATTCTCATATAATCTTTTGAGCCCTTCAGAACATGCGCCAACCATCCATTTCTCTAGGTGTTCAAGTCAGTAATAAACGGTGGGTCCAAAATGACACATGAGCATAGTTGGCGATCTATGATTGGTCCATGATACAATACATTGGTAGTTGTTAGTGGGACTTGGTTTCTGACTTGTCAAAGGGTATTGACATCTACATAAGATCAATGATGGGCGTAAGTTCTCATGGGATGTGTTAGAGGTTTGAGATCTTACGCTGGCCATCATTTTTACTTTTCTTAGAGGTGATAAGGTGAAGTGGGTCCACTACTATGTGTACTCAATTTGGCATCTCTTCATTGGTCAATGAAGGTTGACATGGAGCTTGTCAGGGGGACCTGAATCAGAAAGATTGATTGACGGTCAGTGCATGATCTTATGGAATATTCTTGCTCCATGAGATCATACGCGAGCCATCCATTTTGATGCCAAAGGGTCAGTGGGTCCTATGTCAAAAGTGACTAGGTGGTAAGCAATGAATGGTGTGATGATAGGTGGCACAAAGCAGGCCTAGGTGGGGGTTTAGTGGTTAGCGGCTCTGAAAAAGTTTAAGGGGTTCGTTCATTCGCGTAATAAAATGGAGGTGCTCCAAATTGACTAGCAATCTAGTGAATAGGCATTCACGTTATCGCTAAATAAACTGAGAGAGAGATAAAGTATTATGCAAATGGCTGAAAGCCTTCAGTCACGAGTTCACTAAATAAAGACCGGGGTTGGTTACTTTCCTTTGTTTGCTGAATCGCTGAGTTAAGCTCGGGTTAGCAATTTCATTTCGCGAATAGGAATTGCTTTGTCACATGTTCACTAAGAGTTAACCTGAGGGTGTCTGAAGAGTTAAGTCATGAAGCCCGTGAAAAGGAAGGATCTGACAGTCGCGACTTAAAGTTGATCCAGATTTAAATGTGGACCATCGATATACTACTAGTGCCATGAAAATGACTGTTGCTACCAAGATTTGAAAATTTTAAAGGGTTTTCAGCGATAGGAAGGACTGGAATTGAATGCTTTTGCAGCTGGATTTGGTAGAATTGGTTTTGCCGGTTGTTGCAATGTGGTCCAGGGTGTTCCATGATTATTTGCAGTGGATTTTTGTACCATGATGGTGTTTCTTGAGGTGTATTGCAGGTGGGAAATCAGATCAATAAGTCTAATAGATTCATGATTCTTGGTACAGATCAGAGAATTACCATTTATGAGGATCATTCTGGGATCTTCTTTCTCCAGGCTACTTGGGTTTCCCCCCTTTTATTAAATTTTTTACTGTTTCTAGTTGGTCTGGTGGGTGAAACCCTAACCCTAGTCATCTATAGCTTGTTGCATCCTATTTTGGGATTTCAAGATGACTAGGGGGTGTATATATTGCAGAAGTTTTTCTACATTAGGTTGTTGTTGATGTTATATTGAAAGTCAATGTAAAAGACTGAACAAGGAGAGCCTGGATTTTGGGTCTGTTTCCTTAGCATTTTGTTGTTTGATAATGTATTGATTTTGAAAGTTTTAATGAGAATACATTTGGATTCCAATTTCATATTTGTGTATGTCTTCTTTTTTTTTTCTTGAGCTCATATATGTTAATTTCACAAAGTGGGTTAGCATATGGTAAACAAAGAGTATTTTGAAATTATCTTTAAGTTCCTAACAAAGTTAGGACTAAATTCTTTGAGGTAGTTTCAGTGAGTTCATGGCTAAATAAGGATTTGATGTCTTGATATGTGAGTGAGAGGGATAATAGGAAAAGTACTTATCCTGAATTCAAGTGTGTTTGAGTTAGGGTTTTCAGTTGATGTATGCTATTAGGTGACTCTATGCCCTGGGTTAAGGCACTGATCTCTTCTCTAGAGGTAGTCCATCATCATCAATCACACACACAAATTAAATGATAAAATCTTTAATCAATTAGTAAAGGGGTATAAATGTCTATTAGTTAGTGATTCCTTTCAAGAAGTGAATCCAGGGTACACCCACCTGAGCATCTTGGCTCAAAGTGTAAGAGGATCTCCTTGATCATTGTTAATTGGCCCTTTTCCTTGCAGACTTTGGAGTGGTGATAGAGTCAGTGACATTTAGTTGTCAATCATAGTGTAAACTTGCAAGTAGAAATGAAGAGGGGAACCAACAAATCATAATTAAAAAAAAATTATATGCTTAGATAGCTAAGAGAGTGATCTGCAATATCATGTCTAATTTTTACATTCTTGAGCCACAAGTAAACCTAACGAGGAGCACTTAAAAAAGATGTCATTTTTTTTTATGTCTACTAGAAAACACGTCTCAGGCCTATTTGAATCATCCAAGCCTTTGGGTTGTATCTCCAAGGCAAATCTAAGCCTTAGGATGGGTAAATTCCAATGCATTACAAAGCACATGCACCCTATAGGGCACATATTAAAATCTATGACTTTCATAGGCTGTGCATCCTATGAAAATCATAGACTTCAATAGTGTGCGAGCCCTATAGGGTGTGCACCCTATTTAAGACATAGATTTAAAAAGTGATGAGAAATAGTTAAAGTGAGAGGAAGAGAGATAGATAGAGGGAGAAAAAGAGAAAGCAAGAGAGAGAGAGAGCACTCTCTCTCTCTCTCTCTCTCACACACACACACACACATGCTCTCTCCTGTGGGTGTGAATTTTGTACCTAGCTATAGACACAACACTTTAGTAAAACATTAGAGGCTAGCCAAAAACCAAAATCGTGCAATGAAATGGAAACTAAACTAACCAGGCAATTTACTTCCTTCTAGTAGGTGCAAGTATGATACTCTTAGATCAAACCAAGACCAATGACAATGCAACACCTAAACGAAAGATTTGAATGCAAAGAATTGAAAAACTATATGAATGCAGATTATTCTATATTTTTGTATTTTCTATGCAATATTAATGAGAAATTGTATGAATCTAAGCTATAATGTATGAAATTGAGTTTTAATGCATATTTAATCTAAGAAATCCTATGAATGCATATAAAAATCTATGATATGAAACTATGAATGCTCAAAATAATAAATGAAAATCTCACAATAGCCTTGATTTACAAAAGATTTATTCTTCAGTCACAAATTCGCCATAGTGAGGATGCAATTTCAAGGATCCTTTTAGAAGAGCTGAAGCCTTGATTTTATAGAAATCCAGGGCTTTGGAGATGCATGAGAAAATCCATAAATCACTCTTGATAAACTCAGGTTGATTTTTGAGTTAACAAGAAATCAGAGACAATTAACTCACAAAATCATGCAAAAGCATGCAAGAACAACTTTTTAACTCAAATCAGAAGTTTAGATCCCCTTTGAACTCAAAATAGAGTGTTGAGTTTCCAAAAGTTAACAACTTGCATTGATTTCCTGATTTTGAGTTTAACTGCTCTTTGAATGTGCACAATTAATTAAATAAATAAAGTGATTTATTCCCAACTTAACTGATTTTTGGGTTAATCAATTATTAAATCAAACTTTATTCAAAAGCTATATTATTAGAAATTGACAACTAACATTAATCCATTAAATAGGAATTTAATCAATTAGTAATGAGATTTTTTATTTTATTGTCAAAATTAAATAAAACAATTAAGTGGCAGTATTAAATCTAATTAATTAAATATTTAGAATATTCAATTAATCAAACTTTAGGATAAATAGGATTTATCGCCAAATAATCATTAAATTAAAGATAATTAGGATAAATAGGAATATTGCTAGGAATATTCCTCGATGCAGAATTTAGGATAAAATCAATTAGAATTCAATAATGTGCAGATGTGCCTTAGGTTAGGACTTTGATGTCAATTTTAGTTGAGTTGTAGATGTAGGAGGTTAATGAACCTATAGCCCATTTTTGGGGTATTACATTTTGCCCCTCTTTGAATGATTGTGCTAAGCATAGTGGTTCAAAGAATAGTCTGTGTATGATATATGTATGAAACTGATTTGAAAGATTTGAAAGAGAGATATTAACCCAGGCCTAGAATGACCAGTAATCAAGATGATGCTAGCTATATCAACAATGAACCAGTGATTATGAAAAAGTACCAAAATGCCTGATTCTGAACCTTATGATTGCGAAGAAGTGAGTGACCGATTCCAAACCTCAATGTCCTTGTATGAATCATATTGGTATCACATTCTGAACCCATAAGTTATGAAGAACCAAGGAAATAACACTAATGAACCAAGGGTTACGAAAAGATGGTATAGTTTAAAAGATAGATTTAGGATACTAGATGAATCTGATATGCCCCAAGAGATGATATATTTGCCCCAAGCAATGAGGACTTTAGATGAATCAACAACTAGACGTGGTTGTTGTCTTGATTACTGAGGAAAGATTGATTATAGATTTAGAGTACATAATTTGAACTATGTGTAATACCATGCCCCCTTCGGGATAAAAATTGAAATCTGACAAGAAAAGTCAGTGTTGAATGGTTTAGAAGCATGTTAATTGATTTGAGAAGTCGTTATACACGTTCGAGAACATGTTTCGCATCGTTTAGAGGTCCTGGAGACCAATTTTGACTAGGTTTGACCATGAGTTGACCATGGTTGACCAAGTTGAAATTTGGATAGTTTGATGTAAGATAATTAGTTAAGTTGAATTCTAGATTTCTGTGATGATTGAAGGTCGATTGTGCAAGTAGTCAGACATCCTGGGTCTGAAAATTTTAAATCATGATTTTGACATAGTGAATGATCTTAGATTTTGATTTTGATCCCAAAAATGGGTTCAGAACATCAAAATTAGCCAGGGGTGCAATTTTCATGAAAAATGGAGCACTTTTGAAAATTAGGT
The DNA here is from genome assembly GCA_027943335.1 of Chamaecyparis obtusa. Taxonomy (NCBI): domain Eukaryota; kingdom Viridiplantae; phylum Streptophyta; class Pinopsida; order Cupressales; family Cupressaceae; genus Chamaecyparis; species Chamaecyparis obtusa. The sequence continues at coordinate 975,541 of BSBK01003219.1, read as the reverse complement.
CAAAAGCTATATAAAGGCCAAAAGGGTCATTTTCAAATCATTTTCACCGTTGGCTTTTGAAAACCTTGTGGAGCCCTCTGAGTGAGAAAATAGCAAAAATGAAGGTACCTATGTCTTCACATCATTTTGAGTGCAGCCGGAGGCATCAGAGACCTCGACAGTATGGACATCCGATACGTGGACCTCTTTGCTTCTCTGAAAAGTCAATTTTTCTTTGTTTATAGCATTTGTTTCGTACGTTTTCAAATTTTAATTTTTGCATGCATGAAAACTCATACAACTATCTATTTGGGCTCGTATGAATTTTCAACCCTAGTTAGATTGCCATTTCATTAACCCCCAAGACTTGTATGAGAGGGACCCAAGAGTCGTACGACGTTTCATCGGGTTCTTCCTAACTCGTATGAGGAGAGATGCAGTTTCGTATCATAATGCTTTGTCTTATGGTAACCAATGAAAACTTGTACGATTTTTTCTGCCAGTTTTCTTTATTGTTTGAAAAATAGTGAGCCCAAAACTCATTTCTAGGGCAAAATTTTGAATTTTTTGAACTTTGAGCTTGATTATTGAGTCTTTGATCTACCTTCTAAAATAGCAATTTTGTTCCATTACAGTATGTGTAGCCTATTTTTCAACCAAAATACTGATAGGGTTCCCTATTTTTGTACTATGTAGGTCATATATCCTAATGTTCATGTACGTATCTCTCATCCAGCCACTTAGAGGCTTTGTGTTTCCTTGCCTAATCTGATGAGAGTACATCTTGCTACTTGCAGTTTTGAGTATTTGATCCATTTACCCGAGATTAGGGTAAACCATGGTCTTTTGACTACATTGATAAAGAGGTTCCATTCAGAGACACAAACATTCCATCTACCTACTGGAGAGCTTACTATGACTCCAAAGGATGTTTATAGGATTCTTGATATTCCATTTCATAGTAGTCAGCGTCCAGCGTATGTGAGTTGAAGGAACTCTAGCTTATTAGCATTCAGACATCTCTTTAGAGATGACACTTAGTTGACTGGTTACATTTCATGGGAAACCTTAGTACAACATTATGGATAGTCTCACAAATTGGAGTGTATTATTGCTAGGATGATCGGCGGTATCATCATGTCTGACCATCAGTAGAATGGTCGTCTGATGGGCTGGGCCCCTATAGTTGCACATTTGATGGTGACTCCTTCTAAGTTAGCCTAGGGTCAATGTCTCTTGGCCCACATGTTCTCTGAGATGCATGAGGTAGTGTATCAAGAGAGAAAGAGTTTTTCTACCGGTGCTCTAGTTTTGTAGATTTGGGCATGGGAGCATATCTAGGTTTTGAGACCAGTGTGTACCTCACAGAGGCAGCCACAAGAGCCTGTGATATATATTTATGCCATATATGTCATACAAGGATGCATGGGCCATGTAGAGTATTGGATATGATGTCTTGGTGACATGACCTTTGTATGATGGAGGCCCTATTTAGAGATTGAGCCTTGGCATACTACACAAGAGCAGTTTAGTTTCTTCTTTCAGAGTCGGGTGCTGATAGGATGATCATCCTCTATATTGGAGAGATTTCTTATCACCAGGGTATGGTGTCAGTATGGATGAGTGTAGGATGCACTGTAGGATTACAACACTTATGGACAGATAGCTCGTGAGCTTAGACTTGGATGGACCCTGAGGCTTTCTTATGCCTTGTGTTCATAGGAGTACAATGCTATCATTGGTAGAGATTGGAAGTATAGGCCACAGGTTGCAGATGTAGGAGTTACATATGGATTTATTGGATGGCTTGCTGATCATCCTATTCATAGATTTTTTGACCCTACAAAGTTGATACCCTCCATGGAGGAGGTGATGGATGTCACAGGTTCTCTGATGGGATAGGGTCCTAGACCCACACAGGTTTTGATTGTACACCCCACACCTCAGAGACTGAGACCGATGGCTCCTCCATAGAGACCATTACGATAGATGAGGCCCCCTCATCCCACTAGTTCCATAGCAGGTAGATCTAAAGGTTCACAGAGATGGACTAGGGGAGAGGGTGATAATTTAGGGAGTGTTGGTACTACTGAGGAGGTACTTGCAGTTGAGCAGGTTGTAGGTGGTGATACTGATCCCATATAGGAGGATACCAATTTTGATCTGGGTACAGAGGTTAGATGCTATAAGGTGTATAGAGTAGAGACCATAGAGAAGCCTACTAAGGATACTGACATGCCTGTGACATATGCCAATCCCAGTGTTCCATTGTCTACACAAGAGATCCTGAGGAGGCTCAGATTACAAGTCTGGGACTTGAAGGTTCACAGTGCTTGCTGGGAGGAGAGATATCTAGAGGTAGATAGATAGCACATTGAGCTTCATGGTGAGGTTCAGAGATTACAGGCAGAGGTTATCCATCAGACCTCTAGATCTTTTTACTATGTTTTTGCATACTACATAGCGGTTCCACTTGCTTAGATAGTTCCTTCGTACTCTCAATACATGATAGCATAAGAGGGAGTGAGAGCACCTAGGGTTGAAGCAGTACTAGATGCACCGCCACCACCTCCACCAGATGGAGAGGATCATGCCGATAGCTGATCTGTCATGATATTCTAATATTTTTGTTGCTCTTTTGATATTGATACTATTATAATAGCTCACATGAGCTCATTCTTTTGTACATTGTGCCAGTAGTGCACCCCTGACTATTTTGAGTTTTATGATATATATATGAGATCGAGACTTTTGGTTGTGACTTCATTTGTACTTGTCATGTTTTTGATGTATGATGATATCATGTGATGTAAATTCTATGAGTAGAGTAGAATGTATGTATGGATTAATGCAATGCAATGATTTTATTTCATATGTATGAATGTTATGTAAATGTACTTGATTATGGAAAGTGTATGTATGGAAATGTATGTAATGCAAGAGATGGAATGAATGATTATGAATATGTAATGAAAATGTAATGATACACATGATATGTTTTGTAGATATTGATGAAGACAAGTACTCAATCTTATGTCAAAAAGGATGTGTAACCCGGGATTGTGACTACTTGTGTTTCTATGAGAAAACCTTTGTATGAGATTCAACTCTACAATTTGCAGTTCAAGTATAGTTTTAGAAGGATTGTTTAAAGATTGTCAAGCAATTTGTGAGATCATGCAATCATGGAAAGTGCAAAAATGAAATGCAAACCTAGGACCTAGGACCTAGTCATTGATCATGTGTCGGTCATTTGTCATCATTGAGTTTTTTAGGTAACCGAATAAATCAATACAATGCCCACTAGTTAAGAAATTATAGACATATGAATATTGATTTGTATGTGCAAGAATCAATACAACGCCCACTGGTTAGACAACCATGGACATATGAATATTGATTTTGTTTTCATAATGTTAGATTAGATATAAGCACCAAGGGACAAATGCCAGGATGACCTGAATATCATGTCTATTTTAATATAACAATTTGTATAAGCATCAAAACATAAATGTCATGATGACCAGAATATGCCTTGCTGAAAAAAACACATCAAGCAGTCAAGAGATCATTCTAAATCCAATGTGAATTACCCATAGTGACCCTTTATCGTTCACATCCTTAGGCAAGATCGTGTTTCACAGTAGGAGAAAGAACTCACTCAAAAAGACAATAGTTAGATCAAACTTCCTTGAATTTTCTGGGTATCAATGGTTGAGGTACGCATGGCCATCCAATTCAAGATAGAGGCACTTACAGTTGGACACCATTTCAATCCAGAATTTCCAAAGTTGTTAGATTTTCACATATAAGAAGAAAACAAAGAAAAGATTATGCCCCCAGTCATCACTCTCTAAATCCTGTAAAGGACATCATCAAAGAGCTCGGAGGGACACAATATGCAAAGATCTCAATGTGAATCAGTAAGCATAGAAGGAGATAAAAGCATGAAGCATAGATTTTTTTCAATTTGTGTTTGATTGCATTGTTGTAGATGCAAAATCCTTTCTGGAGAGGAGACTGACTGACTGACTCAGATGAAGTTTCAAAGGACTCTGACTGGAGATTATACATCTAAGATACATTGGAGGCCATAGGATATGACATTGATTGCCCCCAAGTTTGAACATTGATAGGATACAAATGCTTGAGCTGATTGGTGTACCAACCGACTTATTGAAAATAGGAATGCGGGAACAAACCAAGAGATATGTACAAACTAAAGCAAGACTGAAAGCTGGGAAAGACCAAGATTGCGCTGATAGATGGAGAATTTTGAACAAGTGGCTCCTGTTTGCTGGGTTTTCACCATCTTGGCAGAGATTCTATTTTTGCTACCAAGGTACCTATTTCCAGGTTTTCACCAAGGCATTTTTTCTTTTTCTCATTTTTTTGTATTTTTCATTTTTTTAATTTTTTTGTACTTTTGATATTTTTTACTTTTTTTTTTTTTTTTGGTGAATCATCAAGGCACCTATTGCTAGGTTTTCACCAAGATGTTCATTTTTTCAGGACTTTTTCAAATTTTTAAGATTTTTTTAGGACATTTTACTATAGACTAAATATCTTAGGCATAGAATTTCTTCAGATGGAGAACGTTGATTGGTTCTCAGAGCTGTTCTCCTTTAGTCGTTGAGAGTTGATAGGCTCCAGAGCCAAAAGTAGTAGTGATTACAAAGGGGCCCAGCTAGTTGGGTTCAAACTTTCCCTTGAACTCTCTATGTGATTTATTTTTGGGATTCTCTCTCAAGACTAGATCGCCAACTTGAAATTCTCCATGTTTGACTTTCTTTTTGTAGCCTCTAGACATTCTCTTTTGATATACTCTGAGATAATCATACACTGCTTGTGTGCACTCATCTAGTAGTTCAATTTCTTGCAACCTAGAGACTTTGTAGTCATCATCAGTTACTAGACCATGCATTCTAATTCTTAGTGATGGGATTTCAACCTCAATAGGCAGTACCGCTTCAGACCCATAAACTAAGGTGAAAGGTGTAGCCCCAGTAGGCATTCTGATACATGTTCTGTAGGCCCAGAGAGCTGGATTGATCATGAGATGCCAGTCTCTTCCTATTTTATTAACTGTATGGTGCAAGATTTTCAATAGATTCTTGTTTGAAGCCTCAACTTGTCCATTCCCTTGAGGATAGTAGATAGATGTCCAATGTTGTGTAATCTTAAATTTGGCACATAGATCATCCAAGTCTTTGTTCTTAAATTTTCCACCATTATCTATGACTATAGAATGTGGAATACCATACCGACATATGATGTAGTTTAAGATGAACATAGATATTTTCTTACCAGTTGCTTCTGTCAAAGGGACTGCTTCTGCCCATTTTGTAAAATAATCTGTAGCTGTGATTATATGGGTATGTCCATTAGAAGAATGAGGATGTATGGATCCTATAAGATCAAATGCCCATTGATGAAAAGGCCATTGAGTAGTGAAGGGAATTAGATCTCTCCCTAGAGCATGAATTAAGTTTCCATGCACTTGGCACTTTTGATAGTTCTTAGCAAACTTGATAGACTCTTTCTCCATTTCAGGCCAATAGTACCCATCCCTAATAAGTTTTTGATTTAGTGTTAAACCATTCGAGTGTGACCCACAAATACCATCATGGACTTCGTCTAACACATGTTGAGACTCCTCCCATTCTAAACATCTAAGTAGCATACCATCTAGACCTCATTTGTAAATATCATGACCAATTATGACATATTGGGAGGCATTATAGATAAGATATCTCTTTTCATGGCGGTTGAAGGTATCGGGAATGATTTGGTCTTTGAGATAGGAGAATAGGTTTTTATATCTGGATGAATCATGACCTACAATAATGAAAATAAAGTGTGTTTTAGGGGAGTCATATGTAGGATAAGATAGTACTTCCTTGAGGAACTCATAGCGTAGGTGATGTTCAGGTTGCTGTAATAAAGTAGATAATGTTGCCATTGCATCGGCAGCCTTATTCTCTATTCTAGTTATTTTCTCAAATGTGATAGAGATGAAATATTTCTTGAGATCATCTACCATTCTCTTGTATGGAATGAGATTTTCATCCTTTTTTTGGTAAATATCATTGACTTGATGTATTACAAGTTGTGAGTCTCCATGAATGTGTAATTCTGTTACTCTCCACTGAATTGCTATTTTCATACCATTCGAAAGGGCTTCATATTTAGCAATATTGTTTGTACAAGGAAATTTGATTCTAAATACCTTAGGAAAGGAGTATCCTTGAGGAATGATAAACAAGATGCCTGCTCCAGATCCATGCTATGTATAGGAGCCATCAAAGAACAATTGTCGTTCCCTAGAAGAAAGATTTATGAAAGAGGAATTTGGAAATTCCATTTCGATTGGTGTGTCATCAAACAAAGGTGCATCTGCTAATTGATTAGCAACAACTTGGCCTTTAATAGCTTTTCTTTCAACATATTCAATGTCAAATTCACTTAAGAGCATGACCCATTTGGCTAATGTACCCGTGAGGGCAGCTTTGCTGAGTAGGTACTTTAGTGGATCAATTTTAGCTACTAAATGTGTGGTATGAGCCAACATATAATGTCTCAGTTTGTGTGAGGCAAAGATCATAGTTAGACAAGCCTTTTCAATCATAGAATAGTTCTTTTCATATGCTACCAATGTTCTACTGATATAGTATATAGCTCTTTCCTTTTTGTTCTCATCATGCTGTGCAAGCAATGCCCCCAGTGATGTATCTGTTGTGGAGACATATAAGATCAATGGTTTCCCTTGAATAGGAGGCATCAAGATGGGAGGATTTGATAGATATTTCTTTATATGATCAAAATTATTTTCACATTCCTCGCTCCATGCAAATGTCACACCTTTATGTAATGTCTTTGTAAAAGGTTGTGATATGTCTGCTAGCTGAGATATGAAGCGTCTGATAGACTGAACCCTCCCTTGCAATGTTCTCATTTGACTAATACTCTTCGGGGGTTGCATCTCCATTATAGCCTTTACTTTAGCTAGATCTACCTCAATTCATTTCTTTGAAACAATGTAGCCTAAGAGCTTTCCAGAAGTGACACCAAAAGCACACTTGTTAGGATTTAGTTTGAGACTAAATTTTTCCATTCTGTCTAGTATCTTGCTCAAGTCATTTAAATGTTCAGCTCTAATCATAGATTTTGCTAAAGTATCATCAACATAATCCTCCATAGTTCGATGCATCATGTCATGAAAAATAGATTTCATAGCTCTCTGATATGTAGCACCAACATTCTTAAGCCCAAACGGCATGACATTCCAATAGAAGGTACCCCATGCACATGTGAAAGTAGTTTTCTCTTGATCCTCTGGAGCAATTTTGATTTTATTATATCCAGAAAAACCATCCATTAAAGAATGCATCTCAAAGCCCGTAGTCATGTCCACTATCATATCAATGGTAGGTAATGGAAAATCATCCTTAGGGCATGCTTTGTTTACATCTCTGAAATCTATGCACACTCTTATTGATTTGTCTAGTTTAGAAATAGGTACAATATTAGAGATCCATTCTACATAATCAATAACTCAGATAAATACAGCTTTTAGGAGCTTCTCTAATTCAGCTTTTACCAAGAGTGCAACATGTGGATGCATCTTTCTCAATTTTTGCTTAACAGGTTTAACGTTCGGAGCTATAGATAAATGGTGCATTATAAGATCAGGATCCAACCTTGGCATATCTAAATATTTCCATGCAAAGTTGATCTTTTTCTCTATTAAGAATGTTTTAAATTTTTTCTTTTCTTCTTCTGATAAGGATTGTGCTACATGGATCAACTGTGGTTCTTCTACTATTTCCAAATTGATAGATTGGGTGGGCTCAGTTAGAACTAGAGATCTGTCCTATAAATGACTTGAAAGGACATCAAATATCTCATCCTTAGGCACCTCAAAGAGGTTTTCACCTTCGGATACATCTTTTATTTTTACTTTTGTAGGTTCTGAGACTACCACAAAGTGGTTTTCACCCTCAAAACTCCTTTTCTTTTTATTCTTATTCTTATTTTTCTGACTAAGATACTTGATGTCCAAATCCGTCATGCTAATGCTTGGTTCACTGATGGAAGTCCCCATAGGCTCAACTACATTTAGGTAACAAGCAAGGGCATAGTCATTGGGAAAGGTATAAATACCTTGGTTCAAGTTGGTGGACATTATGTCAAGGAGGTCAGGGCATTGGATAGTCAAAGTGGTGAAAGATTGGGAAAGAGTGTTTACAGATATGGATATGTCATCATTGGTCCTAACCCAATGCTCAATTTCAAAGGTGATATTACAACTTAAGACATTCAATTCATGAATAGGCTCAATGTCATTGTGGAAATCCACTTCAGCCATTGGTGGATCAAACTTGATAAGTTCATCATTTCACTCTAGACTTATGTTAGGTTGAGGTGCATATTGGTGAATAACATCGACATGCTTTTCTATAAAAAGTTCATTTGGTTCTGGAATGACTCCCTATTCATAGTCATTTGATTCATCTTCTGTTTCTTCATCTAGACCTCTAGGAAATCTAAGAACATGAGTAAAGTCAGGATGGGTACCCCAAGAAGAGTTTCCCTCAGATTCTGATTTGAATTCATACTCGTGGGAATCTATCTTAGAATAACTACCACCTTCCTCTTTTTGATTGCCTTCGAGATTAGTTGGTTCTTGTGGTGCAACTATCTCTTGCTCTATAGTAGGTTCTTGTGTTTCTACTACATTAATTCTTTTTATTGGATCATCTTCAACTTCAAGGAGGTCTTTTATTTATTTAGGAAAATGCTCATAAGGAATGAGCTCATCAATGGTGTCTGAATCATCACTATCAGATTGTTTAGTTATTTCTCCCTTTAGATGATTTGCTATAGAAGGCTCAATCTATTCTAATACATGTGGGGAGTTCTTTCTAAGATAGAAAGGTTTCTTCATGTATCCTATACCTGTTGTATTCTTTTTTCCTCGGCCATGATGATCAAGAAGTGATAGAAGACCTTTACCCTGTAGTCCTAAAGGTCCTTTTCCTTTATATCCCATCTTTGTAATCAATTTATCCCTTGGGCCATATGACTTAGAAGGGATGTTCGGTATTTTAGCATCACATTTTTGGACAATTTGAGATTTAGGTTCATCTTTGTATAGCCATGTGACCATAACTTCATCCTCTTCAAACTCCTATTTAGATGCTTGTTCTGCAACAAAATTTCCTTTATATGCCTCAAGAGGTTCTTTAGACTCTGTTTTAGACTATTTCAGAGTTTGCCCATAAGACTTAAGAGAGATAGGGAGAGATGTCAAAGATAACAATGGCTCTATAGTATATTCTCCCATACCATTTTCTTTGATCTTAACCTCTTTAGCAATGTATTCCATCCTAGATGTTGAAGCAACATCTAGCTGCTTAGTGGAAGATTCTCTATTATTGGGAACAAGTTTATCAGCACTCTCTTTCAAGGTATTGAAAGTTGTATACAAATAAGCTGGAATCATCACCTTGACTCCTTCATAAGGAAATTTAAAACACTAATGGAATGTAGAGGGAATGGCTTTCATGTCATGTATCGAGGGTCTTCCTAGGAGGATATTGTAAACCAAAGGTAGATCGAGAACTTGACATATAATATCTCTGATGATAGGACCTGCTCTGATAGGTAAGACAATAGTTCCCTTAGAAGATCTTTCTTTCTCATCATATGCTTTGATAGCTATCTTCTTCCTGGGATCAGTGGCCATTTTTGAAAATCTCAATTGTGTAATCAAGCTAAAAGAAAAAATGTTTAGGCCAGTGCCCCCATCTATCAACACATGTTTGACACGGTAGTTTTGGATCAAGACTTCAATATGAAAGGGCTAGTTATATGGATGACTCAAGTAGTTATCATCTTCCTCTAAAAAGGAAATGTACTATGGAGACATAAGATGACCAACCATAGTCTGGAATCTGTCTAAATCAAGGTCATCAGGAACATTGGATCTGAGCAGAGCTTTGTCTAGATTGGCTCTATGAGCTAGAGATATCCGAAGCAACTCAAACATGGAGATTTTAGCATTTGTGTGCTGGAGTTGTTGGACAATACTATGTGAAGTAGGCCTTGTGTCTTAAGGATTTGAAGATTTAGATGTAGCCTTCTATTTAGAAGCAGATGAAAGATTGAAAGGCACCTTAGGGACACTTGATGAATCTGGTATTTGTCCTTGTAGGTGTGCTTGAGCTTGTGATCGAGTAACTACATTAGCTGATTGATTATCTCTATCTCTTCTTACAATTATGATGACATTGCAATGCTTAGATATGCATGGTTCAACCATATTGATAACAACATTGTTTCTTGAGTAGGCATAATTGACTTTAGCACCCATATTAGGCTGAGAAGAAGAATCTTCTTTACCATGTTTAGGAAATGGTTCTGTGAATGCTGTATGATCATTATTACTCTTATGATTGTCAATCATGATGTGGCCATTATCAATTTTGTCTTGTATAATGTGTTTCAAGAGAATACGGTTATTAGTCTTATGACCTTTATTGCAATGGAATTCATAGAAATCATTCTCTCTCCACCATTTCAGTTTAGGTTCAAGATCAAAGACTTTCATCTCAGGCAAGTAGATGATTTTGTTTTCCGATAGAGTTTTCATGGCAGATTCCAAGGATTCTCCAAGAGGTGTGAATTTGTGATTAGAATTTGTAGCCCAACGTTTGTAATCAAATGACTTTTTGTTGGACTTTGTGGCTTTGGCTTTAGAAGCCTTGATGGCTTGGGTACCGACAGTAAGATTGAAAGCAGGTGCCTTAGATGGGGCACAGATATTGTCAACAATGCAATCTATGACAAGGCCTTTATTCTTGTTCCAGTTTTTGTTCTTGTCCTTAGAACTAGATCCAGATTCATACTTGTCTTTTTGAAGTGTGATGTCTCCTTTTTTCACAAGTACTTTCTCAATTTTGATCACATTATCTACCATCTTGTCAAAAGATGTATGATTTTGCATTTTTAAAGGGTAGTTAATTTCTAGAACAAGATTGTTGATGAAGATTTCCAACTTCTCAGTTTCGAGAATGGGTCTAGCATATAGAGAAAATTTCTTCCTCCACCTCTTAAGAAATGTCAAGAATGGTTCTCCTGGATATTGTTTTAGATTGCAGATGTCAATCATAGTGGCCGAATGTTGAATATTGTAGGAGTATTGTTGATAGAGTAGTTTGATTAACTCCTCAAAATTTTTGATAGTAGGAGGCATTCTAGAGAACCAATGAATGGCTGCTCGTCCCAGAGATCAAGGGAAGAGACACATTAAGTAGTTTGGTTAGTGCATAAACTCCATAGATTGAGTACAAAATTCTCTGACATGATCCTGAGGGTCAGAGTATCCATCATACTTATCATATTTAGGAATTTCCAGTCTTTTAGGGAATGGCGGCATGTACAAGTCTTTATCGAATGGAAAAGGGCATAGAGCTTCCATGGAGAACTCCTTAGGTTCCTTTTCTTTCTCAAGTTTGTTAAGTTTGACTTGCATGGCATGCATCTATTTCATCATAGCTATGATAGGATTTTATTCCTCATGTGTAATGATATCTTCCACATTAAAGTTTGGGGGAAGTTTAGCTCCTTGATGAGCTAACTCTAGAAAGTATCCTTCTCTAACTTCCTTCAAGAAATGTTTCATCATTCTTTTGAAGTCATCGTCATTTTGATATTGAACAATTTCAGAAGGGGTAGGTTGGTGCAGGGCACCTAAGACTCCAAGGCATGCTTTAAATGTTTTAGATAGGTTAGAGAAGTTTGAAAAGAGGTTTGATCCATACTTTGTAATAAGGACTCATTGTAAGGTCCATTTGCACTATGGTGTAGTTATAAGCCAAGTGACCAAATGAGACCAAAGAGTCATAAATATAGTGTTCTAATGTTTTAAGGGTGTTTTAGGTTGGTGTAGGCCTATTTGAATGGTTTTGAGTCATTTATAACTCATTAGGACTAGGGGTTAAGCATAAATGCAACAGTTGTAAAAGTTGCATTGACAACTTTTAAAAGTTGCATGACAACTTTTTGAAAAGTTGCATGACAACTTTTTGAAAAGTTGCTCGGTAAGTTGAAAAAGTGGGTAATTGATTACCAACAACCATTTGGTGGCTCCAATGGTCACAAATCAGTATAAAAATTTCAAAGATGATCCAAACAGGGAGAGGAGATCATACTGTATGGAGGCTTGAATAATAATGAATAAAAACCCTTAATTTCTGGAAAATATGTGTTTCAGTGAATTGTACATTTTTGTACGACCTGATAATGATTTCTCAATGATTGAATTTGTTATAAATGTGAATGATGAAGATATTTTCTTTGGTTTGAATTGATTTGGAGTTATAGTTTAGAAGTTATCTTCAAATTTGTATCAGGGGTCTTGAATAGCCCTGATTTCTAGGGTCTTGCAGAAATGTCAACCTAACTTGCAAATCCATCAATGGAATCCTCTAAAAATAAGGGATATGCAAGTTAGGAGGCCTACCTTAATGATTCTAAGATTTGGAGGCATTTGGATAAGGGTAGGTGATTTTTCAAGCAGGCCCTAGGTCAAGCAAGACCATGTGCTTGACTAGGTTAGTAAGCCAAATTGGAGACAGTCTGAATAGAAGGAACTTGTAACTTGTTGAAGAGTGGATTCTATGTTTTTGAATTTTTTTAGAATACCATAAGTTTTTGGGGTCTTGGGAACCCACCTAGACCATTCCTCTTTGAAGCCCTAGACTAATTTGGCCAATTATGCCTAGGTACCAAATTGGGGTTTGGGGGTGCTGGATCAAGTTCTTCCAAAAATATTTTGGAATCCTTTAGAGTGTCCAAAAGGGTACTTAGAAATGTGAAGAAGTCCCTTTGTTGTTTAGGAAAATTAGGAGTAAAGCCCAAAAATCAGGGTTGGAAGGGCTACTAGGATTGTAAGCCTATAAGAAGAATTTGGTGTTGTGGGTTTGGTAGTACCAAAAAAATTGTGGATTGTGGTTAGATAAGGTTTAAATTGATTGTCTCTAAGGTTTTTGAGTTAGTGGGTGAAGTATTGTTTGAGGTTTCTTCATTGGGCTCATTTGTTGGGTGTACCAGGTGTGGGTAAGAGGACTTGATAGAGGTCCTATAATCCAAGGTTAGATTGTTGAAGCCATTAGAAGGCTAATAGAAGGTGGTTATTATAGGATTCTACATCAGGTGGTATCAGAGCCACCAAGATCTTGATTGGGAAGTCAAGGAGAAGACAAGATGTCTGGAAATGAAGAAGAGAGGGAGATCCCTCTAAGAGTGACTAATGCTAAATTGACCGAGTTGGTCAAAGAACAAATGGTAGAGAGTAGGGCTATAAGGGAAGAGAATGGGATGATGAGATGAGAAATAGAGAAGTTGAGGGGTAAGATGAATAGAGGGTCTCAAGAAGACTCTGAGGAAGAAGATGATGAAAATGGACCAGAACCAGTCAATTATAGACAAGCCCTACCAGAGGATCAAAGAGTCATGTTGGAAGCCCTTGAAAGGGTAGGAAGAAGGGATATCAAGACAAAGGTCCCTATGTTTTGTGGAAAGCTTAATCTAGAGGAGTGCATGGACTAGATTGAAGCATTGGACAATCACTTTGAATGTGATAATGTCCCTGAATCTCAGAGGTTGAAGATTGCAAAGGCAAGGATGAAAGGGTTTGCCTTGAGTTGGTGGAACTTTCTTTAGACAGAGAGGTTTGATGAGGGAAAGGATGCCATCTCAACATGGAAGAGGATGAAGTTGGAGGTGAAGAGGCAATTCAACCTTGAGGACTACGAAGTCCTAGTGCATCAAAAATTGTAAGGTCTAAGACAAAAGGATATGGATGTGGGTACTTATACAGAGGAGTTTCATAAACCCAGTTTGAGGGCCAAGGTGACTGAAACAAAGAAGCAAAAGTTGGAAAGGTACTTGAATGGCCTCAAGTACTCCATCCAAGATGAACTTGCTTTGTTTAACCAAAAATTAGTGCATTCATGCTTTCAAATGGCATTGAAGATTGAGGAAAAGCAAAGAAGGAAAGGTGAGTCTCAAAACAAGTCAAGGGGAGCCAATAATAATAGGAGTAGAGGAAGGTTCTATGGTAGAGGATCCTTCAAACCCCAAGAGGATTCAAGCAACAAGGAAAACCAAGAAGTTGAAACAAGCTCAAGAGGAGGTTTCAGAGGAAGAAGAGGCAATGTAAGAGGTAGGTTAGGGGGTAAAATCCAGGAGTGTTCACTGGTAGATGCTTTAATTGCAGCCAAGTGGGACACCAGGCCTCTAGATGCGCTGAAAAAGAGAATAGTCAGTAAGGAGGGGACAGAAGAGTCCATTTAGCACATGAAGAAGATGCTCAAAGTAACCATGAAGGTAAAGGTGTTGCAGATCTAGAGCATGAAGAGTTCCTAATGTTTAATAGGACCCTATTGAAGAACCCCCAAGTCAAGGAACCAACACAAAGGAAGACCTTGTTAAAGACTACTTGCAAGATAAAAAGTAAAGTGTGTAAGGTTATAGTGGATTCTAGTTCTACTAATAACCTAGCCTCCATTTCTATGGTAGAGAAACTTGGATTGAAAAAGATGCCTCATCCTAACCCATATAGAGTGTCTTGGTTAAACAAAGAGTAACAAGCTTTGGTGAATGAGTAGGTGTATGTGGAGTTTAGGATTGGGGACTACCATGACAAGATTCTATGTGATGTGACTGATATGGATGCATGCCACTTATTGTTGGGAAGGCCCTGGCAATATGACATGGAATCACACCATCAAGGAAAAACAAATGTGTATGAGATTACCAAAGATGGAAGGAAATATACCATGAGACCTCTACCCGAGGAAGGATAGGGAACTCCTCAAGCTAGTAGCATGCTAGTGGTTGGAGAAAAGGAGTTTTTGAAGACCATCAAAGGGAAGGATACTCCCTGTTATGCCATTATGGTCAGGCCACTAGAAGAGAAGAAGGTGTGTAGAGTTGAAGAGCCATGGAGGACAGTGGGACCCAAGGAGGTTCAAGATTTGTTGAGCAAGTACAAAGAGGTGATTGCTGAAGGGAGGATAGAGACACTTCCACCTATGAGAGATGTGAGTTTCTGTATTGACTTCATACCAGGCTCAAAACTTCCAAAAAAAGCTACTTACAAACTCACACCAAGCCAAAATGAAGAGTTGGCAAGACAGAATGAAGAACTCTTAAGCAAGGGGTTCATAAGGAGAAGTCTTAGTCCTTGTGTAGTACCAACATTGTTAGCTCCTAAGAAAGAGGGTACATGGAGGTTATGTACTGACTCTAGGGCTATCAACAAGATTACTATTAGATACCGGTTCCCAATGCCAATGATGGAAGATTTGATGGATTGCCTAGGAGGGTCTAGATACTACACCAAGATGGACTTGAAGAGTGGTTATCACTAGATCAGGGTGAGAGAGGGGGATGAATGGAAGACAACATTCAAGACCAATGAAGGGCTCTTTGAGTGGATGGTAATGCCCTTTGGTCTCTCAAATGCACCTAGCACCTTTATGAGACTCATGAATGAGGTATTGAAGCCCTTTATTAACCACTTTGTTTTAGTATATTTAGATGACATTCTCATTTTCAGTAAGAGAAAAATAGAGCACTTAGATCACATTGAACAAGTGTTGAAGAGGTTGTTAGAAGAAAAGTTAAGGATCAATCTAGACAAGTGTGTCTTTTTGTAGGAAGAGTTGGTTTTCTTGGGATTTGTTATCTCCAAAGGGAACCTTAAGATGGATCCTAGTGAAGTAGATGCCATATTGAGTTGGCCCACACTAAGAACAACAAGTGAGGTCAAAAGCTTTCATGGCCTAGAAAGCTTCTATAGGAAGTTTATTAGAGGCTTTAGTAATATAAGTGCTTCCATGATAGACACCATTAAGGGTGGAAGAAAATGTCAGTTTGTATGGACCCAAGAGGCTAACCAAGCTTTTGAAGCATTGAAGAAGAAGGTTGCAAAATAACCAGTCCTAGTGTTGCCTGATTTTAATAAGGTCTTTATAATTTAATGTGATGCAAGTAACAGGGCTATAGGAGGAGTCCTAAGTCAAGAGGGCAGACCAGTTGCCTTTTTTAGTAAAAATTTGAATGAGGCCAAGCAAATGTATTCAACCTATGATTTAGAAATGTATGCCATGGTTCAGTCCTTAAGAAAGTGGAGAAATTATTTATTGCCCAAGGAGTTTATTATTTACACTAATAACCATGCATTGAGTTTCTTAAATAGGCAAGAAAAGTTGAACCATAGGTATGTGAAGTGGATGGAGTATCTCCAATCCTATACCTTCACCATCAAGCATAAGAAAGGGGTGGAAAATAAAGTTGTTGATGCCCTTAGTAGAAGAAATCTAACCATTCAGGAGGTGAGGTTGGAGAATGTGGGGTTTCACTCCATAAAAGACATGTATGATGAAGATGAAGACTTCAAGGAGATCTATCAAGTTTGCAAAGATATGGCAGGGCAGTACCATAGTACATATGCAAATTTCATGTTGCAAGAAGGATTACTCTTCAAAGGGAGTCAGTTATGTATCCCTAGGGGATCACTAAGAGAGAACATCATAAAAGAGAAGCATTGTGGGGGCCTAGCAAGTCATTTTGGGTTAGACAAGACCCTTGAGTTAGTAAGAAGATTCTATTATTGGCCAAGGATGCAAACTGATGTAAGGAGATTTGTGGAAACTTGTATGGTGTGCCAAAAGGAAAAAGGGAAGACTTAAATTGTAGTACTATATACTCCATTACGTATACCAAATAAGCCTTGGGATGTTGTAAGTTTAGATTTTGTACTTGGATTGCCAAAGACAAAATAGGGCTATGACAGTGTTTGTGTTGTAGTAGATAGGTTTTCCAAGATGGCACATTTCTTGCCATGAAAAACCAATCATGATGCTTCCCACATTGTAGGTATCTTCTTTAAGGAGATCATTAGACTACATGGTTTGCCATTATCCATAGTCTCTGACAGGGATACTAAGTTTCTTAGTCATTTTTGGAGGACCTTGTGGGAGAAGCTTGGGATAGACCTAGCCTTTTCATCAACATACCATCCACAATCAGATGGTCAGATAGAGGTGGTCAACAGGTCATTGGGAAACCTATTGAGGTGCCTTACCAAGGAACATGGTTCATCATGGGACTCAGTCATAGCACAAGTAGAATTTTCTTACAATGATTTAGTGAATAGGACCATTGGACTGAGCCCATTTCGAATTGTTTATGGAACTCATCCTAGAGGGGTGATGGAACTAAGAGATGTCAAATCAATGGAGAGGAGTAGTGCTCAAGCAAATGATTTTATAGAGGTTATGAAAGCAATTCATAAGGAAGTCAAGGAAAGGCTAGAAAAGATCATAGTGAAGTATAAAGAAGTAGCAGATGCCAAAAGAAGAGACCTTCAATTTGAAGTAGGAGACTTGGTCATGGTGAACTTGAAGAAAGAAAGACTTCCTAAGGGTAAGTTCACCAAATTGATGATGAGGAAGATAGGTCCTTTTAGGATCTTACAAAAGTGTGGATAGAATACCTATAAGGTAGAGTTGCCTCCAGACATTGGGCTCTCTAATACCTTCAATATCTTAGATTTGTATCCATACAGGGGCCCTGAGATAGAGAATGATGGCAATGAAGTAACCAAGGTGGATAAGGAAATCATGAAGTCTCTTCCCAAGGTAGGGACACCTGAAATTGAATGTGTTTTTAACAAGAGAGAAGGAAAAAGGACCAGAAGATAGGTATATATGTAGTATCTCATAAAATGGAGAGATAAGCCCATTGAAGATGCAAGTTGGCTGACTGAATCAACTATTAACAAATTGGGCTATGAGGTATCCTGCCTACCAACTCAAGAGGCTTGAGTTTAATTGGCCTGGGGAGTATGGTGCAGAGCACCTAAGACTCCAAGGCATGCTTTAGATGTTTTAGATAGGTTAGAGAAGTTTGAAAAGAAGTTTGATCCATACTTTGTAATAAGGACTCATTGTAAGGTCCATTTTCACTATGGTGTAGTTATAAGCCAAGTGACCAAATGAGACCAAAGAGTCATAAATATAGTGTTCTAATGTTTTAAGGGTGTTTTAGGTTGGTGTAGGTCTATTTGAATGGTTTTGAGTCATTTAGAACTCATTAGGACTAGGGGTTAAGCATAAATGCAATAGTCAAAAATGGGTATAAACATTTCAAAGATGATCTAAATAGGGAGAGGAGATCATACTGTACAAAGGCTTGAATAATAATGAATAAAAACCCTTAATTTCTAGAAAATCTATGTGTTTCAGTGAATTGTATGTTTTTGTACGACCTGATAATGATTTCTCAGTGATTGAATTTGTTAGAAGTGTGAATGTAGAATATATTCTCTTTGGTTTGAATTGATTTGGAGTTATAGTTTAGAATTTATCTTCAAATTTGTATCAGGGATCCTGAATAGTCCTGATTTCT
This sequence comes from Chamaecyparis obtusa, assembly GCA_027943335.1. Classification (NCBI taxonomy): domain Eukaryota; kingdom Viridiplantae; phylum Streptophyta; class Pinopsida; order Cupressales; family Cupressaceae; genus Chamaecyparis; species Chamaecyparis obtusa. Next base: position 957,079 of record BSBK01003219.1, on the reverse strand, counting down.
AGGGTCTTGCACAAATGTCAACCTAACTTGTAGATCCAGTAGTAGAATACTCTCAAATTGAGGGACATGCAAGTTAGGAGGCCTACCTTAATGATTCCAATAGTTGGAGGCATTTGGGTAAGGGTAGGTGATTTTTCAAGCAGGCCCTAGGTCAAGCAAGACCATGTTCTTGACTAGGTTAGTAAGCCAAATTGGAGATAGTCTGAATAGAAGGCACTTGTAACTTGTTGAAGAGTGGATTCTATGTGTTTGAAGATTTTTTAGAACAGCCATAAGGTTTTGGGGTCTTGGGAACCCACCTAGACCATTCCTCTTTGAAGCCCTAGACTAATTTGGCCAATTAGGCCTAGGTACCAAATTGGGGTTTGGAGGTGCTAGATCAAGTTCTTCCAAAAATATTTTGGAATCCTTTAGAGTTTCCAAAAGGGTACTTAGAAATGTGAAGAAGTCCCTTTGTTGTTCAGGAAAATTTGGAGTAAAGCCCAAAAATCAGGGTTGGAAGGGCTACTAGGATTGTAAGCCTATTAGAAGAATTTGGTGTTGTGGGTTTGGTGGTACCAAACAAATTGTGGATTGTGGTTAGATAAGTTGTCAATTGATTGTCTCAAAGTTTTTTGAGTTAGTGGGTGAAGTATTGTTTGAGGTTGCTTCATTGGGATCATTTGTTGAGTGTACCTGGTGTGGGTAAGAGGACTTGATAGAGGTCCTATAATCCAAGGTCAGATTGTTGAAGCCATTAGAAGGCTAATAGAAGGTGGTTGCTATAGGACTCTACATCATAGGTTCATGATCCATACTATGTTGAGATTAGTGTCCTTGAGACCCATGATGTATCCCTCCATGAGACATGTTAGGAGTTTTAGTACTCCCTGGATTAGATTGAGGAGGGGATTGTTGATTACCTCTATGAGTTTATGTCCAGGGGGGACATAACCAGTTTTCAATCAAAAATTGCCAAGACCATCATCTTCATAAAGACCAGAATTGTATAGTTGTTCAAGAGTTGGGGCCTGGAGAGTATTTAGAGGTATTGTATGGGACACCTCTCCAGATTTATTGTGTGACAAAGCTTTGGTTTCCACCATTAACCTTGGGTGAATCCAAAGAAAGCAAGGTGAAGACAACTGAAGAATGACCTAATTCAAGAAGATTGAATGACGCAACCTTGTCAAGATTGAAGTGATTAAAGATTAGATCAGATGTAAATGAAGGATACGGTGCCACAGTAGTGTGGGTATATGCCCAATAGATGGTGGGCATGAGCTCACAACACTTAGCCATTTTAGAAACAAGACTGAATTTGAAGATAAAGTTGACAAGGTTTTGACACAAGATGAAAAAAAAAAGACTCAAATAAATAACCTAGAAGGCAACATCAGACTCAAAGGCTCACTTTAGGAAGATGAATGGATTCATTCTAGTTTCTACTCTATTCCTAACACAGTGATTGGTTCAACAGATTCTGGAAATAGGCTATAAAAACTGAGTTTCTGGCAATTTTGACCACTCTTTGGCAATTTTTCCCAAATCACTTTATGCAGGTTCGTACGATAGTGGGTATGATGTTAAATGACAATTGAAAAACTTGTACGATAGTTGCATAACTCCCATGACAATTGATAACAGATTTTTGACTTTTGTTTTTGACTGGTGGCAAAACTCGTACGACACTATACAAGCTATCATATGACAATACAGTGGTTTTGAAATGACACTTGCCAAAACTCATATGACTTTCTAACCTAATGGGATGACTTTTGACTCTAGAAAGGATTTTGACTTCAAATTTTGCAAATTTTGGTTTTCAATTTCAGATTGTTCACAAATTTCTCTGTCCAGGTTTGAAGATTATTTTGAGATCATTCATTTTTGGTAGTTAGATAGATAAATAAGCATGCAAAACAACAAGCAAGTGATTCCAAGCATGTCTGAAAACAATGAACAGGGGACAAAGCAACCCTGCGCATGAACAATCAAGTGACTGAATGTGTTAATCCCTAGGAGTGTTAATTGTGTATGTTCCAAAAAGTTTTTCAATAACGCACATATTCCTAAAAAGATGCAAATTTGGCCTCACTAGGGTTTGTAGTAATGGTCTGACTCTGCAACTTTTATGATCTCAAGAGGGTGAACTCTAATCCAGGCACATTGGGGTTTTGACATAGTTTGAGAAATTAATCAATCTAGAGCTGTTGGGGAGATCTGACAGCCCAACAAGAGACCACACCTGTGAAGATTTCCTCCACAAGGACATTTATATAGCGGCTACTGCTACCATGGTGAAAATGGCTATTACCACTTGAGGTTCCATCCACGTGGTTGACCCAATTAAGGGAATGTACACTAAGGTTAACCCTCTCTAAAGGTGACTCATAAAAGATACCACATGGAGACTGGTTCCAGATTCAAGGATCTAAGTTTCTGGTACTATCCAAAAAGGAAGTAAAGCATAATCCCCTAACTTCTTCACTTCACCAAGACAAAGCAAATAGATTAATCCGACACACAAAGACCAAGATTATCTCACAAAGATCTATGATGTCAACTGCTTATGATCTATCAACCTCTCAAGAGAGAGAATGTATCAATGAAAAGTTGAAGACACACAAATCTAGTAGAACGTGAGACTCTCTCAGTGCCTTCCCTACCTACAAGGGGATCCTTCGTCAAGAGGAGCTTCGCATGAATAAACAAGGGGAAGAAGCTCAATCTCTCAAGATCATCCACAAATAGTGTTCATAGGGCCTATTTACTATGTGAGAGTTCATTTTAATCCAAATTGAAATGTTATCAGCTTGAAAAGAATACCTAAATTCCTTGCAATGCGCTTAGTATATTTTTACCTATTTTAGCAATTTAGTTGCACTTTTTCCAATCAAATTCAACAAGTATCAGTCAAAAATAGAAGATTTCAATTGTTAAGGTTATTTTTCAGTCCAAATCTGAAAATCAAATCTAGAAAATAGTCAAAAAAATCTGAAATGACAATTGAATTCTGGAGTCAAAACTTGTATGACAGTGGGTTACCTCCCAGACGATAGTCTGGAAACTCATATGATTGTGGGTGTCTATTCATATGACAATTGGGCTTCCAAATGAAAATGTGTACTCTCTGATACTAGCCTTGAAATTTGAACCTGTCGTATGGTAGTGGGTACCTCACAAAATGACTTTCTGACAAAAGTCGTACAAAAAATGTACGGACATAAAATAAAAATTATAGTTTTAACCCAGAAAATGACAAGAAAGTGATAGAAATTGATAGAAAGATGATGGAAACCTGTTTCAGGGCCCCACAGTGGGCACTAGAAATGTGTGTGTGAATTTTGTACCTAGCTATAGACACAACACTTCAGTAAAATATTAGAGGTTAGCCAAAAACCAAAATCATGCAATGAAATGGAAACTAAACTAACCAAGCAATTTACTGCCTTCTAGTAGGTGTGAGTATGATACTCTCAGATCAGACCGAGACCAGTGACAATGCAACACTGAAACAAAGGATTTGAATGCAAAGAATTGAAAAACTATACATGAATGCAGATTATTCTATATTTTTGTATAATCTATGCAATATTAATGAGAAACTGTATGAATCTAAGCTATAATGTATGAAATTGAGTTTTAATGCATATTTAATCTAAGAAATTCTATGAATGCATATAAAAATCTATGATATGAAACTATGAATGCTCAAAACAATAAATGAAAATCTCACAATAGCCTTGATTCACAAAAGATTGATTCTTCAGTCACAAATTCGCCAGAGTGAGGATGCAATTTTGAGGATCCTTTTATAAGAGCTGAAGCCTTGATTTTATAGAAATCCAGGGCTTTGGAGATGCATGAGAAAAGCCATAAATCACTCTTGATAAACTCAGGTTGATTTTTGAGTTAACAAGAAATCAGAGATAATTAACTCACAAAATCATGCAAAAGCATGCAAGCACAACTTTTTAACTCAAATCAAAAGTTTAGATCTGCTTTGAACTCAAAATAGAGTGTTGAGTTTCCAAAAGTTAACAACTTGCATTGATTTCCTGATTCTGAGTTTAACTGCTCTTTGAACGTGCACAATTAATTATGAATTAATTAAATAAATAAAGTGATTTATTCTCAACTTAACTGATTTTTGAATTAAAATAATTGATTTTTGGGTTAATCAATTATTAAATCAAACTTTATTCAAAAACTATATTATTAAAAATTGACAACTAACATTAATCAATTAAATAGGAATTTAATCAATTAGTCATGAAATTTTTTATTTTATTGTCAAAATTAAATAATACAATTTAGGAATAATTTAATTAAATTTAATAAAACAATTAAGTGGCAGTATTAAATCTAATTAATTAAATATTCAAAATATTCAACTAATCAAATTTTAGGATAAATAGGATTTATCGCCAAATAATCATTAAATTAAAGATAATTAGGATAAATAGGAATATTGCTAGGAATATTTCCCGATGCAAAATTTAGGATTAAATCAATTAGAATTCAATAATGTGCAGATGTGCCTTAGGTTAGGACTTTGATGTCAATTTCATTTGAATTGTAGATGTAGGAGGTTAATGAACCTAGAGCCCATTTGTGGGGTATTACATCTCCCACCTTCCTACCCTCTATATTCCCTCTCTCTCTCTCTCTCTCTCTCTGTGTGTGTGTGTGTGTGTGTGTGTGTGTGTGTGTTAGGAATAGTCCCAAGAGATAACTTAGAGTGGGGGGGCGGTGAATTAGTTATCTACAAGTTTCAATTCTTTATCCAATTAATTATACTTAAACATAAAGCAGAAACACAATGAAAGAACACTTGAACACAACACCAATATTTTGGTTATGGGGAAACCCAAATAGGTAAAAACCCCGGTGGGAAATTGCTCAAATACCAGTAAGTGATGCATATGCACTAGTATTTTATGATCCTTGTTAGAAGATCCTTAACCTTGTTAGGAATTGCTTTACAATATATTTAGTACAGTGACCTAGTCAAGGGTTGGACCCTATTAGGGGTGAGGATGCATTGTTTGAGAGCACACTATTCAAAGGGGTGAAGGCTTCAACCTTCTAAATAATAGATACACACTATATTTGGATCTTGGTGAACTGTGCTTTGACATGTTGTCTGGATTAGTTCCAATGTACAGAAAAAACTCTTTACTTGGTCACATATGTTAGAAAGTAAAGATCCCCAAGATAACTGAGAGGGGGGGGGGTTTGAATTAGTTATCTGATAATTAAACCATTTATCAACTTGAATATCAACTTCAATAACATTAAACCATATAATCAATGTAGTAACCAACCATAGAAAGATAATCATACACAATGACACAATAACACAAGATATGTTAACTAGGGAACCTCTTCATCAAAGAGTAAACCCCGGTGGGAATGATGCCCACAAAATGATGCAATAATATGAAAGTTCCTTGTGAAAGGATGGACCTTGTTAGGAGTCTTATGAAATACATTCAGTACATATGAATCCCTGTTAGGAGATTTTGAATCCCTGTTAAAAGATTCTAACCCTGTTAGGAGTTATGGAAGACAGAAGGACCCATTGCCCAAACAGCTTCAAGGCGAGATCTCTGAACTCACTGTCCAACAGATCTTAGGATTATTCAATAGAATAATATGAAATATGTTACCTCCTTTATACTATCCCAAAACCACACTCTCTACTACACAAGATCACAAATCCAGATCTTCGTACTTTACAAGTCTTCCTTCATCACTGAATTAGCTCTTTCCTTCACTTCATGCATACATTCGCATCACAACTTTCACAATTTCATATCACAAATATTAAAATCACCTATCATAATAAGGAAAAAATTCTTTCCTTTATACCACACTCAAATAATTACAAATGAGTCGGCATGAAAATACAAAATAATAATTTCAACACGCTACATGAGAATTACATAAAAACTGTCAGCTTCCAGATACAATAACTTTCCAATCATGTGACCTCAAAGTTTTTTCTATGAACCACATCACCACCAATGAGTCTCAAACTTACCTTTAACTATGTATAATTAGATTCCATCCCGATTAGGAGATATCCTCCGATTACCAAAAATTGCTACTCAGGAACACTGCCAGAATACTACTTCCACTAAAATGCTGATAACTTTCATGAATAAATGAATTTATTTTTGTGCTCTTAACCATAGGCTAATAATACACCAAATAACATACCATCAACTATTCATAACTCAATTTTCAATATAACATGTGCACAAAACAAAACTATGCCTGCTTCTCTGCTAAACTCCAGAATAACACTGTGTTGACATCAATGACAATCATAGCCATGAATGCAACAACCATTGCTATAGAATGACTACCAAAGGCTTAAAAATTCATTCTTAACAATCTCCCCCATTGGCATTGATGGCAACATAGATGAAAAATATCCAATGTTCCAAAAATCCAATCACTACTGCTCAACTACTCTGCTGCTCTTCATCAATCAAATCTTGCTTCGTTATCCTATTCAGTCTCTCCAAAAAGTGTAGCTCCTCAATTTTTTTCATGATTCTCTCCCCCATTTACATCAATGAAATAAATTATATGACTATGTCAAACAATATCTCAATGTCAAAAGAGACCGTTCAGAAAATAGATAGGGCCATATTCCATTGGATGGATGCAACCAACTACATCTTTACTTAAGAGTAGATTGGGGCATAACCCCAAGCATACCTCTTAGATAATCAAATTTATCCTTAGGAAAAGGCTTAGTAAATATATCTACTATTTTCTCCTTTGTGCTTATGTACTCCAGTCTGACTGTTTTCTCTACAAGTTTCTCTCTTACAACATGATACTTGATCTCTATATGCTTTGTTTTAGAATGTAAAACCAGATTCTTAGACATACTAACTATACTTGTATTGTCACAATGTATGACAATAGACTCATCAAACTTGATTCCAATGTCCATTAACATTTTCTTCATCAAAATTATCTGATTACAATTGTTTGCCGCTACTACATATTCTGCTTCTGTTGTACTTTGTGAGATACAATTCTACTTTTTGCTCAACCAAGAAACTAATCTTCCTCCAAGAAAAAAGGCTCCTCCATTGGTTCTTTTCTTATCATCAACCCTACCTCCCCAATCAACATTAGTATATGCACATAGGGTAAAATCATCAGAAGTTTCATACCACAGTCCATAGTCCATTGTGCCTTTAATATATCTCAATATCCTCTTTACTGCTACATAATGTGACTCTCTAGGTTCAGCTTGAAATCTTTCTACCACTCCAACTGAATGTTGTATATCTGGTCTAGTGTGTGTCAAGTACTGCAATCCACCAATCATGGATCTGTATTTCTTTTTCTCAACTGCTGGTGTCTCATCTTTACTAGATAGTTTATGTCCAATAACCATAGGCGTTCCAACTGGTTTACAATTCTCCATATCGAATCTTTTTAACAAATCATTCAAGTACTTTGTTTGATTTACAAAGATACCATCTTTATTTTGTGTTATCTATAATGCCAAAAAGTATTTCATTTCTCTAATCATACTCATTTCAAATTATGTCTTCATTTCATTCGCAAATTTTTCACTAGATTCATCTTCTCCTCCAAAAATAATGTCATCAACAAAAATAACCAAAACTAACAATCCATTCTCAATTTCTTTTGTGTATAAGTTACTATCAACTGTTCCTTTTGTAAATCCAAACTTTAAGAAATACTTATCCAATCTAGCATACCGAGTTCTAGGTGCTTGCTTTAGTCCATACAATGCTTTCTTTAGTTTACATACCATGTCTCCTTCTTTAGTCAAAGGAAAAACTTCAGGCTGCTCAATGTAGACTTCTTCTAATTCACCATTTAGAAATGCTGACTTCACATCCATCTGATACACTTTGAATTTCTTAAATGCTGCATAAGCCAAAAACATTCTTACTACTTCAAGTCTTGCCACAGGGGCAAAAGTCTCTTCATAATCAATTCCTTCTTGCTGTGAGTATCCCTTACATACCAATCTTGCTTTGTTTCTAATTACTTCTCCTTGTTCATTCATCTTGTTCCTGAATACCCATTTAGTTCCAATCGCATTTTTATCTTTAGGTCTAGGGACCAATTCCCATGTCTTGTTCTTTTCAATCTGATCCAATTCTTCTTTCATAGCTTTAATCCAATGTTCATCTTCACAAGCTTCATTTGTAGACTTAGGTTGAATTTGAGAAATCAAACATAAATGTACCTTCTTTCTAGTCATAACTCCTCTGTCCAAACTTCCAGTCACTTGTTCAACCGGATGATGTCTTGATATATACCTGTTAGGTGTCATAGTCACTGATCTTTCTTCAAATGTAGATTCTTCTCTATTTTCTTCAACATGACTTTCATTCAACAATTCACTGTCAGTCTCAAAAAATTGTTCAGTAGCTTCAATGTTAGGCTAAGGGTTAGTTCCTTCATCAGATTCATAATCAAGCATTCTTTCCTGAATTTTAAACTTCTCATCAACTTTTACATTTGCACTTTCAACAATAGTCTTAGTTCTCTTATTGTAACATCTATATGCTTTTCTTTTAAAAGACTATCCAAGAAAAATTCCTTCATCACTTCTAGGATCAAACTTTCATATATCATCATCTCTCTTAATATAACATTTTCTTCCAAAAATTCTAAAATACTTAACTGAGGGTGCATGTCCAAACCACAATTCATAAGGTGACTTGTATGTGTCTGCTATGATTTGTACTCTGTTCATTGTATATACTATTGTATTCACTGCTTCTCTCCAAAATGTCTTTTCCAAATCACCTTCAAACAACATAGCTCTAGCTGCTTCAGTCATTGATTTGTTCCTTCTTTTTGCAATACCATTTTGTTCAGGTGTTCTAGGGGCTGATAACTATCTCTTAATACCATTTACTTCACAAAAAGTGTTAAACTCTTTAGATGTAAATTCTCCACCTCTATCGGATCTCAAACATTTAATCCTCATTCATGATTCATTCTCAACTTTGTTCTTCATGACTTAAACTTATCAAATGCTTCAGATTTTTCTTTCAAAAATGCAATCCACATCATTCTTGTAAAATCATCAACAAGAATCATAAAATACCTTTCTCCATAGAATCCTCTAGTCCTAGTAGGACCGCTCAAGTCTATATGACCAATCTCCAACTTCTCTATAGATGTGAACTTATTGCTAGGAAATGAACTCCTTTTCTGCTTAGCCATCACACATTCCTTGAAAATCATGTTATTAGGCTTCATAATCTTAGGTAAATCTCTTACTGCAAGTGTAGAACTTACTTTCACAATATTATCAAAGTTTATATGAAAAAACCTTCTATGCCATAACCAATTGTCATCAATTTTAGTCATCAAACATGTCATCTCAGTAGAGTTAAACTAAAATACATTACCTCTGGTTCTAGATCCTATTCCAATCAGATTTCCATCTTTATCCTTAATCACACAAGTTTTCTCAGTAAACCATACTTGATATCCTTTATCCACTAACTATCCAACACTCAAAATATTATGTTTCAATCCATCAAAAAAGTAAACATCATCAGTATTAGTCTTTCCATCAAGAGTAATAGATCCTATACCTTTAATCAAACAAGGTGCATTGTTATGAACTCTAACAACTCCTCCATCATAATTGTTAAACTTTATGAACTTTCCTTTATCACTAGTCATATGATGTGAACAACCACTATCTATAATCCAATAAACTTTCTTTTCAACTTGGGAAACTAATGCTTTTTCTTCTTTAACATCAGATTTAGAATTTTCTTCCTTAATTGCTACAAATCCTATGTCATCAAAGTTATCATTATCACTATCACTCAAATGTCTTTCAATTCTTGCTTCAATTTCTTCATCATTTGCATAATAACATTCTTTAGCTCTTCTAGGCTTAAAATTGTTTCTATACTTCTTAACTCTCTTAGGACACTTAGATGCAAAATGACCATATTCTTGACATGTCCAACATTTAAAGATTTTCTTACCATCTGGCTCTCTTTTCACAAGCAAGGAAATACCTTATTCAATCTTCTTATCTTCATTAGATTTGGATCTGCTACTGCTGGCATAATCTCCATTCACACTTGTACTTCTAGACAAAGTAGGTCTGATGCTAAGAGCACTGAATGCTATCTCCACTCTAGGTAGTTCTCTTGATAATCTCAAATTCATCTCTACTACTTCTAATATTTCAAGAAGAGTCTCTCTTGAAAATTTTGGTGTACAAGGTATCACTTGTTCAATCATTTGTGTAGTCTGCCTGAATACCGGTGTCAATGTTCTCAAAATATTCCATATTACTTCATTCTCTATCTTTTCACCTCCACAAGACTTTATTCCTGCAACAATTTCAAACATCCTACCAATATAGCTTCTAACTGACTCATCTTCCATCATTCTTGTGTCTTCAAATGCACAAATCCAATTATGTAACCTAGCTTTCTTTGCATGTTCATCACCTTCAAAAATAGAATGTAAAGCTTTCCAAATATCATGAGATCTAGTTAAACCTTTTACCTGACTATATTCATTCTCCAGAAGTGCTGATAAAAGTGCTTCTCTTGCAAGTATGTTACACATGAATAGATCTACCTCATCTTTAGTACTTGTTTCAAGACTGTCTTCTTCAATTATAGTCCTTTTATTATTTGTAATCAACCAATAACCTGGTCCTAAACACAAGAGATGTGTCTTCATCTTTTCTTTCTAGCTGTCAAAATTTACTCCATCAAACTTAGGGATTTCTTTCCTAAAATTCACCATAGATCTCCTTAAGTTGTTAAACTTCTTTTTCAAGGACCTACTGCTCTGATACCAATTGTTAGAAAGTAAAGATCCCCAAGATAACTGAGAGGGGGGGGTGAATTAGTTATTTGATAATTAAACTATTTATCAACTTGAATATCAACTTCAACAGCATTAAACCATATAATCAATGCAGTAACCAACCATAGAAAGATAATCATACACAATGACACAATAACACAAGATATGTTAACTAGGGAACTTCTTAATCAAAGAGTAAACCCTGGTGGGAATGATGCCCACAAAATGATGCACTAATATGAAAGTTCCTTGTGAATGGATGGACCCTATTAGGAGTCTTATGAAATACATTCAGTACATATGAATCCCTGTTAAAAGATTCTAACCATGTTAGGAGTTATGGAAGACAAAAGGACCCACTGCCCAAACAGCTTCAAGGCAAGATCTTTGAACTCATTGTCCAATAGATCTTAGGATTATTCAATAGAATGATATGAAATATGTTACCTCCTTCATACTATGCAAAAACCACACTGTCTAGCTCACAAGATCACAAATCCAGATCTTTGTACTTCACAAGTCTTCCTTCATCACCGAATTAGCTCTTTTCTTCACTTCATCCATACATTCACATCACAACTTTCACAATTTCATATCACAACTATTGCAATCACCTATCATAACAAGGAAAACATTCTTTCCTTTATACCAAACTCAAGTAATTACAAATGAGTTGCCATGCAAATACAAAATAATAATTTCAACATGCTACATCAGAATTACATAAAAACTGTCAACTTCCATATACAATAACTTTCAAATTCTGTGACCTCTAAGTTTTTGCTATGAACCACGTCACCACCAATGAGTCTCAAACTTTTTTTTAACTACATAGAATCAGATTTCATCATAATTAGGAGATATTCTTTGATTACCAAAAATCGCTACTCAGGAACATTGCCAGAGTACTGCTTCCACCAAAATGCTTATAACTTTCATGAAAAAATGAAATTCTTTTTTTTCTCTTAACCATAGGCTAATAACACACCAAATAACATACCATCAACTACACATAACTCAATTTTCAATAGAACATGTAAGCAAAACAAAACTGTGCCTGCTTCTTTGCTAAACTCCAGAATAACACTGTGTTGACATCAATGACAATCATAGTCATGAATGCAACAACCACTACTATAGAATGACTACCAAAGGCTTTATAATTCATTCCTAACAACATATACCATCTGATGATTGCTCAACACTTTGTACACTGTACTCTGCACTTCACAATCAAGTCTAAACCATGCTTTCGCAATCATAAATGACTGCCTATAAATATCTTTCCTCTAAATGATATAATCAAGTTGGCCTATTAGAACCACCTTGAAATCATATTAGAGAAACCACAACATACTCCAATAATAATTCTATCAGCTCTATTAAGCATGCAACACAATTTGGGACATGTCCAATATTAATAAATGTAGACGGACACTACAAACTATCGGCTCTACCAAAGTAACTACAAATTTCTCCTCAAGATGAATTACATCATGCACTCTTAATTGAACATTCTTAACTCTTCTCTAATCTATAATCCAAGGGTGCATACCAAAATGATAAGTGCAACTTCTGAACTAATACAATCTTTGTCGGCTCTTCTAGATAAACACAGAAAACTGCTACTGGTGAATAGCGACTCCATTACATCACTTCTAATGATCATCAGACTTAGCATCCATGATTGTAACATCAATAACATGTCTTCATCACATATCCAAAGGCATAAGGCTCCATGATGAGTGTATGAACAATCACTCATAGAACACTTCCTATAACTCTATTAGGAACACTATTGACACAAGCTGCTACATAACTGTCTGTTCTAGCAATTAACCTCTGCATCCATGATATCATGCTGATAACATGTCCATGCTTCATATAACCAAATCTTACTACATAAGTCTTCCATGCATGTTACTTACCATATGTTGTCATTAATGACAAACATACAGTTAGCACTGGCTTGCTGGAAAATCTCCAACAATCTCCCCCTTTGGCATTGATGGAAACATATGGAATGAAAAACACCACCAATCCAAATGATTAATTATTTTATAACATTCTCTATTTCTTCATCAAAACTCCCCAAAGGATGAATCCTCCTTTTTCTGTAATATTCTTCAACATTCTCCATTTTCTCAATTGTACTACTTTCATGACTAAATACTGCTCCCCCTTAGTATATTACTCCTTCTTTACTTCTATTTTTCATGACTATATATTACTCCCCCTTTGACATCAATGGAAAAGGGTGCCATTATTTTGAAGCACCAGTACTACTCCTAAGGTAGAGTAGTCAACCTTCCATCAATCCTTGAGGACTGATGCTCTATCTTATTTCTTCTACGCAGAATCAGGGAAGGGAATTACTCCCAGCTTCTTCCTGAGATACTCAAAAGTATCCTTTGGCAAGGGCTTTGTGAATATATCTGCTAGTTGTTCCTTTGTACTCACATAATCCAATTTTACTTCTTTATCTACCACTTTCTCTTTTTGGAAGTGATACTTGATCTCAATGCATTTTGTCTTTGCATGCATCATAGGATTCTTTGAAATATTGATAGTGCTAGTGTTATCACGACAAATAATAGTAGGATAATCAATTTGAATACCAAAGTCCTTTATCATCTTCTTGATCCAAACAATTATAGAATAATTTAGAGCTATTGCAACATACTCTACTTCTGTTGTTGACTGAGAAATGCAATTTTGCTTCTTGCTCGTCCAAGTGACAAGTATGTCACCAAGAAACACTACTCCAGCTGATGTACTCTTTCTATCATCAATGCATCCTGCCCAATCTACATCAATATATACATGAAGCTCAACATTTTCTGAATTAAGATACCATAGACCATCATCTATAGTGCCTTGCAAGTATCTGAATATTCTTTTTACTACCATGAGGTGACTTTTTTTAGGCTCTGCTACAAATATTCCAACTATGCCAATTGCATTGGAAATATCTGGCCTGTTTTGAGTAAGATAAATAAGTTTACCAATCATAGACTTGTACAATGTTGTATCTACTACTGGTGAATTATCTTCTTTTGTCAGCTTACATCCTATTATCATAGGTGTACCCACTAGCTTGCAATAATCCATCTTGAATTTCTTTAATATCTCTTTCACATATTTTGATTGATTAATGAAAATACCTTTTTTTGGCTACTGCACATTTAATCCCAAGAAGTATTTGATAGGTCCAATCATTCTCATCTCAAACTCACTGTACATCTCCTTAGAAAATTCTTTACTAAGTTTGTCATTACCTCCAAAGATAATGTCATCAACAAATATAGCTACAAGTAGTAGTCCTTCAGATGTATCTCTTATGAATAGATTATAATCTCCTGCTCCTTTCTTGAATCCAATTTTAGTTAGATATCCATCAAGTCTCTCATACCATGCTCTAGGGGCTTTCTTAAGTCCATAGAGGGCTTTCTTCAATCTGCATACCATATCAGGTCTTTCTAATAGGGTGAATCCTTCTGGCTACTCAATGTATACTTCTTCTTTTAGCTCTCAATTCAAGAATGCTGACTTAACATCCATCTGATAGAATTTGAATTTTTTTACTGTTTCATAAGCTAGAAACAACTTAATAGCTTCTAATATGCTCACAAGTGAAAATGTGTCTGAATAATCAATGCCTTCTCTTTGTGCATAACCCTTACATACTAACCTTGCTTTGTTCCATACTACTATGCCATCTTCATTCATCTTGTTTCTGAATATCCACTTTGTTCCAATCACATTCTTATCACTAGGTCTTGGGACCAATTCCCAAGCATCATTCTTGATAATATGATCTAGTTCTTCTTTCATAGCATCATGCCAATCTAAATCATTACATGCATCTTCAACACTTAAAGGTTCAATCCAAGATAGTAAACATACCACCTCATTGCTTGCTGAATTCTTTTATTGTGATCTTGTTGTGACTTTTCCGATCTGATCTCCAATGATGTCATTCTTGGAATGGTATCTAGAAGTAAACTTTGGAACTTTGGGTGATACTGTCTCATCTTCGTTCTAAGTTTCTTCTTCACTTGTTTCAAGGTCATTGAACAATACATTAATACTGTCAAACATCTCTTCAACAAATGTCTCACTAGTGGAAGGTCTGGGTTCTTCAATCATAGGTGAGTAATCATGATATCTTTCTTGAACCATAAGATTTTCATCAATCTTAGCATGAGCACTTTCAATAATTTTCTTCAATCTCAAGTTAAAACATCTATAAGCTTTACTTTTAGTAGAGTAACCAAGAAAAACACCTTCATCACTTCTTGCATCAAACTTTCCTATTGCTTCATCCCTCTTGATGTAGCACTTGCTTCCAAAGATTCTAAAGTATTTTATTGTGGGAACATTACCAAACCATAGCTCATAAGGTGTCTTATCTACACTAGGCCTTAATTGTATTCTATTGTATTGACCACATCTGTCCAGTAGGTGTGTGCAAATTTTCCTTCAATCATGATGGTGCGCAATGTATCAAGGATGATCCTATTCCTTCTCTCTGCAATCCCATTCTGCTGAGGGGTTCTAGGTGCACTTAACTATCTCTTTATGCCATGTTCTTCACAGTACTCATAGAATATGTTAGAGGTGAATTCTCCTCCTCTATCTGACCTTAGACATTTTATCTTTAGTCCAAAATCATTCTCAACCTTACCTTTGAATATTTTGAACTTCTCAAATGATTTTGACTAATCTTTTAAGAACACAACCCAAATCACTCTAGAATAATCATCTACAAACAAAATGAAATACCTTTCTCCATAGTATGATCTTGTTTGAGTTGGTCCACATAGGTCTGTATGAATCAGATCCATCTTGTTCTCTACTGAATTATGCTTGCTTCTCAATGAATTCATCACATGCTTTCTCATTACACATTCCCTCCATATAGTATCAATTGGCTATGGTATGCTATGTAGGTCTCTAACTGCCTTTACATTACTTATGTTTATTATGGTATCAAAATTGATATGACATAGTCTTTTATGTTATAGCCAACTATCATCTACTTTAGCAACAAAAACAACTTGTATCTAGATTAAGCTGAAAAACATTACCTTTAGTCTTTGATCCTGATGCAATTATTTCTCCTTCTTTGTTGTTAATGGTGCACTTGTTTCCATCAAACTCCAACTTGTAACCTTTTTCAAGTAACTGCCCAACACTTAGTAGGTTATGTTTCAAACCATCAACATATAGAACATCATCAATGCTATTCTTTCCATCCAAGGTGATGACTCCTCTACCAATGATAGGTTTAGGAGTGTTATCTTTGAATCCAACCATGCCTCCTTTATATCTATCTAAATGAACAAATCTATCTTTGTCTCCTGTCATGTGATGTGAGAAACCACTGTCAATGATCCAATATGTCCTAATGTCAGCTTGAGAAATTAGTGCTAACTCTTGTGAATTCTTTTCATCTTCAAGAGAAATGAATCCAATCTCCTCTTCTGCTAATTCTTCATTTGATACTCCATCTCCAACATAGTAGCATTCCTTTGTATACTTAGGCTTGTAGTCATTCTTGAAATTTTTAACTCTTGTAGGACACTTAGATGCAAAGTGACCAATCTTATTACATGAAAAAAATTTGAATGGTAATTGTCCTTCATATTTTCCTTTTCCTTTCTTTTCTCTTTTAGCAATCAAAGTAATGAAATCATCTAGATTTTTTTCTTCATCATCATCATCAAAATCACCATAGATGTTCAAAGATTTCTTACCATGGACCGAAGCTTTGAAGGTTGTCTCACTTTTAGGCTCTATCTTCAAACTTGATATTTTAAATGCAACAATCTTGCCGATTAAGGTTTCTCTTTTGAATTTTTCTAAAAATTGCATAGTCTCATCAAGGATGTTTATCTTGTTCTCATATTCTGGTGTCAAGGTAGTCATTACCTTATCCATGATGTATTCTTTTGAGATTTCTCCACCATTGTTTCTGATTCCAACAACTGCTTCATTGATCCTTTGATTAAAGGCTCTTATGTTTTCTTTACGTAGCATCTCCAATGTATTGTTCTTTTTCTTGCATGTCTTTCTACGCACATTTTTTTCTTGTTTGTCTCCTTCAAACATGTCTTCTAGGTGCTTCCATATCTTGTAGGCTGTGTCTACTTTCTTTATCTCTAAAAACTCACTGTCAGATAGGGTATTGATGAGGGCTTCTTTTTCTATTGCATTCTAATGGAAGAAATCCTTATGCTTGCTAGTAGCATCATCCTTTGCAAGATCTACCAGAGAGAGGATCTGAACTTCATTGATAGCCACTTCAAAAACTTCAAAAGCAATGCACTACAAATGTGTCGTCATCTTGTTCTTCCAATCAAGATAATGTTGGCAAGTTGTCTATACTGATGTATATGACTTGATATAGTGTTTTCATTATGGAAACAAAGCCATATAGTAGTTTGCATTCAACGCATTTGAAGAGAAGATAAAAAATCAGTTAAGTGTTGAAGACTGAATAGTGAATAGATTTCCTACAGCTTAGAGCATTAGCGCACATTTGTACAAATGAATTAAGGTATGCACCCTGGAAGTTAAGTTGGTTAGACTATATTCATGCTTAGTCTATGAGAGCATGATCAGATTTGCAAGGATGAGAAAGTTACAGTTAGTTGAAGTTGCACAGCCAATGTGTGCCAGAGAAGAACAGTGCATGAAGATGACAGTTAGTATTTTGGTTTGCAGATATAATGTAATGTTGTAAAGGTTATGCACCTATTGTATTTAGGTTTCCAACATATATACTTGTTTGTTTGTAAGCACACTTAAGCCAATTCATTTGGAAGAGTTGTATGTAATAGGTCTAAGGGCCGACCTAGTTATTTATTTTGTATGAGCGTATAAATATAAGGTGCGCCCATTGTATTCGGTATGGAAGTTGATAGTGAGTTATAATAAGAAGAGAAGAAGTGTGTGAAGACACTAGAAGATGTATTAGAGCTTTGCTAGAGGTCAAAGCATTAGCACATCAAAGGAACTGATCTAACAAGAAATGTCACAGTGATAGTTCATCCTGCAGATATAGTGTGTATCTAAGATCAGAAGGTTGTAGCCTTCACCACTTGAGCAGTGAGCTCTAGGATAGTGCATCCACTCCCCTAACATGGACTATTGTAAAAGACTCCTAACAGGGTCCGACCCTTGACAAGGTCTACTATACTAAAATCATTGTAAAGAAACTCCTAATAGGGTTAAGGATCTTCTAACAAGGATAACAAAACACTAGTGTAGAATATTAGTGGGTGTCAATTCCCACCAGGGTTTTTACCTATTTTGGTTTCCCCATAACCATATTGGTGTCATGTGTTTATTTCATGTTTCATGTTTTTGTAAATTTTTATTTTAGTACTTAAGAATTTAAGTTCAGTATAAATATTAAAGAGAAAAGTTAAAATACAGTGACCACTGATTCAACCCCCCCCCCCCTCTTAGTGTTCCCATTCCTAACAATTGGTATCAGAGCTCTAGTCTTGAGAAAAGAAGTTTAACCACTTGAGGAGATCATGGAAAAAATAGAAATGAAACATCTGAAAAGGAATCTTGAAGCTTCTCTTGAAGACCTCGACAAATCAAAAAGATAATTTGAAGAACTAAGGGATAAACTTAGTGATGCTCAATTAGTCATCAAAAGGCTAAGGAAAGATTTGAAAGAATGCTCTACCAGTGATCTAGGGACATTGGTCAAGAAGCTGAATGAAGAAAATAAATCCTTAAAAGAACAACCTGAAGAGTTTGATGATAGGTTGACTAACAATCAGGAAGTCTATGATGAATAGATCAAAGAGAACCTTCAATTCAATGAAGAACTAAGGCAAGAAAACATGGAAATCCTAGAGCTAAGGAATAGAAAAGAAAGCTTGGAGTCTGAATTAAAAGAAGCACAGACAAATATTGACAAATTGCACACCAGTTCTGATTTGATAGAATCTTAGTTGTATGCAAGGAGAGCCAAAGGAGACACTGGCTATATTGGATACAATGAAGCACAAATTCAGATTAACAACATGTGAGCAAGAAAGGATTCAAAAAGGACTCTACTGATGCTAAGGAGACTGAAGATCAAACCAAAGATAATGGTGAACCACCTAAGAATGAACACAAGCCTATAGAATGCACTAGTTTTTCTTGTAACAAGCATGGACACATTGCAAGGAACTATATAGAGGTAAGACCTTTTAATGGTTACTTTTATTCATGCAATAAATTTGGTCATAGAGCTATGAATTGCAAGACTAGTAAGAAGAATAGGATTCAACAAGATCAGAGAAATTAGAATCAGACAAATGTAAGAAGTTCTCAGAATGTTACATGCCAGATATGTAACTATAATGGTCACTCAAAAAAATAATGCAAAATGGTGATTCATGTCAATGCACTAAGGAATATAAGACCTCCAGTCATTTGTCACTCTTGTAACAAGGCTAGACATATCTCAAGGTTTTGTATATCAAGGATGTAAGGTTAGGGAAGGCCTAAAAAGGCCGAAGAATTAGTTTTAGATCCTATAGGAGAAGTTAATTTTGTCAAATCCTCAGATGATGGGAGCATGATTTGGTCAGAGAAAAAGAAGGACAAATCTGAAGAGAATGTATTGGATGCATCCATAGTGGATGCACCCTCTACATCTGGATGAATGGACCTTAGGGTCATAGGGGGAGATAATTTATCTCTAGACCCCTGTATGGCTGGTATACTCATCCTTAGAGTATGCGCCTTTGGACTTAGGAGTTTGGAGTATAAAGGTACCTTTGTACAAGAGTGCACATGCTGATTATGAATAGAACTTGAGTTGGAAATTTTGAAGTGATAGCCTAGTTTACGTGACTTGCATTAATGGAAAAATTTTCACTTTAAAGTACATAGAAAGTTATTTGATTTCTCATTGCATTCAAATTCAGAGTGATAGGAGAGAAAAAAGAGCCTTAGAAGTTGTTGTGAAGACTTGGAGATTAATCTATCAATGATCTGCAACAACTATTAGTGCATTTGGTCAGTTGTGGAAACCCTAGATCGACGTGCTAATTCAGAAGTCTTCAGATCATCTTAGATTATAGTTGGAAAGTGATTAATCAAGTAAGTCATGGCCACTCCCATAGTTTTTGATGTTGCTAAGAAGAAGAGATATTTTTTCAAGAAACATCCATTTAAGTCAACCCTAGATGACTTAGAGGGAGCATTCTCCTGCACGCTTATGGGTGTTATGCATGTGGAAGACATTAGGGATTACATCTACTACAAGAAAGAACTAGTAGGTTTGGATAGGTTAAGGGTGCACATGGATACCATGTTGAAACCAAACAAAACATTTAGGGATGAATATGTCAAATGGCATGATCACCCTATTGTTGAGTATGCTATGGCATATGAATTCTATGAGACAAAATGGATAAAGATTTTATTGAGAAGAATTCATGATGACCTATTTTGGATAGGTGATGTACCAGTTAGAATCACCAGTGACCTTATACATGAGATGATAGGCCTTTCTAGGACAGGCGCTATCCTTCTTGTGGGCAAGGATGTCAGGAAAATGGTTGAGAAAACTAGTAAGTCAAGGAGTGATAGGCACAGGATGAAAATTGAGCCTATTGAGAAAGTAGACATCAAATTGATGTCTATGATACTGGGATACAAGTTTAATCATGCCAGCAGAGTGAATAGTGTGTCTATGGGCACTATTATTGCAACCATTAGACTTGTAAAGGAAGATGCAGAGTTCAACTTGTGTGAGATCTTGAGCACATAGTTAATTGATAACATCAAGGCCATCAAGCATGATAAGACCAAAATATTTAGGTTTGGGTCTTTAATCATTTACATGTATCTTCATATAGTTGGGAAAGTATCAGATATGTATTTGGACAAGTCCATTCCAACCATGCCACAGATATCTAACAAAGCATCCACCAAGAGTACATTGAGAGATTATGTAACATTGGAATTGAAGACCTTTAGGGTCAAGATACAAATGAGGTAGAGGATTCCAAAGAGCATTGTGGAAAAGTACAAGGATACTATCTGCTTTATGGCAGAGATAGATACAACTTGTATGGAAGCTATTGAGCCAAGAATTAAGTGGATTCATCCACTTGGTTATGAGGTAGAAGAATAGGTCCTTGAAGCATATGTGTAGGTACTACTTTCAGCCCCCAAAGATCCTAATGAACCTAGGTGGGGAACATATCAAGAGAAAACCAGAGAAGTAGATGCTAAACTTAACAACACAACAAAAAAAAGAAAGGTTGCTAAAGTCACATCAGAGATCTTGAGGATTCATGGTGTGTCTCAAGAAGACCTTGATAAAGCAAGGGATGAAAAGATTGCTTTGTAAATTAAGAGCGCATCCACAGTGGAAGCTAAGTCTGATGATCCCAAGATGAAGAAGGTGAAAATTGAAAAAGATGATACTCAGAATGGTAAAGAAGATGATACTCCTTCTGTGCCCAAGGTAACCATTGACCTTATTGCTCCTCCTAAGTATAAGGCAATGCCTAAGAGGAAGAAAGAGGTTGGCACTAGTCATCCATCCTCGTGAGTCACAAGAAAAAGAAGGAACACTCAAGCACCTCCTGAAGTAAGCTTCAAACCCAGTCTCAGTGTGCTAAGTGCTAGAATAGTTGATGAAGGAAGAATTGATCAAGTAGGGAAGTTTTATGATAAGTATAGTGAAATTGAAAAGTCAGAGATTCATAGCATGATCATAAGCACATGATCAAGTTCAAAAGGATAGTTTTGGAATTAAAAACAATGATTCCTGACAATGTATGGAATATCCTTGAATTCCAAAAGAGACAAGCTATTGAGGAAGATCTGCGGATAAGGGAAAAGATTCTTGATGATACCCTTCCTATGTGTGAACTAGAAGAAGAGAAATTGCTATTAGATCTGGTGAAGCCTCACCTCAGAACTAAGACAAGAACTTTGAACATAATGGATAAAACTTATGAGCTAATTGCAAAAGAGATAGATAAATCCTTTGAGAAGGTATTTATGAATAGAAACATGTATCCACCTACTATGCCCATAGCTAATGTACCCATGAAGGTTACAAAAGGGTCATAGACCATCGAAGTAAATTCTACAGGTCCTCAGGATTATGTGCCTATAGTGGAAGTACAATCAAAGGCATACAAGTCTACACTGATGTCATAATCACTCAAGGACAACACCATGATCATTGATAATGTGGAGATAGCCATGGTGGCCACTGACAGGGAATTGGACAAGTTTGAGGAAGCTTTTGTGAGCACACAAGAAGCTAAGATTTTATGCAGCATCACACCTCCCACTCATCAAGAAGAGGTCTTTATTGAAAATATATCAGATAAGAAAGAAGAAGAGAAAATGGAAGAGGAAGAAAAGAAAGAAGAAGAAGAAGAAGAAAAAGAACAAGAGAAAGATGAAACTTCTATTGAATTAGCCAAAGTAAAACTAGAAGTGATGGATAGCACTCCCATCACTCCCTCCTTAGCATTGTTGTCAAGTTTGACACCTAACACATCCAATTTGGACTCATGGAGAGAAGAAGACCTGATTAAGTTTAGCGTCTTAGCTATGGAGAAAGCCAAAGAAAAGAAAGTAATGAGGAATCCCCTCCTGGTAGAATTAGTAAACATGTTGAACAATATGTTTCCAGAAGATAAGAAAGTGTCAAAAGTACACTCGGTTGATATTGTGAGTATAGTCATCTCACTGTTCAAATGCAATTTCTCAAGCCTTGAAGAATCTACATCCCTAGTTGCATAAGAAAAGTATCTGAAGAAAATATTGACTGAATTGGTGAATAACTTTGCACTTGACCTTAGTTCTCTCAAGACCGGTCAAGCATCCATGAAAAAATTTGCTAATCAAGGAAGGAAATTCATTGTGGACTGCATGGATCAGGATAATCTTACTGATGCCCATCTTATGAAAATAAAAGAGGCAGAAGATATGATTGAGTAGGTGAAGAGTTTAGTGAAAGACACATCCACTGATGTGAACATGTGCAACAATGTCTACCAAGGTCAGTTGGACAAAATTGAGAAGGTAGAGAAAGAGATGGAAAAGATAAGATCTAGACAAACTCAATTGAGGAATGCTCTTGCACCCTCAATAGACATCCTCAATTAGAACATCAAGGAGATTGATGCCAAAATGGTAACATATGATCAAGGTCCTTCCATAGACTTGAAGAAAATAGAGAAGCTTCAATATGCATTATGCGCCCATCTCTAGATAGTAAACTCTTTGATCACATTTTGGAAGAAGGAGATCCAGAACCTAAAGGTTTCATATTTGGATGTTTTCCCTCAGTGAGTATGTATAGATACAATTTTTTGTAACACCTTTGTCATTAATGTCAAAGGGGGACTTGTGTATAGAATATGGATCATAATATGTATAGGGAGATATAAGTATATATATAGATGACAAAAAAATTTTGTATTAAGGACAGTTAGCAACTTGGCCATATTCCTTTGTTGCCATCAATGAAAAAGGGGGAGATTGTTGGAAATTTATCTATACTGATGTATATGACTTGATATAGTGTTTTAATTATGGCAACAAAGTCATATGGCAGTCTGGAGTAAACACACTTGAAGAGAAGATCAGAAATCAATTAAGTGTTGAAAACTAGACAATATACAAAGTTCCTACAGCTCAGAGCATCAACGCACATTCGTACAGATGAATTAAGGTATGTGCCTTGGAATTTAACTTGGTTAGAATATATTCATGCTTAGGCTATGAGTGCATGATCAGATGTGCAAGGATGAGAAAGTTATAGTCAATTGAAGTTGCACAACCAGTGTGTGCTAGACAAGAATAGTGCATGAAGCCGATAGTTAGTATTTTGGTTTGCAAATATAATGTAATGTTGTAAAGGCTATGCACATATTGTATTTAGGTTTCTGACATATATACTTGTTTGTTTGTAAGAATGCTTAAGCCAATTCATTTAGAAGTGTTGTATGTAATAGGTCTAAGGGCCGACCTAGTTGTTTATTTTGTATGAGCGTATAAATATAACGTGCGCCCATTGTATTCGGTATGAAAGTTGATAGTGAGTTGTAATAAGAAGAGAAAACATGTGAGAAGACACTAGATTATGTATTAGAGCTTTTATAGAGGTCAAAGCATCAAAAGAACTGATCTGACAAGTAGTGTCACAGTGATAGTTCATCCTGCAGATATAGAGTGTATCTGAGATCAGAAGGTTGTAGCCTTCACCACTTGAGTAGTGAGCTCTAGGATAGTGTGTCCAATCCCCTAATAGGAACTATTGTAAAAGACACCTAATAGGGTCTAACCCTTGACAAGGTCTACTATACTAAAAGAATTGTAAAGAAACTCCTAACAGGGTTAAGGATCTTCTAACAAGGATCACAAAACACTAGTGCAGAATATTAGTGGGTGTCAATTCCCACCAGGGTTTTTACCTATTTGGGTTTCTCCATAACCATATTGGTGTCATGTGTTGATTTCATGTTTCATGATTTTGTGAATGTTTATTTCAGTACTTAAGCATTTAAGTTCAGTATAAAGATTAAAGAGAAAAGTTAAAATACAATGAACACTGATTCACCCCCCCCCCTCTCAGTGTTCCCATTCCTAATAGATAATTCTCTCCATCAAACTTAGGACTGTATTTTCTAAAGAATTCCATCTGATTAACCTCGAGCTATTAAACTTTCTCTTTGAGGCACTTGGCTCTGATACCAATTGTTAGGAATAGTCCCAAGAGATAACTGAGAGGGGGAGAGGGGGGGGTGAATCAGTTATCTACAAGTTTAAATTCTTTATCCAATTAAGTATATTTAAACATAAAAGCATTAAAAAAATGAAAGAACACTTGAACACAACACCAATATTTTGGTTAGGGGGAAACCCAAATAGGTAAAAACCCTGGTGGGAATTGACACCTACTAATAATCTACACTAGTGTTTTATGATCCTTGTTAGAAGATCCTTACCCCTGTTAGGAGTTGCTTTATAATATATTTAGTATAGTGACTTGGTAAAGGGTCAGACCCTATTAGGAGTCTTTTAAAATTAAACCTTCTAGGGGTGAGGATGCACTATCTGAGAGCACACTACTGAAAGGGGTGAAGGCTACAACATTCTAAATAATAGATACACACTTTATCTAGATCTTGGTGAACTGTGCTTTGACCTGCTATCTAGATTAGTTTAAATGTATAGTACAAACTCTTTACTTGGTCACATAGACCTTTTGCTGATGGCTCAACACTTCATACACTCTACTCTGCACTTCACAATCAACTCTAAACCATGCTTTAGCAATCATAAATGACTACCTATAAATATCTTTCCTCTAAATGATATAATCAAGTTGGCCTATTAGAACCACCTTGAAATCATATTAGAGAAACCATAACATACTCCAATAATAATTCTGTCAACTCTACTAAGCACGCAACATAATCTGGGACCTGTCCAATCTTAATAAATGTAGACACATGCTATACATTGTCTGCTCTACCAAAGTAACTAAAAATTTCTCCTCAAGATGAATTACATCATGCACTCTAAACCAATCATTCATAACTCTTCTCTAATCCATAATCCAAGGGTGCATACAAAAATGATAAGTGAAAATTCTGAACCAATACAATCTTTGTCAGCTCTTCTAGATAAACAAAGGAAACTGCTACTGGTGAATAGCGACTGCATAACTTCACTTATACTAATCATCAGACTCTGCGTCCATGATTGTAACATCACTAGCATGTCTTCATCACATATCCAAAGGTGCAATGCTCCATGATGATTGTGCAGACAATCACTCATAGAACACTACCTGTAACTCTGTCAGGAACACTGCTAACACAAGCTGTTGCATAATTGTTTGTTCTAGAAATTAACCTCTACGTCCATGATATCATGCTGATAACATGTCCATGGTTCATACACTCAAATCTTACTACATAAGTCTTCCATGCATGTTACTTACCATATGTTTTCATCAATGACAAACATAAAGTCAACACTGGCTTGCTGGAAAATCTCCAACTCTCTCTCTCTCTCTCTCTCTCTCTCTCTCTCTCTCTCTCTCTCTCTCTCTCTCTCTCTCTCTCTCTCTCTCTCTCTCTCCATTTTTCTTGTCTTGCATAGGGTGCACACTCTATTGGGTGCACACCCTATTTAACAGTATGCATAACACTTTTTATTTTTGCATAGGGTGCTCACGCTATGCAAAACTAAAACAAACGGTGTTCTTTTCCAAGGATCTTGTGAAAGAGGCCTGCATTTTCTGTATGTTGTCTGAGTTCTATGTGTTATCCAAGAATTATTCACTTTTCATGGTGTTGATAGTGACATAGAAGCATATTCTATCAATTTGCACCATCTTTTTGTTTAAAAATCAACATCAAATTGTGAAAGTCAATTATTATTACCAAAATTTATCGATTGAGGTAAGTTTTTTATTTTTTTACATGTCAAATGTGAATAAAGAGTGTTTTGGTTTATAATTGGTATGATATAGACTTTTTAAATACACAATTTGATATAATTGTAATAAATTTATATTATAATTTGTCATATTGTAAGAGTTTTA
The DNA here is from genome assembly GCA_027943335.1 of Chamaecyparis obtusa. NCBI lineage: Eukaryota > Viridiplantae > Streptophyta > Pinopsida > Cupressales > Cupressaceae > Chamaecyparis > Chamaecyparis obtusa. Next base: position 930,624 of record BSBK01003219.1, on the reverse strand, counting down.
GATTATAAATTGACCTATTATTTTACATTTATATTATATTTTGAAAATTGTAATCAATTCATATGTAGAAATCATCATCATGCCAAGGAAACAAGAAAAGAATTTAACATAGGAAAAGCATGAAAGAGACAAAGAGAAGAAAAGGGAAATAATGAGAAAACTTCTTGAATTAAAAAAAAAAGATACCATACAAGTGTTGGAGATTTTCCAATAGGCCAGTACTAATTGTATGTTTGTCATTGATGACAACATATAGAAAGTAGCATGCATGGAAGTCTTATACAATAAGATTTTTTTTAATGAAGCATGGACATGATATCAACATGATATCATCGACGTAGAGGTTAACTATTAGTACAGATAGTTATATAGTAGTTGGTGTCAGTAGTGTTCCTGACAGAGTAATAGATAATGTTCTGTGTATGGTTGTCTGTACAATTATCATGGAGCCTTGCACACTTGGATATATATTGAAGACATCTCAGTGATGTTAAGTTCATGGATGCATGGTATGATGATGAACACAAGTAAAGTTATGTAGTTGTTATTCGCTAGTAGCAATTTTCTGTGTTTGTTCAGAAGAGCCGATAGAGATTTTATTGATTCTTGAGTTGCACCTATCTTGAGGGTATACGCCATTGGAGTTAAGCTTGGATAAGTGTTATTGATGTTTGGTTAAGAGTGCTTGAGTTAATTCATTTTACAGAGAAAGTTCCAGTTGTTTTGGTAGAGCTAATAGTGTGTAGCGTGCGTCTACATTTATTTTATTAGATAGGTCCCACATTGTATTGCGTGCATAATAGAGCTGACAAAATATTTATTGGAGTTTTTTATGGTTTCTCTAATATGATTTCAAGATGGTTCTAATAGGCTGACTTGATTATATCATTTGGAGGAAAGATACTTATAGGCAGTCATTTGTGATTGTTGAAGTGTGGTTCATAGTTGATTAAGCAGAGTAGAGAAGAGTGTGTGAAGTGTTGAGCCATCAGAAGAAGGTCTATGTGACAAAGTAAAGTACTTATGCTATTCATTGGAACTGATCTAGATAGTAGGTCAAAGCACAGTTCACCAAGATCTAGATATAGTGTGTATCTGTTATTCAGAAGGTTGTAGCCTTCACCCATTTGAGCAGTGAGCTCTCGGATAGTGCATCCTCTCCCCTAATAGGGACAATTGTAAAAGACTCCTAATAGGGTCTGACCCTTGACCAGGTCTATTGTACTTAATATATTGTAAAGCTACTCCTAATAGGGTAAAGTATCTTCTAACAAGGATCAGTATACACTAGTATAGAATATTAGTGGGTATCAAGTCCAACCGGGGTTTGTACCTATTTGGGTTTCTCCATAATGAAAATATTGGTGTTGTGTTCTTGTGTTCTTTTATTGTGTTTATGCTTTATGTTTAAGTATACTTAATTGGATAAAGAATTGAATCTTGTAGATAACCGATTCACCTGCCCTGCCCTCTTAGTTATCTCTTGGGACTATTCCTAATAATTGGTATCGAAGCCAAGTGCCTCAGAGAGAAATTTTAACAACTTGAGGTTGATCAAATGGAATACTTCAGGAAAGAAATTCCTAAGTTTGATGGAGAGAATTATCTTGATTGGAAGAACAAGATGGTGACTCATTTGTAGTGCATTGCTTTTGAAGTTTTTGATGTGACTATCAAAGAAGCTAAGATACCTACCCTAGAAGACCTTGCACATGAAGATGCTACTGATAGGCAAAAGGAATTGTTTCATCATAATGATATTGCTAAAGAAGCCCTTATCAGCGCCCTATCTGATGGAGAGTTTTTAGAAATAAAAAAGGTGGATACAACCCACAAAGTATGGAAGAACCTATAAGATATATTTGAAGGAGACAAACAAGATAAGGATGTGCATAGAAAGACATGGAAGAAAAGATACAATGCATTAGAGATGTTTCCTAAGGAAAACATCAGAGCTTGCAATCAAAGGATAAATGAAGCAATTGCTAGAATCAAGAAAAATGGTGGAGAGATTTTAGAGGAGGACATCATGGACAAATTGATGACTACTCTCACTCCTAAATATTCAAGCAAGATCAACATCCTTGATGAGACCATGCAACTCACATCAAACTTCAAGAGAGAGAATTTGATCAACAAACTCTCTGCTTTTGAGATCTCAAGATTGAAATCAGAACCAAAGAGTGAAATAGCCTTCAAAGAAAAAGTTCATGGTAAGAAATCTACAAACACTTCTGGTAATTTTGATGATGATGATGATGAAGAGAAAACTCTAGAGGATTTCATTTCTATGATTGCTAAAAGATAAAAGAAAGGAAAAGGAAAATATGAAGGTCAATTATCATTTAAGTGCTTTTCAAGTAATAAGATTGGTCACTTTGCATCTAAGTGTTCTACTAGAGCTAGAAAGTTCAAAAAGGATTACAAGCCTAAGTATTTTAAGGAATGATACTATGCTGGAGATGGAATATCAGATGATGAATCTGGTGAAGAAGAAATCAGATTCATTGTTATTGTAGATAAAATGAATAATAAGATAGCTTATGAAGAGAAGAAAGGAAATCAAGAGCTTGCATTGATTTCACAAGCTGACATAAGGATACACTGTATTATAGACAGTGGTTGTTCATAGCACATGATAGGTGATAAAGGTAGGTTTGTTCATTTGAACAAATACAATTGAGGTGTGGTCAGATTTGGAGACAACACTCCTAAACCAATAGTTGGTAGAGGAGCCATCACTTTGGATGGAAAGAATAGTATTGATGATGTTCTTTATGTTGATGGTTTGAAACATAACCTTCTCATTGTTGGACAGTTACTTGGAAAAGGCTATTAGTTGGAGTTTATAGATGACAGATGCATCATTAACAAGGATGGTGTTATGATTGCATCAGGCTCAAAGACAAGAGGTAATGTTTTTCAGCTCAATTCAGAAGCAAGTTGTTTTGTTGCTAAATTTGATGATAGTTGGTAGTTGCATAAAAGACTATGTCATATCAATTTTGATAACATTGTAAAGATAAGTAATGTTAAGGCAGTAAGAGATCTACCTAGCATAGAAAAGCCAATTGATACTATATGTAGGGAATGTGTGATGGGGAAGCATGTGAGATATTCATTCAGGAGAAAATAGAATTCAATAGAGAACAAGTTGGATCTAATTCATATAGATCTATGTGGTCTAACGCAAACAAGGTCATACTATGGTGAAAGGTATTTCATTTTTTTTTTGATGATTATACTAGAATGATGTGGGTTGTGTTCTTACAAGATAAGTCAAAATCATTTGAGAAGTTCAAGATATTCAAAGCTAAGGTTGAGAATGAATCTGGACTAAAGATAAAATGTTTAAGATTAGATAGAGGAGGAGAATTCACCTTTGATAGATTCTATGAGTACTGCAAAGAACATGACATAAAGAGACAGTTAAGTGCACCTATAACCCCTCAATAGAATGGAATTGCAGAGAGAAGGAATATGATAATTCTTGATACAGTGTGCACCATTATGATAAAAGGAAAATTTGCACACACCTATTGGAGAGATGCGGTCAATACATCAGTCTATACTATGAATAGAATTCAATTGAGGCCTAGCGCTGACAAAACACCTTATGAGCTATGGTTTGGTAATGTTCCCACAATAAAATACTTCAAAATCTTTGGAAGCAAGTGCTACATCAAGAGGGATGAAGCAGTAGGCAAGTTTGATCTAAGAAGTGATGAAGGTAATTTTCTTGGTTACTCTACTAAACTAAAGCTTATAGATGTTTCAATTTAAGGTTAAAGAAGATCATTGAAAGTGCTCATGTAAAGATTGATGAAAAGTTTATGCTTCAATAAAGATATCATGATTAATCATGCATGATTGAGGAAGAACCTAGACCCTCTACTAGTGAGATAGTTATTGAAGAAATGTTTGTCACTATTTCAATGTGTTATTCAATGACCCTAAGACAAGTGAAGAAGAAAATCCACAGGCTGATAAGTCAGCATCACCTAAAGTTCCAAATTTTACATCAAGAAATAATTTTAAGACAGACATCATTGGAGATCAGAGCACAAAAGTCCTAACAAGGTCCCAAGAAAAGAACTCAGCTAGCAATGAAGCGATATGTTTACTATCTTAGATTGAACCTTTAAGTGTTGAAGATGTATGTAATGACTCAGATTGGCATGATTCTATGAAAGATGAACTTGATTAGATTGTTAAGGATGACACTTGGGAACTGGTCGCAAGACCTAGTGATAAGAATGTGATTGGAACAAAATGGATATTTAGAAACAAGATGAATGAACATGGTACAATCTTAAGAAACAAAGTAAGATTAGTATGCAAAGGATATGCGCAAAGAGAAGGCATTGATTATTCAGACACATTTGCACATGTAGGTAGATTGGACATTATTAAGTTGTTTCTATCTTATTCTACAGTAAAAAACTTCAAAGTTTATCAGATGGATGTCAAGTCAGCATTCCTAAATGGAGACTTCAAAGAAGAAGTATACATTGAGCAGTCAGAAGGATTCACCTTATTAGATAGAACTGATATGGCATGCAGATTAAAGAAGGCCCTCTATGGACTTAAGCAAGCCCCTAGAGCATGGTATGAGAGACTAGATGGATACTTAACAAATATTGGATTTAAGAAAGGAGCAACAGATTGTAATCTATTCATTAGAGAGACATCTGAAGGTTTGCTTCTTGTAGCTATATTTGTTGATGACATTATATTTGGAGGTAATGACAAACTAAGTGCTGAATTTGCCAAAGAAATGCATAATGAGTTTGAGATGAGTATGATTAGTCCTATCAAATACTTTTTGGGACTAAATGTGCAGCAAACAGAAAAAGGAATTTTTATTAATCAGTCAAACTATGTGAAAGAGATACTAAAAAAATTCAAGGTGGATGATTGCAAGCCAGTAGGAACCCTTATGATCACTGGATGCAAGCTTACAAAAGAAGATGACTCACCAGCAGTAGATATAACATTGTATAAATCTATGATTGGTAAAATCATATATCTCACTTGGACTAGACCTGATATTTCAAATGCAGTTGGCATAGTTGGAAGATTTGCAGTAGAACCTAAACAAAGTCATCTCATGGCAGTAAAAAGAATATTTAGATACTTACAGGGCACTATAGATTATGGTCTATGGTATCCTAATTTAGAAAATGTAAAGCTTCATGTGTACACTAATGTAGATTGGGTAGGATGTGTTGATGATAGAAAGAGTACTTCAGGAGGAGCAGTGTTTTTTGGTGGTAGACTTGTCACTTGGACAAACAAGAAACAAAATTGTATTTCTTAGTCAGTAGTAGAAGCGGAGTATGTTGCAGTAGCCTTGAATTGTTCTACATTTATTTGGATCAAGCAGATGATAAAAGATTTTGGAATTCAGATTGATTATCCTATTGTTATTCACTGTGATAACACTAGCACTATCAATATGTCAAAGAACCTTGTGATGCATGCAAAGAAAAAGCACATTGAGATCAAGTATCACTTCCCAAGAGAGAATGTGGTAGAGAAAGAAGTCAAGTTGGACTATGTGAGTACTAAAGATCAGTTGGTAGATATATTCACAAAGCCCTTGTGTAAGGATCCTTTTGAGTATCTCAGGGAGAAGTTGGGAGTCATTCCCTACCTTGTTTCTACTCAGAAGAAAGAAAGAAAGGCATCAATCCTGTGGGACTGATGGAAGGTTGACTACTCTACCTTAGGAGTAGTAGTGGTGCTTAAAATGAATGGCACCCTTTTCCATTGATGTCAAAGGGGGAGTATATATAGAGTCATGAAAAATAGGAGTAAAAAGAGGAGTAATATACTAAGGGGGAGTAGCATTTAGTTATGACAACAGTACAGTTGAGGAAATGGAGAATATTAGAAAATATTGCAGGAGATGGAGGATTCATCTTTGGGGGAGTTTTGAAGAGGAAATGGAGAATGTTATAAAAGAAATGTTCATTTGGGTTGGTGGTGGTTTTTCATTCCACATGTTGCCATCAATTCCAAAGGGGGAGATTGTTGGAGATTTGCCAGCAGGTCAATACTGACTATATGTTTGTCATTGGTGACAACATATGGAAAGTAGCATGCGTGGAAGTCTTATAGAGTAAGCTTTCTACTTATGTAGCATGGACGTGATATCAGCATGATATCATGGGCATAGAGGTTAACTATTAGTACAGATAGTTATATAGCAGTTGGTGTTAGCAGTGTTCCTAACAGAGTAATAAATAGTGTTCTATGTATGGTTGTTCATACAGTTATCATGGACCCTTGTGTAATACCCCAAAAATGGGCTATAAGTTCATTAACCTCCTACATCTACAAATCGAATGAAATCAACATCGAAGTCCTAATCTAAGGCACATCTAAACATCATCGAATCATAATTGATTATCTTAAATTCTGCATTGGGGAATATTCCTAGCAATATTCCTAATTATCTTAATTATCTTTAATTTAATGATTATTTTGCGATAAATCACATTTATCCTAAATTTGATTAATTGAATATTTTCATATTTAATTAATTAGATTTAATATCTTGCCACTTAATTGTGTAATTAAATTTAATTCTATCTATTATTAATTGTATTATTTAATTTTGACAATAAATCCAATATCCTATGATTAATTAATTAAATTTTTATTTAATTAATTAAAGCAAGTTGTCATTATTTAATAATATAGTTGTTAATAAAAGTTTGATTAAATAATTGATTAACCCATAAATCAATTATTTATTTTCAAAAATCAGTTAAGTTGAGCATAAATCACTTTATTTATTTAATTAATTCATAATTATTATGCACATTCAAAAGAAACAGTTAAACTCCAAATTAGAAAATCAATGCAAAGTGTTGAATTTTTAGAACTCAACATCCTTTTTGAGTTTTAAATTGATCTAAACTTCTAATTTGAGTTAAAAAGCTATTTTTGCATGATTTGCATGTTTTTGTGAATTAAATTATCTTTATTATCAGGTAACTCAAAAATCAAGCTGAGTTAATCTAAGTGATTTATGGCTTTTATCCATGCACCTCCAAAGCCCTGGATTTCTATAAATCAAGGCCTCAGCTCATCTCAAAGCATCTCATAATTTTGCAAGCTTACTTTGCCAAAGTCATCTACGAATTGCACAACTATTTTGGAGAATTAGAATTTGGAGAATCAAAGCTTATTGCGAATCAAGGCTATTGTGAGATCAATTTGTTTTTTTTTTACATTCATTTAGATTCTTTTTCATATCATTGTTAGATCATTTAGCATATCATAGCATATCAGTTTTTACATATCATAGATTTCATATCATTTCATCATATTATTGCATAGAAAATCCAAAAAAATAGCTTAATTCCATTCCATTCATATTTTATATCATTTTTGCTTTCAAATTCTTCATTTAGGTGTCGTCTAGGTCACTGATCTCGATAACAATATGAGAACATCAATCTCGTACCTACTAGAAGGCAGTAAATCGCTTGGTTAAATTAGATTTCAATTTTGCACGATTTTGATTATAGCTAACCTCTAATGTTTTACTGAAGTGTTGTGTCTATAGATCAGGTTCAAAATTCACACACACATTTTTGGCACCCACCGTGGGGCCCTGAAATGGGTTTCCAATTCAATTCTATCAATTTCTATGTTTTTCTCCTCGGTTTCTATGCAAAAATATGATTTTTATTTTTTGTGTGTACAATCTTTGTACGAGTTTCTAACAAAAGTCGTATGAGTTTGAGCTTGCTGTCGTATGATAGTTGACTGAGTATCATTTCATCAGGCACTCACTATCATTTGGAAGCTGGATTATCATTTCATCAGACACCCAGTGTCGTACAAGTTTCCAAACAATCGTTTGGGAGCATACCCACTGTCGTACGAGTTTCTTACTGTCGTATGGTAATAGACGCACTATTGTACGAGTTTAGGCATTAGATTTCAATTGTCATTTCATTTTTGTAGGCAGTTTGTCAGATTTGATTTTTTGGATTTTGACTAACAGCTAATCTTAACAGTTGGAATTCTCTATTTTTTATTGACTCTTGCTGGTTTTGATTGAAAAAAGTGTAAAGTTTGCTAAAATCAGGTAAAAATCTACTAAGCGCGTTGTGAGGATCTCAGGTATTCCACTTGTGCTGATAATATTTCAATTTGGGGCTTAAAATAAATCTCTCGTGTGTCTAGCTTGGGTGATTTTTTTCATGCTTTTATTTTACACACTTGCATAATTGATACTAGGTTGTGACCCCTTAAGGATTCATTTAGTCTCAGATACTTGTGATTGATCTTGATTTCTATCTTGGGTTATTGGACTTGCTAATCCACTGGCCCCTCATTCTGCCCCATGGTTGCAATCTCAGCACCATAAAGGGGAGGGGTCTACAGGAGAGAAGCGTTAATTATTCCACTAGGAAACCCTTTTGTGCTTTTAGGAACTCATTTGTTTTCTAAGTTGGGGACTCATTTTCATCTTGTGTGAGGTTTTAAGTGTTCCACCTTGTGGACTCATCTCATATTCACTTTAAGCGTTAAGTGTTCCTCTTTCTGCTTTTTGGGTACTTTTGGTAGATTTGCTTTTGGAAACATACATTTGTGCTCACATAGTAATTAGGCCCTATGAACACTATTCATGATTCTTGAGAGATTGGATTCCCAGCGAAATCCTTCTTGATGATAGAATCCTTGTAGGTAGGGAGGATAATTAGTGCATTTCACATTCAACATTGGTTAGTGCATCTTCTCTTATTGATCGATACATTCTCTCCCCAGAGAGGTTGATAGATCACGTGGGGTTGACATCATGAGCTTTAGTGAATCAAAATTGGTTAGTGTGCCTTCTCTTATTGATTGATACATTCTCTCCCCAGAAAGGTTGATAGATCATGTGGAGTTGACATCATAGACCTTGGTGAAGCAAAACTTTGTCTTAGCATGTCAGATTAATCTGCTTGCTTTGTTTGGGTTAAAAGTGAAGAAGCATCAAAACCTTAGATCTGGAGCCAAGTCCCCTTGTGGTATCATACTGTGAGTCACCTTTAGAGATGGTTAACCATAGCGGACAATCCCTTCACAGGGCAAACTACATTAATGGAACCTCAAGCGGTAATAGCCATTTTCACCATGGCAGTGACAGCCGCTATATAAATGTCCTTATGGAAGAAATCTCCATGGGTATGGTTCATTGTTGGGTTGTCAGATCTCCCTAGTAGCTCCTAAAGATTAAGTTCTCGGACTGTGTCAAAACCCTCATGCATCGGGATTGGAGTTCACCCCTTTGGATCATAAAAGTTACAGAGTCAAACCATTACTAAAAACCTTAGCAAGGCCAAATTTTCATTTTATAGGGTATATGTGCATTATTGTAAAACATTTTTGTAACATACACAATTAGCGCTTCTGAGGATTAGAACGAATAAGTCACTTGATTGTTCATGTGCAAGGTTGGTTTTTCCCTTGTTCATTGTTTTCAGACATGCTTGAAATCATGTGCTTGTTATTTTGCATGCTTGGTTATCTATCTAGTTACTAAAAATGACCAAATTTGTTACAATCCTCAAATCTAGACATTGAAATTTGCAAACAATCTAAATCTGTAAACTCAAAATTTTGCAAAAATTGACGTAAAATCCTTTCTGGAGTCAAAAATCATTTCAAGAAGTCAAAAGTCATACGAGTTTTCTCAAAGTGTCATTTCATTACAGCCCATCTATCGTATGATTGAGTACCTAGTGTCGTACAAGTTTTCATTCCGACAAATTCTCAAAGTCAAAATCTTGCAACTATCGTATGAAATTTTCAACTGTCATTTCATTGGTACCTGCTGTCATACAAGTTTTGCAACTATCGTACAAGTTTTACAACTATCATTTCATAGCATACCCACTCTCATATGAGTCTGTAGAGTGTCATTTGGGAAATTTTTGAAAGTTGTCAAAAAATTGTCAGAATTGCTAGATATTTAGCTTTTTCAGCCTAATTTCAAAATCTGTAGAATGAATCATTGTGTCAGGAATAGAGTAGTAGCTATTAAGAATCCAATCATTTTCCTAAAGTGGCATTTTGAATCTGATTCAGCCTTCTATTTAATTGATTTGAGTCCTTATCATCCTATGTCAAAACCTTATCCTAACTATCAATCTTCAATCAATCATCAAAATGACTAAGTGTTGTGATATCTTGTTTGCAATCTTTTAGGAACCTACCCATACATCCAGGGCACAGTATCCTTCATCCACATCTAATCAAATCTTCAAATCAATCAAACCTTGACAAGGTTGCATCATCTGATCATCTTGATTCAATTCATTCTTCGGTTATCTGGATCTTATTCTTTTGTTTCACTTGAGGTTAATGGTGGAGACTAGAGCTTCCTCTCACAAGAAATCTATCACCGCTCTCCAAACTCCAACTCTTGAGTAACTCATCAATTCTGGTCTTTACGAGGACGATGGTCTTAGCAACTATCGATTGAAATCTGGTTACATACCTCCTCCATCAACTCACAGAGGTACTCAACATACCCCTCATCAATCTAATCCAGGGAGTCCACAAACTCCTACCATGTCTCAAGCAGGGACAAATTTTGGCTCTCAAAGAGCTCAATCTCAACATGGTGCAAATCAGGAACCCACACCTGAAGAAATTGCTCAATATCAAAATGATGATAACTTCAAACGAATGATGAAGCATTTCTTGAAAGAAGATAGAGAAGCATACTTTTTACAATTAGCTCATCAAGGAGCTAAGCTTCCTCCTAATTTTAATGTCAAAGCTATCATCACACATGAGGAAGAAAATCCACTCACAGCTATGATGAAACAAATACATGCTTTACAAGTCAAACTGAATCAACTCAAAAAAGAGAAGGAACCTAAAGAGTTCTCCATGGAGGCTCTATGTCCTTTTCCATTTGACAAAGACTTGTACATGCCACCCTTTCCAAAAAGAGTGGAGATGCCGAAGTATGATAAGTATGATGGACACTCAGATCCTCAAAATCATGTCAGAGAATTCTATACACAATCAATGGATTTCATGCATGAACCAACCTATCTGATGCGTCTCTTCCCTCAATCTCTAGGGGAAGCAGCCATCTATTGGTTCTCTAGACTGCCTTCTACTATCAAAACTTTTGAGGAGTTGATCAAATTGTTTTGTCAACAATACTCCTACAATATTCAGCACCCGGTCACCATGATCGATATCTGTAATCTCAAGCAATATCCAAGGGAACCATTCCTAACATTTCTCAAGAGATGGAGGAAGAAGTTCTCTCTATATGCCAGACCTATTCCAGAAATAGAAAAATTGGAAATCTTCATCAACAATCTTGTTCCAAAAATCAATTATCCTCTATAAATGCAAGACCATACATCTTTTGATAAGATGGTGGATAATGCTATCAAAATTGAAAAAGTGCTTGTGAAAAAAGGAGAAATCACACTTCAAAAAGACAAGTACGAATTAGGATCTAGTTCTAAAGCCAAGAACAAAAATTGGAACAAGAACAAAGGCATCATCATAGATGGTGTTTTTGACACTGTCTGTGCCCCATCAAAGGCACTAGCCTACAATCTCACTCTTGGTACTCAAACCATTAAAGCTTCAGAGCAAAAGTCTTCTGAACCATCTCAAAAGAAGCCAAAATACAAAAGATGGGATAAACATCAAAAGTTTACTCCTCTGGGAGAGTCTTTAGAATCAACTATGAAAACTCTACTGGATAATAACATCATCTCTTTACCACCAATCCAACCAAATGATCAGGACCCCAAACCAAAATGGTGGAGAGGAAATGAATTCTGTGATTTCCATCGGAGTAAAGGTCACAAAACTAATAATTGCTACCACTTGAAGCATACCATTCAAGATCTAATCGATAGTGGAGACATCACAATTGACAATCCGTAGAGCAATAATGATCATAAAGCATTCATAGAACCATTTCTGAAACATGGTCAAGAAGTTTCAACTTCTCAACCTAATATGGGGGCAAAAGTCAACTATGCCTACCCTGGAAATAATGTTGTCATCAATATGGTTGAACCATGTCTCTCTGAAAGTTGCAATGTCATCACAATTATATGAAGAGACAAAGATCATTCCTTAGCTAACATAATTACTCGATCACAAGCTCGAACGCATCTGAAAGGACAAATCCCAGATTCATCAAATGTCCCTAAGGTGCCCTTCAATCTTTCATCTACTTCTAAAAAGAAGGTTGCTTCCAAATCTTCCAATCCAAAGGATACAAGGCCTGTATCTTATAGAATTTTTCAACAACTCCAACACACTAATGCAAAAATATCCATGTTTGAGTTGCTTCGAATATCTCTAGCTCATAGAGCCATTCTCGATAAAGCTTTGCTCGGTTCCAATGTTCCTGATGACCTCGATTTAGATAGGTTCCAGACTATGGTTGGACATCTTACATCTCTGCAATATATCTCCTTTTCAGAGGAAGATGACAACTCCTTGAGTCACCCACATAATTAGCCTTTGCATGTAGAAGTCTTGATCCAGAACCATAGAGTCAAACATGTGTTGATAGATGGGGGCGCTGGCCTAAACATTTGTTCTTAAAGCTTGATCACACAATTGGGATTTTCAGAATTGGCTATTGATCCTAGAAAGAAAATAACTATCAAGGCCTATGATGAACAAGAAAGATCTTCTAAAGGCACCATTTTCTTACCTATCAGAGTGGGTCTAATTATCAAAGATACCATTTGTCAAGTGCTTGATCTACCTTTGGCCTACAACGTCCTTCTAGGGAGGCCATGGATACATGAAATGCAAGCTATTCCTTCTACATACCATCAATGTTTGAAGTTTCCTTATGAAGGAGTAGAGGTTACTATCCCCACGGATCTGAATACAACTTGCAACACCTTGAAGGAAAGTGCAGATAAGCTTGTGCCTAATAACAGAGAATCTCCCATTGAACCAACTAAAGAAGCATCCACATCTAAAATGGAAGATCTTGCCAAAGAGGTTAATATCAAAGAAAATAGTATGGGAGAATATACTATTGAGCCAGTCTTATCTTTGACATCTCTCCCTATCTTGCCTAAGTCTTATGGGAAATCTTTGAAACAATCCAAACCAGACTCTAAAGAACCTCTGAAAGCATATAAAAATAATTTTGTAGTAGAACAAGTATCCAAGAAAGAGTTTGAAGAGGATGAAGTTGTGCTATCATGGCTCTACAAAGACGAACCTGAATCTCAAGTTGTTCAAACTAGTGACTCTTTAGTATCCAAACTCCCTTCCAAGTCATATGGTCTAGAGGATAAATTAATAGCTAAGATGGGATATTCAGGTCAAGGGCCTCTAGGAGTCAGAGGAAAAGGTCTCGTGGCACCTCTCCCACATACTGGTAGAGAAAATAAAGATAAAGTCGGCTTAGGCTTTAAGAAGAGACCCTATCACCTCAAAGGTAATTGCTCTCATGTCATAGAGCAGATCACACCAGGGGAACCTCTTCTTAAGAAAGAAGAAATAGAACCATCAGATAGTGATTTAGATAGTTTAGAACTCATCCCCTATGAAAAATTGCCTAAAGAGATCAAAGACCTTCTTGATGATAAAGATGATCCTATCAAGAGAATTAATGTAGTAGAAACATAAGAACCTACTATGAATCAAGAGATAGTTGCAACACAAGAACCGGCTAATCTCGAAAAAAATCAAGAAGAGAGAAGTGGTAGTGATTCTGAGACATATTCTCATGAGTATGAATACAAATCAGAATATGAGGGTAACCCTTCTTGGGGTATTCACCCTGACTTTACTCATGTTCTAAGATTTCCTAGAGATCCTGAATCAGAAGATGAATCTAATGACTATGAATGGGGAGTCATCCCAGAACCAGATGAGCTTATCATAGAGAAACATGTTGATGTTATTCACCAATATGCACCTCAAACCAATGTAAGTCTAGAGCGAAATGATGAACCTATCGAGTCTGATCCACCTATGGCTGAATTGGACTCCCACGATGACATTAAGCCTATTCATGAATTGGATGTCCTAAGTTGTAGTATCACCTTTGAAATCAAGTGTTAGGTTAGGACCAATGATGTTAGATCCATATCCATAGACACTATTTCCCAATCTTTCCCTACTTTGACTATCAAATATCCAGAACTTATTGATCAAACCTCCATGAATCCGAGCCATGGTATTTATACCTTCCTAAATGACTATGCCCTTGCTTGCTACCTCAATGCTATTGAGCCTATGAGTACTTCCATCAGTGAACTGAGCGTTAGCATGATTGAGTCAGACATCAAATATCTTAGTCAGAAAAACAAGAATAAAAAGAAAAAGAAAAAGAAAAAGAGTTATGAGGGTGAACACCACTTTGTGGCAGTCTCAGAACCTACAAAAGTAAAAATAAAAGATGTATCCAAAGGTGAAAACCTCTCTGAGGTGCCTAAGGATGAGATATTTGATGTCCTTCTGAGTCATTTATAGGATAGATCTCCAGTTCTAATTGAGCCCACTCAATCCATCAATTTGGGTACAACAAAGGAACCACAATTGGTACATGTAGCACAATCATTATCAGAAGAAGAGAAGCAAAAATTTACAACATTCCTAATAGAGAAGAAGATCAACTTTGCATGGAAATATTCAGATATGCTAGGATTGGATACTAATCTTATAATGCATCATTTATCTATTGCTCCAAATGTCAAACCTGTCAAGCAAAAATTGAGAAAGATGCATCCTCACGTTGCACTCTTGGTAAAAGCTGAATTAGAGAAGCTCCTAAACATCAGATTCATCCAAGTTATTGACTATGTAGATTGGATCTCTAATATTGTACCTATTTCTAAGCCAAATGGGTCAATCAGAGTGTGCACAAACTTTAGAGATGTGAATAGAGCATGCCCTAAGGATGATTTTCCACTACCTAACATTGATATGATAGTGGACATGACTGCAGGTTTCGAGATGTATTCATTAATGGATGGTTTCTCTGGATATAACCAAATAAAAATTGCTCCAGAGGACCAAGAGAAAATTGCTTTCACATGTGGATGGGGAACCTTTTGTTGGAATGTCATGCCATTTGGGCTTAAAAATGTTGGTGCTACATATCAAAGAGCAATGACATCTATTTTCCACAACATGATGCATCGAACTATGGAAGATTATGTTGATGATACTTTAGAAAAATCTATGATTAGAACTGAACATCTAAAGGAGTTGAGCATGATCTTGGATAGAATGGAAAAGTTTAGTCTCTGACTAAATCCTAAGAAGTGTGCTTTTGGTGTCACTTCTGGAAAGCTCTTAGGATACATAGTTTCAAAGAAGGGCATTGAAGTTGATCCGGCTAAATTCAAGGCTATAATAGAGATGCAACCTCCCGCGAATATCAGTCAAATGAGGATGTTGCAAGGAAGAGTTCAATCTATCAAAAGATTCATATCACAGCTAGCAGACATATCACAGCCTTTTACAAAAACATTACATAAAGGTGTGACCTTTGCATGGAATGAAGAATGTGAGAAAAAATTTAACCATATCAAGAAGTATCTATCAAATCTGCCTATCTTGATGCCTCCTATTCATGGGAAGCCATTGATCTTATATGTCTCTGCAACAGCCACATCATTGGGGGCATTCCTAGCGCAACATGATGAAGATAAAAAGGAAAGAGTCATTTATTATATAAGTAAAACATTGGTGGTGTATGAAAATAACTATTCTATGATTGAGAAATCTTGTCTCGATGTGATCTTTGCATCACAGAAACTGAGACACTATATGTTAGCTCATACCACACATCTAGTAGCAAAAATTGATCCACTAAAATACCTACTAAGCAAGGCTTCCCTCATAGGTAGACTGGCTAAATGGGTCATGCTTCTAAGTGAATTTGACATTGAATATGTTGAAAGAAAAGCTATAAAAGGTCAAGTTATTGCTGATCAACTAGCAGATGCACCCATGTTTGATGACACACCAATGCAAATGGAATTTCCAGACTCCTCTATTATGCACCTATCTTCTAGAGAATGGCAATTGTTCTTTGATGGCTCCTATACATAGAATGGATTTGGAGCAGGCATATTGTTCATAACTCGTCAAGGATACTCCATGCCAAAAGCATTCAGACTAAAGTTCCCCTACACAAACAATATTGCAAAATATGAAGCCCTTTTGAATGGTATGAAAATAGCAATTGAATGGAGAGTAATAGAGCTACACATTCATGGAGACTCTCAACTTGTTATTCATCAAGTCAATGATGTGTACCAAACTAAAGATGGAAAGCTCATTCCTTACAAGAGAATGGTAGATGATCTTAAGAAATAT
Organism: Chamaecyparis obtusa; assembly: GCA_027943335.1. NCBI lineage: Eukaryota > Viridiplantae > Streptophyta > Pinopsida > Cupressales > Cupressaceae > Chamaecyparis > Chamaecyparis obtusa. Next base: position 914,271 of record BSBK01003219.1, on the reverse strand, counting down.
TTCATATCTATCACATTTGAGAAAATTCCTAGAATGGAGAACAAGGCTGCTGATGCAATGGCAACACTATCTACTTTATTACAACAGCCTGAACATGAGCTATGCTACGAGTTTCTAGTGGAAGCACTATCTTATCCTGCATATGACTCTCCTAAAAACCACATGATCTACACTGTTGTTGGTCATGATTCATCTAGATACCAAGACGTCTTTTCCTATCTCCAAGACCAAATCATTCCCGATACCTTCAACCGCCATGAAAAGAGATACCTTATCCGTAATGCCTCCCAATATGTCATCATTGGTCACGATCTATACAAATGAGGTCTAGATGGTACACTACTTAGATGTTTAGAATGGGAAGAGTCTCAATGTGCATTAGAGTAAGTCCATGATGGTATTTGTGGGTCACACTCGAATGGTTTAACACTAGCTCAAAAACTTATTAGGGTTGGGTACTACTGGCCTGAAATGGAGAAAGAGGCCATCAAATTTGCTAAGAATTGTCAAAAGTGTCAAGTACATGGAAACCTAATTCATGCTCCAGGGAGGGATCTAATCCCCTTTACAACACAATGGCCTTTCCATCAATGGGCATTTGATCTTATCATGATGATTCATCCTCATTCTTCTAACAGACATACCAATATAATCACAGCCATAGATTATTTTACAAAATGGGTAGAAGCGGTCCCTTTGACACAAGCAATGGGAAAGTAGATATCGATGCTCATCTTAAACTATATCATATGCAGATATGGGATCCCTCATTCCATAATCACAGATAATGGTGGGCAATTCAGGAATAAATACCTAGATGATCTATGTGCCAAATTCAAGATCACCCAACATTGGTCTTCTATCTACTATCCACAAGGGAATGGCCAAGCAGAGGCTTCCAACAAAAATCTATTGAAGATCTTGCATAGAACAGTAAACAAAACCATAAAAGACTACCATCTCATGATTAATCCAGCTCTATGGGCCTACAAAACAAGTATCAAAATACCTACAGGGGCTACACCTTTCGCTTTAGTTTATGGGTCTGAGGCAGTACTACCTATTGAGGTTGAAATCCCATCACTAAGATTCAAAATGCATGGTCTAGTAATTGATGATGACTAAAAAGTGTCTATGTTGCAAGAACTTGAACTACTAGATGAGCGTAGACAAGTAGCATATGATCATCTTAGAGTATATCAGAAGGGAATGTCTAGAGGCTACAATAAGAAAGTCAGACACAGAGAATTTCAGGTTGGCGATCTAGTTTTGAGAGAGAATCCTAAAAATCAATCACATCGAGAACGCAAGGGGAAGTTTGAACCCAACTGGCTGGGTCCCTTTGTAATCACTGCTACTTTTGGCTCTGGTGCCTATCAACTCTCAATGACTGAAGGAGAATAGCTCTAAGAACCAATCAACATTCTCCATCTAAAGAAATTCTATGCCTAAGGCATTCAGTCTACGGTAAAATGTCCTAAAAAAATCTTAAAAAATTGAAAAATATCAAAAATTCAAAAAAATTGAAAAATGAAAAAAAAGGGAAAAAAAAAGTGCTTTGGTGAAAACCTAGAAACAGGCACCTTGGTAGCAAAAATAGAATCTTTTCCAAGATGGTGAAAACTCAGCAAACGGGTGCCACTTGTTTCAAAATGCTCCATCTATCAGTGCAATCTTGGTCTTTCCCAAATTTTAGTCTTGCTTTAGTTTGTACATATCTCCTAGTTTGTTTTCAATAAGTCAATTTGTACACCAATCAGCTCAAGCATCTGTATCCTATCAATGCTTAACACTTGGGGGCAACCAATGTCATATCCTATGATCTCCAGTATACTTTAGACGTGTCATATCCAGTCAGAGTCCTTTGAAGCTATATCTGAGTTAGTCAGTCAATCTTGCCTCCTGAAAGGATTTTGCATCTACAACAACGCAATCAACATCAAACTGAAAACTGAAAACAATCTGTGCTTTTCATGCTTTTATCTCCTTGTATGCTTACTAATTCGCATTGAGATTTTTGCATATTGTGTCCCTTAGAGCTCTTCGATGATGTCCTTTATAGAATTTAGAGAGTGATGACTGGGGGCATAATCTTTTCTTTGTTTTCTTCTTATATGTGAAAATCTAACAACTTTGGAAATTCTGGATTGAAATGGTGTCCAACTGTAAGAGCCTCTATCTCGAATTGGATGGCCATGCATACCTTGACCATTGATACCTAGAAAATTCAAGGAAGTTTGATCTAACTATTGTCTTTCTGAGTGAGTTCTTTCTCCTACTGTGAAATGCAATCTTACCTAAGGATGTGAATGACAAAGGGTTACTATGGATAATTCACATCAGATTTAGAATAATCTCTTGGCTGTTTGATGTGTTTGTGATGCAAGGCTTATTCAGGTCATCATGACGTTTATGTTTTGATGCTTATACAAATTGCTATATCAAAATGGACATGATATTCAGGTCATCCTAGTGTTTTTGCCTTGGTGCTTATATCTAATCTGACATTCTGAAAATAAAATCAATATTCATATATCCATGGTTTTTGACCAGTGGGTGTTGTATTGATTCTTGCGCATACAAATCGATATTCATATGTCTATGGTTTCATAGATAGTGGGCATTGTATTGATTTATCCAGTTACCTAAAAGTTCAATGATGATAACAAATTGACATATGATCAATGAGTAGGTCCTAGGTCCTAGGTTGCATTTCATTTTGCATGTTTGCATGATCTCACAATGATTAAACGAACTTCAATGCTTAAACGATTCTTCAAATCACATCTTCAAGTCTAACAAGAGTTGAATCTCACACAAAGGTTCCTCCAACGAAACAGCAAGTAGAATCCTTTTTCGGGATCAAAATTCAAATCTGAGATCATTCATATTATTAACTACTTGCATATTCGACCTTCAATCATCACAGAAATCCAGTATTCAACTTAACTGATTATCTAACATCAAACTATCAAAATTTCAAACTTTTAACTATGGTCAACTCATGGTCAAACCTAGTCAAACTTGGTCGTCTGGACCTCTAAACGATGCAGAATGTGTTCCCAAACATGTTTAACCACTTCTCCAATCAATTAACATGCTTCTAAACCATTTAACGCTGACTTCTCTTGTCAGATTTCAATTTTAATCCTGAAGGGGGCATGGTATTACACATCATTCAAAGTCTGTAATCAAATTTGAAATCATATCTTTCATCAGTGATCAAGACAACAACCATTTCTAGTTGCTGATTCATCAAAAGTCCTCATTGCTCGAGGCAAATCTATCATCACTTGGGGCATATCAGATTCATCAAGATCCATATCAATCTAGTATTCTCCTAATCTTGTAAACTGTATCAGTTTTTGCAACCATCGGATCATAGTGTTCTTTCCTTGGTTCTTCGGCAACTGAAGGGTTCAGATGTGATACCTGCTAGTTCTGCTAAGACAATCGAGTCTAGAACCTGTCACTCACTTCTTCGCAATCATAAGGTTCAGAATCAGGCATTTTGACACTTTTTTTTCACAATCCTCGGTTCATCGTTGCTACAGTGAACATTATCTTTGGTCATTCAAGAACTATTATCTTCATATCAAATCAATATCAATCAACTTCTGTCTCATATCAATTATCAATTTCGAATCAGTTTCATATCTCTATCAAACATAGACTGTCTTTGAACCACTACGCTTTGCATAGTAATTCAAAGAGGGGAAAAATGTAATACCCCAAAAATGGGCTATAAGTTCATTAACCTCCTACATCTACAAATTGAATGAAATCAACATCGAAGTCCTAATCTAAGGTACATCTAAACATCATCGAATCATAATTGATTATCTTAAATTCTGCATTGGGGAATATTCCTAGCAATATTCCTAATTATCTTAATTATCTTTAATTTAATGATTATTTGGTGATAAATCACATTTATCCTAAGTTTGATTAATTGAATATTTTCATATTTAATTAATTAGATTTAATATCTTGCCACTTAATTATGTAATTAAATTTAATTCTATCTATTATTAATTGTATTATTTAATTTTGACATTAAATCCAATATCCTATGAATAATTGATTAAATTTTTATTTAATTAATTAAAGCAAGTCGTCATTATTTAATAATATAGTTGTTAATAAAAGTTTGATTAAATAATTGATTAACCCATAAATCAATTATTTATTTTCAAAAATTAGTTAAGTTGAGCATAAATCACTTTATTTATTTAATTAATTCATAATTATTATCCACATTCAAAAGAAACAGTTAAACTCCAAATTAGAAAATCAATGCAAAGTGTTGACTGTTTAGAACTCAACATCCTTTTTGAGTTTTAAAGTTGATCTAAACTTCTAATTTGAGTTAAAAAGTTGCTTTTGCATGATTTGCATGTTTTTGTGAATTAAATTATCTTTATTATCAGATAACTCAAAAATCAAGCTGAGTTAATTTGAGTGATTTATGGCTTTTATCCATGCACCTCCAAAGCCCTAGATTTCTATAAATCAAGGCCTCAGCTCATCTCAAAGCATCTCATAATTTTGCAAGCTTACTTTGCCAAAGTCATCTACGAATTGCACAACTATTTTGGAGAATTGGAATTTGGAGAATCAAAGCTTATTGCGAATCAAGGCTATTGTGAGATCAATTTGTTTTTTTTTTACATTCATTTAGATTCTTTTTCATATCATTGTTAGATCATTTAGCATATCATAGCATATCAATTTTTACATAGCATAGATTTCATATAATTTCATCATATTATTGCATAGAAAATCCAAAAAAATAGCTTAATTGCATTCCATTCATATTTTATATCATTTTTGCATTCAAATCCTTCATTTAGGTGTCGTCTAGATCACTGATCTAGATAACAATCTGAGAACATCAATCTCGCACCTACTAGAAGGCAGTAAATTGCTTGGTTAAATTAGATTTCAATTTTGCACGATTTTGATTATAGCTAACCTCTAATGTTTTACTGAAGTGTTGTGTCTACAGATCAGGTTCAAAATTCACACACACACCTTACACACTTGGATATATGTTGGAGACATGTAAGTGATGTTAACTTCATGGAGGCATGGTCTGATGATCAACACAGGTAAAGTTCTGTAGTCATTATTCGCCAGTAGTAGTTTCCTATGTTTGTTCAAAAGAGCCGACAAAGATTTTATTGATTCTTGAGTTGCGCCAATCTTGAGGGTATGCACCCTTGGAGTTAAGTTTGGAGAAGTGTTATTTATGTTTGGTTAAGAGAGCTTCAGTTAATTCAACTTACAGAGAATGTTCCAGTTGTTTTGGTAGAGCCGACAGTGTGTAGTGTGCATCTACATTTATTTTATTAGATAGGTCCCAGATTGTGTTGCGTGCATAATGGTTGACGGAATGTTTATTGGAGTTTGTTATGATTTCTCTAATATGATTTCAAGGTGGTTCTAATAGGCCGACTTGATTATATCATTTGGAGGAAAGATACTTATAGGCAGTCATTTGTGATTGCTGAAGTGTGGTTCATAGTTAATTAAGTAGAGTAGAGAAGAGTGTGTAAAGTGTTGAGCCATCAAAAGGTCTATGTGACCAAGTAAAGTACTTGTGATATTCATTGGAACTGATCTAGACAATAGGTCAAAGCATAGTTCACCAAGATCCAGATATAGTGTGTATCTATTATTGAGAAGGTTATAGCCTTCACCCATTTGAGTAGTCAGCTCTTGAATAGTGCATCCTCTCCCCTAATAAGTACAATTGTAAAAGACTCCTAACAGGGTCCAACCCTTGACCAGGTCTACTATACTTAATATATTATAAAGCTACTCCTAACAGGGTAAAGGATCTTCTAACAAGGATCATTATACACTAGTATAGAATATTAGTGGGTATCAAGTCCCACCAGGGTTTTTACCTATTTGGGTTTCCCCATAACCAAAATATTGGTGTTTTTTTCTTGTGTTCTTTCATTGTGTTTATGCTTTATGTTTAAGTATACTTAATTGGATAAAGAATTGAATCTTGTAGATAACTGATTCACCCCCCCCGCTCTCAGTTATCTCTTGGGACTATTCCTAACAACAAGAAGATTTTTTTTTGGATGAGGAACATTAATACAAAGTAAGAGAGAATTGGAATTGGAAACAAAAAGAAAATGAATGAGAAACTTGTGTGCAAAAAGAGACATCATCTTCCAATGTTGGAGGCACACCAATGTATCATGTTGAAGGCACACCATTGTCTACTTCCAAAGGTGGAGGCACACCAATGTTTCATGTTGAAGGCACACCTTTGTCTACTTCTGAAGGTGTGGGCACACCCTTGTATCATGTTGAAGGCACACCATTGTCTACATCCCAAAGTGGAGGTACACAATTGTATCATGTTGAAGGCACACCATTATCTACATCCCAAGGTGTAGGCACAACATTGTCTTATGTTGAAGGCACACCATTATCGACATCCCAAGGTGTAGGCACGACATCATCTCATGTTGAAGGAACTAAAGATGGTACACAATTCACACATAATGTTTTTGATGCTCCTAGAATTATTTATAGAAAGCCAAAATATTTGATTGATATTGATACTAACATTTTGCAAGCAATGCTTGACAAGATTCCCAAGCGTACTTGTCAAAGAAATGCTAATTGTATTTGGAGATCATTTTTTGAGAATTTAAATATGACAAGAAGATGTCAACTATTTGTTGAAATGATGAGAAATTTGAAATCTAGGCATATCATGAAGATTCTTGGGCTAAGAAAGATGGATGAGTCAAGTAAAAAATATATTGCAAAGAATCTAATGACTGCATATTTGAGTGTGGGTTCTACATCACGCACAAAAGGTAGCAATGTCACACAATGTGTACTTACATCAATGATAGTAAGAACTCAAATGCAAAAATCTCAACTCATTAGAAAGACAAGCAAAATATTGAAAATAAGTAGAAAGTCTCTAATGAGAGCCCTGGGAAGGCGTCAAAGAGTGGAAGATTCAAATAGCAATGAGTTATGGGCATTTTCTAGTAGACTACCATGAAAATATAAAGCAATTGTTGAAGCTTTGAAATCCTTGATTGAAGAATATTGGAAGAATAATACATGGGTATCTCCTAATCAAAGAGATATTGTAAGAAGGAGGAATGGTAGTCAAATTCGTGTTCCACATCCAAAACATTTTTTGAATTCAACTCAGACACAATTATTTTCAAAATTTATGCATATGTATCCTCAAATTAAAATTACTCGGAGATACTTTGAAATGTGTAAACCTTTTTACGTGAAGATAAATAACACACGCACAACTTGTTTTTGTAGGGTACATATTGAATTTTCTAACCATTTTGAAGTTTATAGGAATATATGTGTAGATTTGCACTCTAACAATGTTTTGTAGGATTGTAACATAAATGTCCCACCTAGATCTTAAAGGGAATTAATATCTACCATTTTATGTGAAATAGTGGATGGTCAACAATTTTACAAGCTCTCATGCTTGAATGGTACATTCATAGATTGTTGAGGTTTGTGACATTTTCCAATTTGTCAACATATGGAGAGTACACATGCAATCGGTAATGAAATAGTTGAATTTGGAAAATATAAGACCGTGACATACAATCTAAAAGATGGAAAAGAGGCTAAAAGATGTGATTTAGTAATTGAAAAAATTCTAGTGTATTAGTTCATGGACATTTTTTGTAAAAAAATTATTTATGAGTATGCAAGGCATACACAGAGTGTGATGGTTGGATATGCAATTCAAGTTGTGCAAGGAAACATTCCCACTTGATACAATTGTTTTAGTTGTGGACTTTGCAGAGAACTACACACTACAACCATAAAATGAGGTGCAAGCAAATTATTACAGCTCTCAACAGGTTGCTATATTTATTCATATATTATTCATGCATGCACTAGATAGTACAAAGGAGAACATGAAGATATTGAGGGAGTATCATTTTTATATCAATGATGATCTCTCACATTCTATAGAGTTTGTACATGGTTTCTTTCAACTATTTTATGGTCATTTGGAAAATAGGGGCATAAAATATCATCGACATATCATATGGTCAGATAATTGTGCATCACAATTCAAGAATTCTCAGATGTTTTATTGGTTGTGCAGGATGCATAAGATTACTGGAATTCAATATATGTGGAATTTCATAGAGGTCATTCATGGAAAGGGAGAGCATGATGGCGCAGGTGCATGTATTAAAAGAGCCTTAGCACGTGAAGAATTAAAGTACAAAGAGAAAGCAACATTGTCAGATGCGAGATGTATTGTCCAGTGGTGTAATCCTACAATGGGTCCAGATAATGAAGGTGAGTCTACAGTTCGTAGATTTTTTTGGTTGATGGATGAAACTAACATTTCACCATATGAGGATTGTTGTACATTGACAAGATCAAGTGAGCTACACTCTTTTAGAAGTTGTAATGCAAGTTCACGGAGTATCCACACACGACATATGGCATTCTTTTGTTCATCATGTGTAGATGAAGATTGGGATGGGTGTGAGTCAAAGGAATGGGTTGACAAATGGTATACACATATTTTGAATCCACTTGCCTCCTATCATCCCCATGAATCACTACAATTGACATAAATGGAATCATCCATTGACTTTGATCACTTATCTGATCTAGTACAACTAGGTAAAATTTTTCACATACAAATAATCTCAAATTTAGTACTTTATCATAGATATTCAGTAAACTAATGTCATCATTATCTTTATATCATTACGGGCCATGTTTTTGTTGTTATTGCACCTAAAGAAAATTAAGAAGGGACATATTATTATTTGTGTCATTGTGTTGAGGAAAAAAAGAAATTGGATCACTTGGTTATCGATGGTGAAGAATTAGAGTACCCTATAGGAGTAGTGGTTGTAACTGGTACATGTCTTAGATGGTATGCTATGAAGAACCCTAGGTTGTGGTTGTTTGTGGATTGGGAGACACATATAAAGATTCTTCATTATTCAAACCTTGTCGTTGCATCAAATGTCCACTTGATCAGATATGGGGTAATACCGCATAATAAAACTCTTTGGAAGGTTCGTGAGTCAGACCATGAGGCAATACTTGAGACAATCAAGGGTAGGGCAGACCCAATTGGTTCATTGGACTAAATGGAGATACAAAATATTGTAACATGCCAAATTTATATAGCACAATAAATTGGGTGGACTATAAATTGCTCATGCATTACCCCGTATGTATAATGGGAAGTTTGTAAGATTTAATGACAACCTTTCTCTTCTATTTTTTGGGGCAATACTGAAAGGTTTTCTTTGCTCATCTCTTTCCTTCGGTGCTCCTATTGAGCTGAGTTGTAAAAATATTTCTCATTATTAATAAAAAAAATTTATGTTTTTATGTGAATGACTTGTAGGCATGTAATACTTGGAAGGCCATGGAAGAGCCTTAAGGAACCAACTCAATTCAAGGATGCACTATCTCATTTCCATTCCAACTTCTCCCTCTCTGAAACAGAAGGTTTACATTTTGGTTTATCCAGATAGTGTACCCTCGTAGGCCACCTAGTGTACCTACTACCTCCATGATGTAGAGGGAAGGGTGGTGGGTGAATAAAGAAGGAAAATTTATGAGTTTTGGTTAACAAAGCCACTATTTTCCCAAAGCCTCAAATGTTTCCCAAGTGCTCAAAATTGACCAGACCTTTTCCAAGGTTCCAAAATGATATAGATGGTATCTAGGGCTTATATATAAATGTATTTGATAGGTTTTAGGCTTCTTGGAAATACCCACAATACCCAACTCTCCAATCTTTCCCAAACTCTCCAGAGGCCTAATTGCCCTATCTAGTAGCCCTGCAGCAAAGGAAAATGCCACTTGTGTCTGAACCTTTCCAAAGGACTAATAAAAAAAATTAATTTTTTGAGTACCCTTTTCTTAGTACATTATCATATCCAAAGGAAATATATGGTTGTTTTGGAGCGTGTACTGCTGCTCACCCTTATGGCGCCAAAAAATGCATGAAAAGTGAGTGATTTAACAAAGGAACTATATGAAATAATTAACTCCAAGACTTCAAACTATAGAAATACCAAAGGAATTATACTTAGACCTCCTATAACCCCAAAAAACCCCAAATTTGGTCTCTTCAAACCCTTAAACCAAGGGTTTCTCAAATTGGTGCCCTCCAATCACTTCCAAGTTAAAAAGGTTATTGATTAACCTTTAAATGAACAATATAAGATGATCCAAATCATCATATATCCCTATCCTTAAGACCAATCTTCTGCTGCTAGACCCTTGCCATGAAATTTAATGTATTTTCCACCATTTGCTGACTATGATCACTTCTTGTTTCACTTGTCTGCACACAAAAGCATTAGATTTGTATTGTACATGTTAGATATGATCATTCCATGAAAGTTAGGCCTTTTTATTTTATGGGATGATGCTCATCTTTATTGGATTCCAATTAAAATGGTGACTTAGGAACCCCAAACTGTGACAGTGCTGAAAATAGTGATTTAAAATTTGATTCAAATCAATGCAAGAAACATATGAAATGTCTTCAATCTTGTAAGAAAATGCTCCTAAAATATTATCAATCAATCCAAATTAGATTTTTCAACTTCAAAACAAGTAAGACATTAAATAAACTTGCAAAAATTATGAGATTTTCTTATTTTTCTATTGCAGTCCATACACAACCTCCTATGTTGTACAATGGAAATTTGGCATATTTGATGGACTCCTAGAAACTACCCCAACCAATCCCAATCGGTTGGATGGAATAGTTTGCACTAAAACATAACAAAGTCCAATTCCCTCCATTTACTAATAACCATTGCATTTCAAATTTTTAAATTTGCAATATTACAAATTTGGAGTTTTTGAAACTTTTAAAGACAATGAAGCCTTAAGACTTTTAAATGTGAACTTAATGAACTTATTAAGCATTATTAAAATCAAATCTAAACTATTATAAACTTGTAACACCAAATTCCATCCTAGGCTCTTATTTTGGTCCTAAGGCCTAGTAGGCCTTTTAGGACTTATTACATATTTTTCATTTTCATTGCATGGAATGACCTTATAGGCCATTATAGGTGCCAATAAATTCCAATTGATGTCTTTAGATGTCTTTAGGTTCATGGTTGTCATTATGGACTCCTAGTAGTCTTTAGATGTTCTAGGTGCTCCTGCACCACTCCACCACATCAAAACTCAAACCAGACTTCACACCCTGATCCTAACACCTTAGATCATCTGAACATGGTACATTTTCCATGTTACAACTTCCCATTCACCATTCTTCTACTATAGCCTTTCTAGGCCTATCTAGTAGCCCTTCAAACCATGAAATCAACAATTCATTCATAATATCCCCAAATAACCTAGCAATGTTTTTACACTTTCAAATACCCTTTTCAAAGTTACTAAGTTGATATCATTCTCATACTTTCATGACCTGACTGGTGAACACTTCCTTCACCCCCTAACATTTCAACTAGGTCTAATTAGCCCTTGCCCAAAGAAGCAACTCTATCATCCACTAATCTCCAAACAAGCCTTCCATAAAAACTACGTACAAAAAACCTAAAATCTTCCAACAAAACCTAACCCAGAGCAGTAGAAAACTTGGTAACAACCTTAGTTCCTTCAGAAGTAGCATGCCTAGCCAGCTCTCCAGGTAGAACAAACTTGACAACAGTCTCAATTTCTCTGGAGGAAAGTCTCATGATCTTGTTATATTTCAGTAGAGAAGCAACCTCATGAGTAATCTTATCAAAAATATCAATCATGAAGCTCTCCACGATATCCATGGTAGCACTACATATTCCCTTGGAGAGATGCACTTGTTTCAACACCTTGTATATACTCCTCTTGTAACTTTCTACACTTCTCTTCCTCTTCTTATTCTTATTCTTAGATTTCATGGCTTTGACTATTAAATCCTTTGTGGGCTTGAACATCACTTTCTTTGCTAGAAAATTGGTGACAAAATCATTGCATAAGACTTGTATTTTCTTATTCATACATGATGGAAGGTTATTGTACACTTTTCCTCCTTTAAAATACTTGTAAGGACTACATTCTTTGACAATGGAGAAAATATGGACTATCATCTACCCACTCAAAAATGCAGGCATCTCCATCCTCAAGGTTATTGGCAATTGAAAAATATCTCCATCCATGAATCAAGGAAGCTTCAGTGAGATCTTCGAGGAATCGTACATGCCATTCCCTTCTGCTAAGATCCACAAGAGTCACCATTGTTCTTTCTCTTGGTAATTTGAGTTTATCTATGAATGTGTTTGGTGTTGTCTACAAAAAAAATTGTCCCTCAAGTGATCAGATCTCATCGGAATAGCACTCTTGGAAGGATCAAGGCATCAATCCGTCTATTCCAACAACTTTGAATGGCTAGGTAAACGCTAATGGCAACCTTGTTCACCATGCATATTCATTTGATCACCACTGATGACTTTGGGATGAAGTGTTCCTGAAGGTCACTTAAGCATGAAATCAATGATCTTTATAGGGTCATATCTCAGAGCTCGAGCAAGGTAGCATCTATCTGTCAATTTCTACAGGACCATGTTGTCGGGGACTACAAAAGTTTGTCTTCTTTTTCAAATATTAAAGTTCATTTAAATATGGCAACACATTCTTGGTCAATGTCAGAACTTACAGTGTTCCTCAGTTCAAATAGCCAACATTGTGTATCCTTCCAACCATTGGTCGTAGCAATGATCCATCTATTCCAATAGCTCTGAATGGCCGGGTAAACACTACTGGCAACCCATGCACAATTGTTTGATCCCCGCTCATGACTTTGGACCAAAGTGTCCCTCAAGGTTGCTTATGCATGAAATCAACAATCTTTGCATGGTCACATCTCAGAGCTCATGCGAGGTAGCATGGATCCGTCAGTTGCGACAAGACCATGTTACCAGGGCCTACAAAAGCTTGTCTCAGTTTTTAGAGATTCAAGTTCATTTAAATTTGGAAACATATTCTTGGTTGATGTCAGAACTCATATTGTTCCTCAATTCAAATGGCCAACATTGTGTATCCTTCCAACCATTAGTCGTAGTATCAAACTGTCTATTCCAATAGCTCCAAATGGTTAGGTAAACGCTAGTGGCAATGTCATTTGCTACACACAGTCATTCGATCCTCGCCGATGACTCTAGGCCAAAGTGTCCCTCAAGGTCACTTAAGCATGAAATCAACAATCTTTGCGGGGTCATATCTTAGAGCTCATGCAAGGTAGCATTGATACATCAGTTTTTATGGAACCATGTTGTTGGGGCTTGCAAAAGCATGTCTTGGTTTTTAGAGATTCAAGTTCATTTAAATTTGGCAACACATTCTTGGTTGATGTCAGAACTCACAATGTTCCTCAGTTCAAACAACCAACATTGCGTATCCTTCCAACCATTGGTCATAGCATCAAATCGTCTTTTCCAACAACTCCAAATGGCCGGGTAAACACTAGTGGAAACCTCCTTCGCCACGCACAGTCATTTGATCCCTACCGATGACTCTGGACTAAAGTGCCCCTCAAGGTCACTTAAGTATGAAATCAGCAATCTTTGTGGGGTCATATCTCAGATCTCGTGTGAGGTAGCACCGATCGATCAGTTGCTATGGGACCATATTGTCAGGGCCTACAAAATTTTGTCTCAGTTTTCAGAGATTCAAGTTCATTTAAATTTGGCAACACATTCTCAGTCAATGTTAGAACTCACAGTGTTCCTCAATTCAAATGGCCAACATTACATATCCTTCCAACTGTTGGTCATAGAAATGAACTTTATGTTCCAATAGCTTCAAATGGATGGGTAAACACTAGTGGTAACCTCATTTTCCACACACAATCATTTGATCACCACCGATGACTCTACACCGAAGTGTCCCTCAAGGTCTCTTAAGCATGAAATCAAAAATTTTTGTGGGGTCATATCTTAGAGCTCATGTGAGGTAGCATAGATCCATCAATTTCTATAGGACCATGTTGTCGGGGCCTACAAAAGCCTATCCTAGTTTTCAGAGATTCAAGTTCACTTAAATTCAGCAACACATTCTTGGTCGATGTTAGAACTCATAGTGTTCCTCAGTTCAAATGGCCAACATCGCATATCCTTCCAACTTTCAGTCGTAGCATCACACTGTCTATTCCAATAGCTTTGAATGGTCGGGTAAACGCTAGTGGAAACCTCATTTGCCACGCATAGTCATTCGATCCCTGCTGACGACTCTGGGCTGAAGTATCCCTCAAGGTCACTTAAGTATGAAATCAATGATCTTTGTGGGGTCATATCTTGGAGCTCGTGTGAGGTAGCATCGACCCATCATTTGCTATAGGACCATGTTTCCAAGACCTACAAAAGCATGTCTCAGTTTTAAGAGATTCAATTTTGTTTAAATTCGGCAACACATTCTTGGTTGATGTCAAAACTCAAAGTGTTCCTTAATTCAAATGGCCAACATTGCGTATCCTTCCAACCATCAGTCATAGCATTGATCTGTTTGTTCCAACAGCTCTGAATGGCCAGGTAAATGCTAGTGGCAATCTTTTTCGCCACGCATAGCCATTTGATCCCTGCCAATGACTCCAAGCTCAAGTGTCCCTCAAGGTAACTTCAACATTTAATCAATGATCTTTGTAGGTTCATATCTCAGAGCTTGTGCAAGGTAGCATCGATCCATTAGTTGCTACGGGACCATGTTGTTGGGGCCTACAAAATCCTATCTTGGTTTTTAGAGATTCAAGTTTGTTTAAATTTTTCAACACATTCTCAGTCAATGTTAGATCTCATAGTGTTCCTCAGTTTGAATGGCCAACATTGCATATCCTTCCAACCATCGGTCGTAGCAATGAATCGTTTGTTCCAAAATCTCTAAATGGTTGGATAAATGCTAGTGCCATCCTCATTAACCATGCATAGTCGTTCAATCACCGCCGATGACTCCAGGCCAAAGTGTCCCTCAAGGTCACTTAAGCATAAAAATAATGATCTTTGTAGGGTCATATCTTGGAGTTCATGTGAGGTAGCATCGATCCATCAGTTGCTATGGGACTGTACTGCCACAACCTACAAAATCATGTCTTAGTTTTTAGAGATTGAAGTTCATTTAAATTTGGTAACACATTCCCGGTTGATGTCATAACTCAAAGTATTCCTCAGTTCAAATGGCCAACATTGCATATCCTTCCAACCGTCGGTCGTAGCATCGATCTATCTATTCCAATAGCTCCAATTGGTCAGGTTCTCTAGTGGCAACCTCATTCACCATGCATAGTCCTTCTATCACCGCTGGTGACTCTGGGCCAAAGTGTCCCTCAGGGTTGCTTAAGCATGAAATCAACACTCTTTGCAGGGTCATATCTTGGAGCTCATGCGAGGTAGCATGGATCCATCAGTTTCTATGGGACCCTATTGCCAAGGCCTACAAAAGCCTATCTTGGTTTTGTTAGAATAATCGAGAGGGGGGTGAATCAGTTATCCACAGTCCCAAATCAAAATGTATATCCAAAAACAATTTACTTAAACTTCTACAGCTTTGTAACATAAAAATACTATTTTGTCTATGCTTTTACCGATTACCAGTAAATAAATTAAATTAATTACCAATCAAATTCAATAGGCAATATGAAAAGTATGATAATCAAACAATCACCACAATGAACACATAATACAAGAGATTTAACATGGAAACCTTGCTAGGGGAAAAACCACCTAGGATCAACAACCCAAAAATTGTTCACTCTTCTAAAGTGAGGTTGGTGAAGACCCAACCCTATTAAAGGTTAAAAAACACACTGTAAGGTGTGACGTTATTAGAGGATTTAACACCAACCGTTATCGTCCAACCATCATTCACTATGGGGTTGACTGGATTACAAGACTTTCAAGTCCACTCGGTTAAGAGATTTATCTGTTTACAATGGTTAAACTATAACAGTAGGTGATCTGATTGCAATACAACTTCTATTGTAGATGTTCAGTTCTATATTATGCTCATTCAAATCTCTGATCAATATATCAATTTTGTTTCAACAATATTTAGTAACTTAATATCTCTTGGTTATAGCTTTCTGACACTTGGTAATCTCTATAGTTTGGTTCTCCTTAACCAGTATGATCATGCATGCATGAAACTTGTTCACGTTATATCTCTATAGTATCTTCCTCTAGCATAAGTTTCATAATGAAACCCTAGTCTCTTAAATAGACAAGTAAACCATTTTCTTTTTATCCATCAGATTTTCCCGCTTAATCTCCATCATTGGTTTTGCCACTTAAACCTTCCTTGACTGATGTGTTAGTAACATGTTTTATTCCAATCCCTTAGATCTTATTCAAATATTGTTAGCCATCGATCTTCATAAAAAACATTATCTTCAACTCTAATTATGATGTACTTTCTAGCTCATCAATCCTTATTAGCGAAACTGATCATCTAGTTCCTTTCTTTTTGCTCATTTAACAAAGAAATGTGTCGGCGAACACAAGCTCAGTTTATACTATGCTTGGAATACACTATACTGCTCGGTGTATATTGAAATGCTTTATCAACCAACCACACTACCTTGTGTCATTTTTCTCTTTACCTCATCATAGATGGAATGCAACATAATCAAGTCAATAACATAAGGTCATAGACTCATCAATAAGTTACTCAATGTATTCCTTAGCTTCATCTGTCATATCCATCTTCCTCAATGTAGATATATCTATTCTTCATCTCTTTTTCTCCTTTCTACAGATGTTTAGGTATTGTAACTTACAAGATAAGTGTTGTCAAAACTAGTTGACATCAATGACAATATATTACTGATTTAATCATCTTATATATCTAATCAACAACTCGGTGATCTCTAATCACTGATCTTCAATTAGGTTTTGAATTAGTTGTAGTTCATCAATCTCTCCCTTTGGCATTGATGACAATGCAAGAAATATGAAATATGCCATACACATACCAAACATGTATTCTACAACTCTATAAACAAATGCTCTCCCTAGCTTAAATTGTTTAATCACTACATTACTTAACAACATTTGTAGGTCCAGACTATCTTGTGTAGATATGATCTTTGTAGCTCTCAGATTCATTCTTCTGATCTTCGATGCTCTCCCTTTGTTAGTTGTTCTAGTGTTCTTCTCAGTTCATATTGTTTATCTCTCCCTTTGACAACAATGCCAAAGAAACACATAAACATACAACTCTGTAGTAGCCATGTAACTCTCTGTTGTCTAGTGCATTCTTCGTATCTCTTGTATACTGTTATGCAAATTTGTTGTAGTTCTTCATAACTTTCATAACTTTAGCTAGAATCCAAAGTATGAACTATGCTACATTAAAATGAATGATCTTCTGATAAGATTAGGTTGATGCAACCTCCAGATCACATTAGTGACTAGTAGAAAGGGGACGGACCCCAAGTCTAGTCCTCAAGTATTTAAATGTATCTTTTGGTAGAGGCTTTGTAAATATGTTTGGAAGTTGCTCTTTAGATGTAACAAATTATAATATGACTTTCTTCTCCTGTAGTTGTTCTCTTAAGTAGTGATACTTAATAGATATGTGCTTTGTCTTTGAATGCATCACTGGATTCTTTGAAATGTTAATTGCACTAGTGTTGTCACAATATATAATCACCAGCTCAGTGATTACCTCATTCATACCTTCCAACACTTACTTAATATATGCAATATTTGAAGATTTTGTAGTAGTAGAAACATACTTTTCTTTGGCTATAGATTGGGAAATACAAGACTGCTTCTTACTTGTCTTGGTAACAAGTCTTTCACCAAAGAAAAATGCTCCTCTAGTTGTGCTTTTTCTATCATCCACATTTCCAGCCCAATCAATGTTGGTGTATACTTTAAGTTCAAACTTTCCTTCCTTAGGATACCATAATCCATAATCCTCTATCTTCTTCAGGTATCTTAAGATTCTCTTTGTAGCAACCATGTGTGACTCCCTAGGATTTGCAGAAAATCTAGCAACTATCCCAACATGTGCTATATCTAGTCTACTGTGAACTATATACATTAACTTACCAATCATAGATTGGTACAGTGTCTGATTTACCTCTGTAGTTTCATCCTCTTTAGTCAGTTTACATCTAGTAGTCATTAGTGTTCCAACAGGTTTAGCATCTTCCATGCCAAATGTCTTCAATACTTCCTTGATATATTTGGATTGTGTGATGAATATACCATCATTCTGCTGAATCACTTGTAAGCCTAGAAAGAACTTAATATTTCCAAACATAGACATTTCAAACTCTTTTCTCATTTCATCAGCAAATAATTTACAAATGTGATCTTTTCCTCCAAATATTATGTCATCCACAAATATCTAAGCAATCAAGATAGTATCATCTAAATTTCCTTTCATATACAGATTGTTATTCTCACTTGTTCTAACAAAACTAATACTCACCAAATAATTATGTAGCCTTTCATACTAGGCTCTAGCTACTTGCTTCAAACCATATAAAGCTTTATGTAATCTACATACCATATCCTTTTTGTCTAGATCCACGAACTGTTATAGTTGTTCTATGTAGACTTCTTCAAGTATCCCATTCAGAAAAGATGATTTAACATCCATTTGGTAAACTTTGAAATTTTTATGTGTAGCATATGAAAGTAACATTTTGACTCCTTCTAATCTAGCAACAGGTACAAAAGTTTCACCATAATCTATCCCTTCCTCTTGTGCATATCCCTTGCATACCAATCTAGCTTTGTTCCTTGTTACCTCTCCATTTTCATTAAGCTTATTTCTTAATATCCACTTAGTACCAATAGCATTCTTATCCTTAGGTCTGGGTACTAAACTCCATGTTTTGTTTTTCTCTATCTACTCTATTTCTTCATTCATTGCATTGATCCATTCTTCATTCTCCAATGCAACTTTAACATTTTTCAGTTCATATTCATAAACTAAACATGTACCTTGTCTCATTTTACTCCTTGTCATCATGCCAGCTTGTCTGTCTCCAATTATTTGAGTCTCAGGATGATGTCTCCTAAAAAATCTTGCCAGTATTTGTTCTCTTCTCTATTGTTCATCTTGTGCAGGTTCATTTGCTTGCTTGGTAGGTCCTTCCTACTCGTCGGTTTCTCTTTCCTATTCCTTGGTATTATTTTCCTGCTGACTGGTTTTCACAGTCTGTGGCTTTGGTAGATACTCTAGATGCTTAATGTATGTGAATCTATCATATTCTTTCGGTTCCTTTTTGCTTTCTTCTGCATTCTTATCATCAAACTCATCAACCCAAACATTAGTACTTTCAATTATTTTATTAGTAACTCTGTTTAGACACTTGTATGCTTTACTTTTAGTGGAATATCCTAGAAATATCCCTTCATCACCTTTTGAGTCAAACTTCCCATTTCTTTCATCTTTCAAAATAAAGCATTTACTTCCAAAAATCTTGAAATAACTTACAGTGGGTTTGTGTCCAAACCATAACTCATAGGGTGTTTTGTTAGTGTCCATCATCTGTACTTGGTTCAGAATATAAACAATTGTGCTAACAGTCTCTCTCTAGTATGTCTGAGCTACATTCTTCTCTATCATTAATGTCCTTGTGTAGTCAATAATTGACCTATTCCTCCTTTCAGTAATGCCATTCTGCTGAGGTGTCCTCAATGCAGAGACATGTCTTTTAATACCGTGCTCATTACAAAAGTTAGTAAATTCATCAGAAATAAATTCACCACCTTGGTCAGATCTCAAGCATTTCAATTCTTTACCAGTCTCTTTCTCTACTTTTTCTTTATACCACTTGAACATCTTAAATGCTTCTAATTTTTCCTTCAAGAACATGATAGTCATCAATCTAGTATAGTCATAAAAAAAAAGAATGAAATATCTATCATCATAATAACTCTAAGTTCTCATAGGACCACATAGGTCAGTGTGAACTAACTCAAGTATTTTCTTTGTTGAATAATGTTTTCTTGTGAAACTAGATTTTTTCATTTTACCTTTTTGACACTCATGATACATAACATGATTAGGCTTGGATAAGTTAGGAAGACCTCTAACTTTTTTATTTTACTAATCTTAATCATGTTATCAAAATTCAAATGACATAACCTTTTATGCCATAACCAAGCATCTTCATTTTTCATCATTAAGGAAAAAGACTCACTATTATTAAGATAAAATAAGTTACCTTTTGATTGTGCTCCTATTCCAACAAGTCTTCCTCCATCATCAAATATTTTTACTTTCTTGCTCTATAAAGAAACTCAGTGACCTGAATTGTTTAGCTATACCACACTTAGCAAGTTATACTTTAGTCCATCTACCCAATAAGCATTATCACATTTTATTCTATCATTTATCATCAGGGATCCTTTTCCTCTTACCATACAAGGTGTATCATTACCCATTTTTATAGATCCTCCATTTGATTGCTCAAGATGATCAAATTTTTCTTCATCACCAGTCATGTGATGTGTACAAACACTATCTATGATCCATGTATCATTTTTATTAACTTTAGAAATCAGTGTTGTTTCTACATACCTCTTTTCTTCCTCTGATTCATCTTTCATAGAAAAAAATACAACTTCTAGATCATCATTTGAATCAGTGCTAGTATCATATTCTTCTACAATGTAACATACCTTTTTACCTTTATCATTCTTGTCTTGATTGTCTCTATTGTATTGTTGGTAACTTTTGTTGTTTCTTCTCCCATAGCATCCTTCACTAGATCAGTCTTTGTTTATGTCATCTTTCTTCTTGTTTGGACATCTAGTAGCAATATGACCAACTTCTTTATAGTTAAAGCATGCTAAAGGTAATTTTCCCTTATATCTACCTTTACTTTTAGGTAATCTTCTGGCCATAAGAGAATCAAGTTCATCAAGCTCATTATCAGTATTGCTACCATTCTCATCATGTCTACGACTAGACTTACCAATCTTCAGAGAAGTCATGAAAGCAGATTCAACAGTTGGTACAACAATATTATCATAATTGTTAAGCTCAAATGTAGTCAATTTACCTATCAAATTATCAAGAGTGAGAGTACTACCAGGTGTAGACCTCATTTCATGGATTACAAATATTTTGATTGCATAAACCGGTAATTGTAATACCCCAAAAATGGGCTATAGGTTCATTAACCTCCTACATCTTCAAATCGAATGAAATTGACATCAAAGTCCTAACCTAAGGCACATCTGCACATTATCAAATTTAATTGATTATCCTAAATTCTACATTAGGGAATATTCCTATTTATCCTAATTATCTTTAATTTAATAATTATTTGGTGATAAATCCTATTTATCCTAAAGTCTGATTAATTGAATATTCTGAATATTTAATTAATTAGATTTAATACTGCCACTTAATTGTTTAATTAAATTTAATTAAATTATTCTTATATTGTATTATTTTATTTTGACAATAAATCTAAAATCTTATGACTAATTGATTAAATTCCTATTTAATTAATTAAAGTCAGTTGTCAATATTTAATAATATAGTTTTTGAATAAAGTTTGATTTAATAATTGATTAACCCATAAATCAATTGTTTTTAATTCAAAAATCAGTTAAGTTGAGGATAAATCACTTTATTTATTTAATTAATTCATAATTAATTGTGCACATTCACAGAGCAATTAAACTCAAAATTAGGAAATCAATGCAAGTTGTTAACTTTTGGAAACTCAATATTTTATTTTGAGTCCAAAGTTGATCTAAACTTCTAATTTGAGTTAAAAATTTGTTCTTGCATACTTTTGCATGATTTTATGAGTTCATTATCTCTGATTTCCTGATAACTCAAAAATCAACCTGAGTTTATCAAGAGTGATTTATGGCTTTTCTCAATGCATCTTGAAGCCCTGGATTTCTATAAAATCAAGGCTCAGCTCTTCAATATCACAACACTAGAATTTGCACAATTACTCTGGCAAATTGGCAATTGAAGGATTGAGTATTTGCGACAAGTGATTTGTGAGATCTTTCATAGTTGAACATTTAGCTTTTACATAGTTTCATACTCATTCATAGCATTTTTTATGAAATCTGCTTTCCAATTTCATTCAATCTAGATTAATTTCATACAGTTTTCCACATTATTGCACAGAAAACCCAAAAATATAGCTTAATCTGCATTCATAATCTTTCATTCTTTGCATTCAAATCCTTCATTTATGTGTTACATTGTCACTAGTCTCAGTCTGATCTGAGAGTATCATACTCACACCTACTAGAAGGCAGTAAATTGCTTGGTTAGCATAGTTTCAATTACTTGTAGATTTCAGTTTTTGCTAACCTCTAATGTTTTACTGAAGTGTTGTGTCTATAGCTAGGTACAAAATTCACACACACATTTCTAGCACCCACCGTGGGGCCTTAAAATGGGTTTCCATTCAAATTCTATCAATTTCTTATCATTTTCTAGTTAAAACTATGATTTTTATTTTTCTGTCTGTACATTTTTTGTATGACTTTTGTTAGAAAGTCATTTCTTGAGATACCCGCTGTCATACGATAGGTTCAGATTTCAAGACTCATATTAGAGAGTACACATGATCATTTGGAAGCCTGATTGTCATATGAGAAGACACCCACACTCGTATGAGTTTCCAGACTGTCATCTGGGAGGTAACCCACTGTCGTACAAGTTTTGACTCCAGAATTCAATTGTCGTTTCAACATTTTTGGCAGTTTTCCAGATTTGATTTTTAGATTTGGACTAACAGCTAACCCTAACAATTGAAATCTTCTATTTTTTACTAATACTTGTTGAATCTAATTGGAAAAAGTGTGACTAAATTGCTAAAATAGGTAAAAATCTACTAAGCGCATTGCGAGGAATTTAGGTATTCTTCTCAAGCTAGTAACATTTCAATTTGGGTTAAAACAAACTCTCATGTGTCAAGCTTGTGTGATTTTCTTGCTTTCATATCACAGACTTCATTTTGGGCTATAAAACAAACATAAATTTTCTTTTTGCATATCTGTTACACATAGTAAATAGGCCCTATGAACACTATTTGTGGATGATCTTTAGAGATTGAGCTTCTTTCGCTTGTTTATTGATGTGAAGCTCCTCTTGACGAAGGATCCCCTTGTAGGTAGGGAAGGTACTAAGAGAGTCTCACGTTCTACTAGATTCACGTGTCTTCAAATTTTGATTGATACATTCTCTCTTCAGAGAGGTTGATAGATCATAAGTGGTTGACGTCATAGATCTTTGTGAGATAATCTTGGTCTTAGTGTGTCAGATTAATCTGTCTGCTTTGTTTTGGTTAAAAGAGAAAAGGCTAGAGGACTATGCTCTACTCCCTTTTTGGGTAGTATCAGAAGCTTAGATCCTTGAATCTGGAACAGTCTCCATGTGGTATCTTTTGTGAGTCACCTTTAGAGAGGGTTAACCATAGTGGACATTCCCTTAATTGGGTCAACCACATGGATGGAACCTCAAGTGGTAATAGCCATTTTCACCATGGTAGCAACAACCGCTATATAAATGTCCTTGTGGAGGAAATCTTCATAGGTGTGGTCTCTTATTGGGCTATCAGATCTCCCTAGTAGCTCCTAATTGATTAATTTCTCAGACTATGTCAAAACCCCGGTGCACCTGGATTGGAGTTCACCCTCTTGAGATCATAAAAGTTGTAGAGTCAGACCATTACTACAAACCCTAGTGAGGCCAAATTTTCATTTTTCTAGGAATATGTGTGTTATTGAAAAACTTTTTGGAACATACACAATTAGCACTCCTAGGAATTAGCACATTCAGTCACTTGATTGTTCATGCGCAGGGTTGCTTTGTCCCTTGTTCATTGTTTTTAGATGTGCTTGGAATCACTTGCTTATTGTTTTGCATGCTTGTTTATATATTTGGCTACCAAAAATGAAGGATCTCAGAATAATCTTCAAACTTGGACAAAGAAATTTGTGAACAATCTAAAATTGAAAACCAAAAATTTGCAAAATTTGAAGTAAAAATCCTTTTTGGAGTCAAAACTCATCCCATGAGTTTTGGCAAGTGTCATTTCAAAACCTCTTTATTGTCGTATGATAGCTTGTATAGTGTCCTACAAGTTTTGCCACCAGTCAAAAACAAAAGTAAAAAATCTGCTATCAATTGTCATGTGAGTTTTGCAACTGTCATATGAGTTTGTTAATTGTCATTTCATAGCATACCCATTGTCGTACGATCCTACATAAATTCATTTGAGAAAAATTGCTAGAAAGTGGTCAAAATTGTCAGAAACTTAGTTTTTATAGCCTATTTCGAGAATCTGTTGAACAAATCATCGTGTCAGGAACAAAGCATAAACTAGAAAAAATTCATTCATTTTCATCAAGTGGGCCTTTGAGTCTGATCTTGCCTTCTGGGTTATCGATTTGAGTCTTTTTCATCTTGTGTCAAAACCTTGTCAACATTATCTTCAAATTCAGTCTTCTTTATAAATGGCTAAGTGTTGTGAGCTCATGCCTGCCATCTGTTGGGCATCGAACCACACTACTATGGCACAATATCCTTTATTTACATTCGATCTAATCCTTTTTCACTTCAATCTTGACAAGGTTGAGTCATTCAATCTTCTTGAATCAATTCATTCTTCAGTTGTCTTCATCTCATTCTTTTTCTTCACCCAAGGTTAATGATGGAAACTAGAGCTTCGCCACACAAGGAATCTAGAGAAGCACTTAGCACTATACCTTTGACTATTCACAAGGGTCCCAATCTTGAGCAACTCTACAATTCTGGTCTTTAGGAAGATGATGGCTTGGAAATTTTTGATTGAACACTAGTTACATACCCCCTCCATCAACTCACGAAGGTAATCAACAAACCCCTCCTCAATCTAATCCAGGAGCCCTAAAACTCCTAACATGTGTCACAGAGGGACACAACATGGGTCTTAAGGACACCATTCTCAACATAGTGTGGATCAAGAACCTACACCTTCTGAAATTGTTCAATATCAAAATGATGATGACTTCAAGAAAATGATGAGGCATTTCTCTAAAGAAGATAGAGAGGCATACTTTATAGAATTATCTCATCAAGGAGATAAACTTCCTCCAAAATTTAAAGTGGAAGATATCATTACACATGAGGAAGAAACTCCTATCATGGCTATGATGAAACAGATGCATGTCATGCAAGTCAAACTTAACAAACTTGAAAAAGAAAAGGAGCCTAAGGAGTTCTCCATGGAAGCTCTATGCCCTTTTCCATTTGATAAAGACTTGTACATGCCGCCATTCCCTAAAAGAGTGGAGATGCCTAAATATGATAAGTATGATGGAAACTCTAACCCTCAAGATCATGTTAGAGAATTATATACTCAATCTATAGATTTTATGCATGAACGAACCTACTTAATGCACCTTTTCCCTTGATCTCTGGGAGGAGTAGCCATTCATTGGTTCTCTAGAATGCCTCCTACTATAAAAAATTTTGAGGAGTTAATCAAATGATTCTATCAACAATACTCCTACAATATTCAACATCTAGTCACCATGATTGACATCTACAATCTAAAATAGTATCTAGGAGAACCATTCCTGACATTTCTCAAGAGGTGGAGGAATAAATTTTCTCTCTATGCTAGACCCATTCCTGAAATTGAGAAGTTGGAAATCTTCATCAACAATCTTGTTCTAGAAATCAACTACCCTTTACAAATACACAATCATACATCTTTTGACAAGATGGTAGATAATGCGATCAAAATTGAGAAAGTACTTGTGAAAAAAGGAGACATCACACTTCAAAAAGACAAGTATGAATCTGGATCTAGTTCTAAGGACAAGAACAAAAATTGGAACAAGAATAAAGGCATTGTCACAGATGGAATTGTTGATAATATGCGTACCCCATCTAAGGCACCTTCTTTCAATCTCATGATTGGTACCCAAGCCATCAAAGCTTGTGAAGCTAAAGCAACAAAGTCCAACAGAAAGTCATCTGATTACAAACCTTGGGCTACAAATCCTAATTGCAAATTCACTCCTCTTAGAGAATCCTTGGAATCTGCCATGAAAACTCTATTGGCAAACAAAATCATCTACTTGCCTGAGATGAAAGTCTTTGATTTGGAACCTAAACCAAAATGGTGGAGAGAGAACAATTTCTATGAATTCCATCACAATAAAGGTCATAAGACTAATAATTGTATTCGCTTGAAGCACATTATACAAGACAAAATTGATAATGGCCACATCACGATTCACAATCATAAGAGTAATAATGATCATACAGCATTCAAAGAACCATTTCCTAAACATGGTAAAGAAGATTCTTCTTCTCAACCTAATATGGGTGCTAAAGTCAATTATGCCTACTCTGGAAATAATGTTGTCATCAATATGGTTGAACTAGGCCTATCTGAGCATTTCAATGTCATCACAATTGTAAGAAGAGATAGAGATAATCAATTAGCTAATGTAGTTACTTGATCACAAGCTTAGGCACACCTACAAGGACAAATACTAGATTCATCCAATGTCCCTAAGGTGCCTTTTAATCTTTCATCTGCTTCTAAATAGAAGGCTACATCTAAATCTTCAAATCCTAAAGACACGAGGCCTACTTCATACAATATTTTCCAACAACTCTAGCACATAAATGCTAAAATATCCATGTTTTAGTTGCTTCAGATATCTCCAACTCATAGAGCCATTCTAGATAAAGCTCTGCTCAGATCCAATGTTCCTAATGACCTTGATTTAGACATATTCCAGACTATGGTTGGTCATCTTACATCTCCACAGTACATTTCCTTTTCAGAGGAAGATGATAATTCCTTGAGTCATCCGCATAACCAGCCCTTGCATATTGAAGTCTTGATCCAAAACCATCATGTCAAACATGTGTTGATAGATGGGGGCGCTAGCCTAAACATTTGTTCTTTCAGCTTGATTACACAATTGGGATTTTCAGAAATGGACATTGATCCCAGGAAGAAGATAACTATCAAAGCGTATGATGAGCAAGAAAGATCTTCTAAAGAAACTATTATCTTACCTATCAAAATAGGTCCTATCATCAAAGATACTATATGTCAATTTCTTGATCTACCTCTGGCTTACAATATCCTTCTAGGGAGACCCTGGAGTCATGAAATGAAAGCCATTCCCTCTACATTCCATCAATGTTTGAAATTTCCTTATGAAGGAGTAGAGGTGACGATTCCAGCTGATTTGTATACAACTTGCAATACCTTGAAAGAGAGTGTTGATAAACTTGTTCCCAATAATAGAGAATCTTCCACTAAGCAAACAGATGTAGCATCCATGTCCAAGATGGAAGACATTGCTAAAGAGGTTAAGATCAAAGATAATGGTCTGGGAGAATATACTATAAAGCCAATCTTATCTTTAACATCTCTCCCTATCTCTCCTAAGTCTTATGGACAAACTCTAAAATAGTCTAAAAAGGTGTCTAACAAACCTCTTGAAGCATATAAAGGAAATTTTGTTGCTGAACAAGTATCTAAACAGGAGTTTGAAGAAGATGAAGCTATGCTTGCATGGCTATACAAAGATGAATCTAAATCTCAAGTGGTTCAAAAATGTGATGCTAAAATACCGAATATCCCTTCTAAGACATATGGTCCAGGGGACAAATTGATCACAAAAATGGGATATAAACGAAAAGTACCTCTAGGACTACAGGGTTAAGGTCTTCTGTCACTTCTTGATCATCGTGGTTGAGCAAACAAGAATACATGAAGAAACCTTTCTATCTTAGCAAGAACTCCACACATGTTTTAGAATAGGTTGAGCCCTTCGTAGAAAATCAACTAAAGGGAGGAACAATAGAACAGTCTCATAGTGATGATTCAAACACCACTGAAGATCTCATTCCCTATCAGCATTTTCCTAAAGAATTAAAAGACCTCCTTGAAGCTGAAGATGATCCAATAAAAATAATTAAATATGTAGTAGAAACACAAGAACCTACTATAGAGCAAGAGATAGTTGCTACACAAGAACTAGCTAATCTTGAAGGCAATCAAATAGACAAAGAGGAAGGTGGTAGTTATTCTGAGACAGATTCCCATGAGTATGAAGTCAAATTGGAATTTGAGGGAAACCCTTCTTGGGGTATTCATCTTGACTTTACTCATGTTCTTAGATTTCCTAGAGGTATAGATGAAGAAACAGAAGATGAATCAAATGACTATGAATGAGGAGTCATTCTAGAACCAAATGAACTTATTACAGAAAAATAGTTGATGTTATTCACAAATATGCACCTAAACCAAATGTAAGTCTAGAGAGAAATGATGAACTTATCGAGTCTAATCCACTGATGGCTGAAGTGGATTTCCACAATGACATTGAGCCTATTCATGAATTGAACGTCTTAAGTTGTAATATCACCTTTGAACTTGAGCATTGGGTTAGGACCACTTTGACTATCCAACACCCTGACCTTCTTGACATAACGTCCACAAACTTGAACCAAGGTATTTATACCTTTCCCAATGACTATGCCCTTGCTTGCTACCTAAATGTAGTTGAGCCTATGAGGACTTCCATTAGTGAACTGAGTGTTAGCATGATAGAGTCATACATCAAGTATCTTAGTCAGAAAAATAAGAATAAGAATAAAAAGAAAAGGAGTTTTGAGGGTGAAAACCACTTTGTGGCAATCTCAAAACCTACAAAAGTAAAAATAAAAGACGTATCCAAAGGTGAAAACCTCTCTGAGGCACCTAAGGATGAGATATTTGATGTCCTTCCAAGTCATTTATAGGACAAATCTCCAGTTCTAATTGAGCCCACTCAATCTATCAATTTGGGAACAACAGAAGAACCATAGTTGATCCATGTAGCACAATCTTTATCAGAAGAAGAAAAGAAAAAAATTACAACATTCTTAACAGAGAAAAAGATCAACTTTGCATGGAAATTTTTAGATATGCCAGGGTTGGATCCTGATCTTAGAATGCAACATTTGTCTATAGCTCCAAACGTTAAACATGTTAAGAAAAAATTGAGAAAGATGCATCCACATGTTGCACTCTTGGTAAAATTTGAATTAGAGAAGATCCTAAAAGATAGATTTATCTAAGTTATTGATTACGTTGAACGGAGCTCTAATATTGTACCTATTTCTAAACTAGACAAATGTATAAGAGTGTGCACAGATATCAGAGATGTGAACAAAGAATGCCCTAAGGATGATTTTCCATTACCTAACATTGATATGATAGTGGACATGACTGGAGGCTTTTAGATGTATTCTTTGATGGATGGTTTTTCTGGATATAATCAAATCAAAATTGCTCCAGAGGATCAAGAGAAAACTACTTTCACAGGTGCATGGGGTACCTTCTACTGGAATGTCATGCCATTTGGGCTTAAGAATGCTGGTGCTACATATTAGAGAGCTATGACTTCTATTTTTCATGACATGATGCATAGGACTATGGAGGATTATGTTGATGATACTTTAGAAAAATCTATGATTAGAGCTGAACATCTAAATGACTTGAGCAAGATACCAGATAGAATGGAAAAATTTAGTCTCAAACTAAATCCTAACAAGTGTGCTTTTGGTGTAACTTCTGGAAAGATTTTAGGCTACATCGTTTCAAAGAAAGGCATTGAAGTAGATCCAGCTAAAGTTAAAGCTATCATGGAGATGTAGCCTCCCAAGAATATTAGTCAAATGAGAACATTGCAAGGGAGAGTTTAGTCTATCAGACACTTCATATCTCAGCTAGCAGACATATCACAACCTTTTACAAAAACATTACATAAAGGTGTGACATTTTCATGGAGTGAGGAATGTGAAAAGAATTTTGATCATATCAAGAAGTATCTATCAAATCCTCCTATCTTGATGCCTCCTATTCAAGGGAAGCCATTGATCTTATATGTCTCCACAAAAGATACATCACTGGGGGCATTGCTTGCACAACATGATGAGAATAAAAAGGAAAGAGCTATATAGTATATCAGTAGAACATTGGTAGCATATGAAAAGTACTATTCTATGATTAAAAAGGATTTTCTAGCTGTGATCTTTGCATCACAGGAACTGAGACATTATATGTTAGCTCATACCATACATTTAGTAGCTAAAATTGATCCACTAAAGTACCTACTAAGTAAAGCTTCCCTTATGGGTAGATTAGCCAAATGGGTCATGCTCTTAAGTTAATTTGACATTGAATATGTTGAAAGAAAAGCTATCAAAGGACAAGTTATTGCTGATCAATTGGAAGATGCACCTATGTTTGATGACACACCAATGCAAATGGAGTTTCCAGATTCCTCTATCATGAATCTTTCTTCTAGAGAACGACAATTGTTCTTTGATGGCTCCTATACATAGAATCGATAAGGAGTAGGTATCTTGTTTATCACTCCTCAAGGATGCTCCATTCCTAAGGTGTTTAGAATTAAATTTCCTTGTACAAAAAATATTGTTGAATATGAAGCCCTTTTAAATGGTATGAAAATAGCAATTGAGTGGAGAGTAACAGAATTACACATTCATGGAGACTCACAACTTGTAACCCATTAAGTCAATGATGTGTACCAAACTATGGATGAAAAGCTCATTCCATACAAGAGAATGGTAGATGATCTAAAGAAATATTTCATATCTATCACATTTGAGAAAATACCTAGAATAGAGAATAAGGCTACCGATGCAATGGCAATATTATCTACTTTATTATAGCAGCCTAAACATGAGCTATGCTACAAGTTCCTGGTGGAAGCACTATGTTATCCTGCATATGACTCCCCTAATACCCATATGATCTGCACTGTTGTGGGTCATGATTCATCTAGATATAAAAACCTATTCTCCTATCTCAAAGACCAAATCATTCGCGATACCTTTAACCACCATGAAAAGAGATACCTTATCCGAAATGCCTTCCGATATGTCATCATTGGTCATGATCTTTACAATTGAGGTCTAGATGGTACACTACTTAGATGTTTAGAACGAGAAGAGTCTCAACATATGTTAGAAGAAGTCCATGAAGGTATTTGTGGGTTGCACTCAAATGGTTTAACACTAGACTGAAAACTTATTAGGGCTGGGTTCTATTGGCCGAAAATGGAGAAAGAGTCTATCAATTTTGCTAAGAACTATCAAAAGTGCCAAGTGCATGGAAACTTAATTATTGCTCCAGGGAGAGATATAATTCCCTTCACTACTCAATGGCCTTTTCATCAATGGGCATTTGATCTTATAGGAGCCATACATCCTCATTCTTCTAATGGATGAGGATGTATGGCTAGAAGCAGTCCCTTTGACACAAGCAACTGGAAAACAAATATCTATGTTCATCTTGAACTACATCATATGTTGGTATGGTATCCCACATTCTATAGTCACAGATAATGGTGGATGATTTAAGAACAAAGACTTAGATGATCTATGTGCCAAATTCAAGATTACACAGCATTGGTCTTCTATCTACTATCCTCAAGAGAATGGACAAGCAGAGGCTTCAAACAAGAATCTATTGAAAATCTTGCACCATACAGTTAATAAAATAGGAAGAGACTAGCATCTTATGATTAATCCATCTCTCTATGCCTACAGAACAAGTATCAGAATGCCCTACCAAGGCTACACCTTTCGCTTTAGTTTATGGGTCTGAAGTAGTACTGCCTATTGAGGTTGAAATCCCATCACTAAGAATCAGAATGCATGGTATAGTAACTGATGATGACTATAGTGTCTAGGTTGCAAGAACTTGAACTACTAGATGAGCATAGACAAGCAGTGTATGATCATCTTAGAGTATATCAGAAGAGAATGCCTAGAGGCTACAAAAAGAAAGTCAGACAGAGAATTTTAGGTTGGAGATCTAGTCTTGAGAGAGAATCCTAAAAATCAATCATTTACTGAGTGCAAGGGGAAGTTTGACCCCATCTGGCTGGGTCCCTTTGTTATCACTACTACTTTTGGCTCTGGTGCCTATCAACTCTCAAAGATTGAAGGAGAACAGCTCCAAGAACCAATCAACATTCTCCATTTGAAGAAATTATATGCCTAAGGCATTTAGTGTATGGTAAAATTTTCTAAAAAAATCTTAAAAATTTGAAAAAGTCTTGAAAAAATGAACATCCTAGTGAAAACCTAGCAATGGGCACCTTGATGATTCACAAAAAAAATAAAAAAAAATCAAAAGTACAAAAAATTGGAAAAAATGAAAAATAAAAAAAAATGAGAAAAATAAAAAGTGCCTTGGTGAAAACCTAGAAACATGCACCTTGGTAGCAAAAATAGAATCTCTGCCAAGATGGTGAAAACCTGACAAACAGGTGCCGCTTGTTTCAAAATGCTCCATCTATCAGCACAATCTTGGTCTTTCCTAGCTTTCAGTCTTACTTTAGTTTGTACATACCTCCCAGTTTGTTTCTGCATTTCTATTTTCAATAAGGCGGTCTGTACACCAATCAGCTCAAGTGTCTATATCCTATCAATGCTTAACACTTGGGGGTGATCAATGTCATATCCCATGGCCTCTAGTACATCTTAGATTAGTCATATCTAGTCACAGTCCTTTGAAGCTTTATCTAAGTCAGTCAGTCAGTCTCCTCTCCAGAAAAGATTTTGCATCTACAACAACACAATTACACACAACTGAGAACAATCTATGCTTTTACATGCTTTTATCTCCTTGTATGCTTACTGATTGGCATTGAGATTTTTGCATATTCTATCCCTTCGAGCTCTTCGACGATGTGCTTTTCAGGATTTAGAGAGTGATGACTAGGGGCATAATCTTTTCTTTGTTTTCAAATTGTATCTGAAAAACTAACAACTTTGGAAAGTTTGGATTGAAATGGTGTCTGACTGTAAGATCCTCTATCTTGAATTGGATGGCCATGCGTACCTCGACCATTGATACCCAAAAAATTCAAGGAAGTTCGATCTAACTATTTTCTTTTTGAGTGAGTTCTTTCTCCTACTGTGAAAAATGATCTTGCCTAAGGATGTGAACGATAAAGGGTCACTACGTGTAATTCACATTAGATTTAGAATGATCTCTTGACTGCTTGATGTGTTTGTTCAGCAAGTCATATTCTAGTCATCACAACGTTTATGTTTTGATGCTTATACAAATTTCTATATCAAAATAGACATGATATTCAGGTCATCCTGATGTTTGTGGCTTGGTACTTGTATCTAATCTGACATTCCAAAAACAAAATCAATATTCATATGTCCATGGTTGTCTCACCAGTGGGCCTTGAATTGATTTTTGAGCATACAAATCAGTATTCATATGTTCATAGTTTCCTAACTAGTGGGCATTGTATTGATTTATCCGGTTACCTAAAAAATCAATGATGACAAATGATCGACACATGATCAGTGACTAGGTCCTAGGTCCTAGGTCATAGGTCCTAGGTTTTCATTTCATTCTGCATTTCATTTTGCACTTTGCATGATCTCACAAATTGCTTGAACACTTAAACGATTCTTCAAAAAAAAAAAAATGCTAAACATGACTACAAGAGCTTAATCTTTCACGATGGTCCATTCAATGAAATAGCAAGTAGAATCCTTTTTTAGGATCAAAATTGAAATCTGAGATCATTTATATTGTCAACTACTTGCATAATCAACCTTCAATCATCACAAAAATCCAAAATTCAACTTAATTGATTATCTTACATCAAACTATTTGAATTTCAACCTAGTCAAACTTGGTCTTCGGGACCTCTAAATGATGCAGAATGCATTCTCAGCCATGTACAACCACTTCTCAAATCAATTAACATGCTTCTAAACTATATAACACTGACTTTTCTTGTCAGATTTCAATTTTCATCCCGAAGGGAGCATGGTATTACACATCATTCAAAGTCTATAACTCAATTCTATCAATCAAATCTTTCTCTCAGTGATCAAGACAACAACCACGTCTAGTTGTTGATTCATCTAAAGTCCTCATCACTTGGGGAAAACCTATCATTGCTTGGGTCATATTAGATTCAATCTAGTATCCTATATCTATCTTGTAAACTGTATCAGCTTTTCATAACCATCGGTTCATTAGTGTTATTTCCTTGGTTCTTCGCAACTGATGGGTTTAGGATGTGATACCAATATGATTCATACAAGGACATTAAGGTCTAGAATCAGTCACTCACTTCTTCATAATCATAAGGTTCAGAATCAGGCATTTTAACACTTTTTCATAATCACTGGTTCATTGCTGATATAGTTAGCATCATCTCGATTCCTGGTCGTCGTGGACCTGGGTCGACATCTTTTTCCAATCTTTCAATCAGTTTCTGTCTCGAAATTGGTTAATATTTCAAATCTTTCAAATCTTTCAAATCTTTCAAATATTTCAAATATTTCAAATATTTCAAATATTTCAAATCTTTCAAATTAGTTTCATACATATATCAAACACAGACTATATCTTTGAACCACTATGCTTTGCACAGTGATTCAAAGTGGGGCAAAATGTAATACCCCAAAAATGGGCTATAGGTTCATTAACCTCCTACATCTTCAAATCGAATGAAATTGGCATCAAACTCCTAACCTAAGGCACATATGCACATTATCAAATTTAATTGATTATCCTAAATTTTGCATCGAGGAATATTCCTATTTATCCTAATTATCTTTAATTTAATAATTATTTGGCGATAAATCCTATTTATCCTAAAGTTTGATTAATTAAATATTCTGAATATTTAATTAATTAGATTTAATACTACCACTTAATTGTTTAATTAAATTATTCCTCAATTGTATTATTTTATTTTTATAGTAAATCTAAAATCTTATGACTAATTGATTAAATTCCTATTTAATTAATTAAAGTCAGTTGTCAATATTTAATAATATAGTTTTTGAATAAAGTTTGATTTAATAATTGATTAACCCATAAATCAATTGTTTTTAATTAAAAAATCAATTAAGTTGAGGATAAATCACTTTATTTATTTAATTAATTCATAATTAATTGTGCACATTCAAAGAGCAGTTAAACTCAAAATCAGGAAATCAATGCAAGTTGTCAACTTTTGGAAACTCAACATTCTATTTTGAGTTCAAATCTGATCTAAACTTCTAATTTGAGTTAAAAAGTTGTTCTTGCATACTTTTGCATGATTTTGTGAGTTCATTATCTCTGATTTCCTGATAACTCAAAAATCAACCTGAGTTTATCAAGAGTGATTTATGGCTTTTCTCAATGCATCTTGAAGCCCTGGATTTCTATAAAATCAAGGCTCAGTGCTTCAATATCACAACACTTGAATTTGCACAATTACTCTGGCGAATTGGCAATTGAAGGATTGAGCATTTACGAAAAGTGATTTGTGAGATCTTTCTTAGTTGATCATTTAGCTTTTACATAGTTTCATATTCATTCATAGCATTTTTAGATCAAATCTACATTCCAATTTCATTCATTCTAGATTAATTTCATACAGTTTTCCACATTATTGCACCAAAAACCCAAAAATATAGCTTAATCTGCATTCATAATCTTTCATTCTTTGCATTCAAATCCTTCATTTAGGTGTTGCATTGTCACTAGTCTCAGTCTAATCTGAGAGTATCATACTCACACCTACTAGAAGGCAGTAAATCGCCTAGTTAGCATAGTTTCAATTAATTGCAGATTTCAATTTTTGCTAACCTCTAATATTTTACTAAAGTGTTGTGTCTACAACTAGGTACAAAATTCACACACACAATAATAAGGTTCTAAGAATTTTTCTTACCATAGTGTCTTCATCAATAACACCATTAGATCCTATAATTGCATTAACAAATTCCTTTATTTTGTTTGTATACTGCACTATGTTTTCACCTTCTTTCATCTTCATGTCATCAAATCTTCCTCTTAAACTTTCAGCTCTGGCTCTTTTGACATTTGTATCACCACTATAAACTTGAGCAAGTTTATCCCACATATCTTTACCAGTAATGCAATCTTTAATATCTTCAAACTCGACATCTGTCAAAGCAGCAACAATCTCCATCATAGTGACATTATGCTCGTGTCTATCTCTTAGTTGATCTAGAGTCAAAGGTCTAGTGGGCGGTGCAATGTAGCCATTCTCCATCAAAGTGAGGAAAGAATTCCCAATTCTAGATACATGTAGCTTCATTTGGCTTTGCCATATTGTGAAGTTATCCTTGTTTAGCTTTGGCACTTCCCTCTTATACATTTTGTGATCTTTGTGCTAAAGTCCTTAAAAATCTGTTCTAAGCAACCGACGCTCTAATACCAATTGTTAGAATAACTAAGAGGGGGGTGAATCAGTTATCCATAGGCCCAAATCAAAATGTATATCCAAAAACAATTTACTTAAACTTCTGCAGCTTGGTAACATAAAAATACTATTCTATTTGTGCTTTTACCGATTACCAGTCAATAACTTAAAGTAATTACTGATAAAATTCAATATGTAATATGAAAAGTATGACAATCAAACAATCACCACAATGAACACATAACATAAGAGATTTAACATGGAAACCTTGTTAGGGGAAAAACCACCTGGGACCGAAAACCCAAAAATTGTTTACTCTTCTAAAGTGAGGTCGGTGAAGACCCAACATTGTTAAAGGTTACAAAATACACTATAAGGTGTGACCTTGTTAGAGAATTTAACACTAACCATTATCATCCAACCGGCATTCACTATGGGGTTGACGGGATAACAAATGTGCATTCTATGAATGACATTACAAGACTTTCAAGTCCACTCAGTTAAGAGATTTATCTATTTACAGTGGTTAAATTGTAACAGTAGGTGATTTAATTACAATACAACTTCTATTGCAGATGTTCAAATCTATATTATGCTCATTCAAATCTTTGATAAATATATCAATTCTATTTCAACAATATTTAGTAACTTACTATCTCTCCGTTATAGATTTTTTGATGCTTGGTAATCTCTGTAGTTCGGTTCTCCTTAACCAGTCTGATCATTCATGTATGAAACTTGTTCATGCAATATCTTTGTAGTCTCCTTCCTCTGTCATAAGTTTCATAATAAAACCCTAGTCTCTTAAGTAGACAAGTAAACCATTTTCTTTTCATCCATCAGATTTTGCCTCTTAATCTCCATCATTGGTTTTGCCACTTAAACCTTCCTCGACTGATGTGTTAGTAACACGTTTTATTCTAATCCCTTAGATCTTCTTCGAATATTATTAGTCGTCGATCTTCGTCACAAACATTATTAGAGTTTGTTATCTTCAACTCTAATTACGATGTACTTTCCAGCTCATCAATCCTTATCAGCTAAACTGATCATTGAGTTCATTTCTTTCTGTTTGGTTATCAAAGAAATGTGTTGGTGAACACAAGCTCAATTTATACTATGCTTGGTATACACTATACTGCTCGGTGTATACTAAAATGTGTCATGCCCCTGATAGTTCTACAACTGTTACCTTGGACTCTGAGATTAGTTTAATTTACTAGATGGTTTGGTACTTGTTTTGAAACATTAATTTTGTTGAAATTATTTAGTTTCTGGCATCATTATGTTGATTTCTAAACACTATGAGAATTCAAATGTTACTAAGATCTGATTCTCAAAATAAATGTTTTAAATACTTTTAGTATTGTGTAATAATCAGGATCTCATAATTTGAATCAATTCAAATTCAGGAATCTTGCAGAAAGGAAATGGTTTTCAGAAAAGACAATCCAGTTTTAAAAATTCAATTTGGAATAGTTTCGGTTTCATAACATTTGTCTTATTCGTACTTGCAGAATTATGATAGAGGTGGCATTAAAATATAAACTGTACATGGAAAATTTTTATGTGCCTGAATCAAAGTATATATACATACATATATATATATATACATATATATATATATATACATATATATATATATATATATATATATATATATATATATATATATATATATATATATATATATATATATATATATATATATATATATATATATATGTATATATATATATATATGTATATATATATATATATGTGTATATATATATATATATATATATATATATATATATGTATATATATATATATATATATATAAAATTGATTATATATATGTGTGCTTGTATTTATATTGATACAAGTTATAATTATATGTATATACATATTGATAAGTTCTAGAAAGGATAATTGATTTTCAAATATTCTTAAATATTAATTAGGATTAAGATTGATATTAATATAAATATAAATATTAATATTGATATCTATTACTATGTTAGTACCTAAGCTAACCTAGTGCATGTAGCTAAGACTAAGGCTAAACATAAACTTAGCCTAAATAATACTAATGCAAAACAACAAAGCCTAACTTAGACTTAGCATTGCTTTGTGGATTGGCAAAGGGTGGCAAAATTAGTGGGAATTAAATGCATGTAGGTCCACCAGACTACGAGCTGGTACTGCATTTGCCAAGTGTCGAAGAATGCTAAGAGAGTGGGGACTAAAGGGATAAGCTCGCAGTTATGAGCATTACTTCGCATGTCTAGTCTATCATTTTGCTAGGTGTTAGTTGTAACCTGATATCAGTCTGCCATTGATGAACTCCAGCTGGAAAATATGAAACCTCTATTGAACGGGTTTCTCTGCACAAATTTTGGGAAACTGTTAACCATGAAGGAGATTTTTGACTCACTTCAGCTCTATAAATCTTCACGGTTTCATACTCCTCATCTCTTCTGTCGATTCGTAGTTGCATTTTCTCAGTTTTCACTATTGAGAAATTGTCTTTTGTATCTCTGTGACTCAGCATAGAGAAGGTTTGGAGACTCGGTCTACAAGTTTGAAGTAGAAGGCTCTCCAGGCAGTCTTTTGTGAATTATCCCACACTTACATAGGCAAGGGCAATTTCTTACCCTCTCTCTCTCTTGTTTTATTTTTTTCAAATGATCTGCATTTAAGGAAAAGTTAGAGATGGTACTGTGGATTAAAAGCTATTGCATTTTTTGTGAATGGATCTGTTATGTGAAGTAAGGAACTGTGAAGGATAAGATAAATGTAAACTTGTTTTCAAATGTTTATAGTCTCTGTTTTGAGTTTTTCTATTTACAATGGAAGGTGCTAGGAAATAAATTGAGAACTAGATTTATTTCTGGGTTAGTATCAGTGTATTTTTGTGTCTCAATAGCTTACTATGAACTAGCGGATGAAGGCAGTAGGTTTCTCTTATGTTGTAATTGGAGTTAAAATTCTCTTTTAGTTATTGTTGTTTTCCTTTTATCCTGGTGATTTTGCTAAAAGAAATGAGTTACATTTCTGTGTAAAAATTGGGTTTAGTCTTTTAATGTATCTTTTCCTTCTAAGATTGGCTTAAGGTGTCCACCTGTATCCATTTGATCTTTCACTTTGTATGTGATAAGAAGAGTAGTTGTGTTTGACTGTATTTTGCACCGCGTGTTGGATTTATTATTTAGGGTCTTCATTGGTGTTTATGCTCAGAAATTTGTATTGGGCACTGAAGTATTGTTAGACTATTGTAAGTTTGTTTAGAAAATTTTAGTGTTTATCTTTCAGTCATTCTCAAAATGAGTTGGGAATGATGCCATAATGATGGGTCTATACGAGTTCTTCTACGTTGATTTTACCACATATAAACCATGTTCTTCTGCTTAATGTAGTTTGTCTTTTGTTTCAATTTGTGATTGAGGTCTGTAGGTATCACTGTACGTATGAATATGCAATGATCTTTTTATTTGGTGTGTGTTTTGGGTAGTCATTTTTTTATGTCAAAGTCAAACCGGTAGGGCGAAAGTGTTTTTTGCTCAATCACCAAATCATTTCAGACATGGTGACTCGACTACGCGATTTGGCAGAAGTATAATCGCCCAATCGCCAAATTAAAATGAGAAGGGTGATATGACTCCGCGATCTAGCGGAAGTGTCTTCGCCCATTCACCAAATCACATCGAGAAGGGCGACTTGATTCTGCGATCCGGTGGAAGTGTAATTCATTCAATCGCCAAATCATTACGTGGAGGTCGATTTGTTTCCGCGATCTAGCGGAAGCATACTTCACCCAATCGCTGAATCAAATCAGGTAAGTCAATTCATTTCTGCAATCTGGGAAAAATGTATTTCCCCCAATCGTCCAACAACAGAGTTTGAGTCTCTCATTCAACGAATCAGAGAAAATTAAATATAAGGCTAAAATGAAATGTGTTCATTGAATGCATGACTTTTCAGATGTTAATATTTGCTTTTAATTGTTATGAAACGATGGCTATTGGTTTTCTATTTTGTCCTTTAATGCGATTTGATTATTTATATGGGTATATACATATGTGCACTGTGACATGGTTTGGATACTCAAATAAAATTATAGAGTGAATAGTGAAATCAACTTAGAAAATTGCTAAAATTACGATTAAGAAGTGATCAATTCTTGAAATTACTTTCTTGGAAATTGTTAATATATATGAACATGAAATGTTGATTCTTTTCATGTTGTAATATTATGAGGAGTCATTTCTAATGTTTCAATTTTCAGTTATGAATATAACTCATAAAATAGATTAGAATAGAAATGAATGAAGTCTTCTTCTTCTTTGATGGTACTATGGATGTTATGGTTTCAAAGGCTTTGGAAAGTATGTTAACATGGATATTTCCAGTTTGCTAATTCAATTATTGTTATTGAAGCAAAGGATATAGTTATTTAGTTGGAATTAAATAATATTTGTTTCTTTCCAATTAGTATAGCTAGGAAAGTGTGTTTATTAGATTATGCAAGTGTGATCCTTTAGATTGGGTGGCTGTCATAAATCGAGTAACTTGTGGTGATAGAATTATTTTGACGAATGCCCTTTGACACTAGTCTAGATCCTTATGGGAAAGTTTATGACAGTTATTTAATCAAGTGGTAATATTTAAAATTCATGGGTTGGGTTTCATATAACAAGATAAGAACATTATGGTTTCACCTGACATATTGAATCCTACAAGTGGCTGAACGTAGATTCTTATGTTGACACCCATGAACTACTGGATCATTACCTTGGCATATTCTGTGTGAGTTTTAATTTTGCATATTTGTTTGTGAGAAATTATGTACGTGCTTTAAATCTGATTGTGAAAAGAAAATTGTACTTTCAGTATATCTATTTTTTTTGAATTACATGTATATCATGTTGTTATTAAATCTAACATGCAGGTTTACTGGAGAA
Source organism: Chamaecyparis obtusa (assembly GCA_027943335.1). Lineage (NCBI taxonomy): Eukaryota > Viridiplantae > Streptophyta > Pinopsida > Cupressales > Cupressaceae > Chamaecyparis > Chamaecyparis obtusa. The sequence continues at coordinate 873,074 of BSBK01003219.1, read as the reverse complement.
CTCATCAGCTTAGTCAATGTGACTAACCCTATTTGTGTTTTCTATTGTGTTTGTTTTGATTTCAGGTTTGATATAGGATTGGTATATGGACTTGGAAGAATAAACTACTGTTTAACATTGAGGACTAATTGTAGTTCGATTCTTGGTTACAAAATAACTCTGGATCTGATTAGGATCAGTTATCAATCTGATTGTACTTGTAAATTTTTCTGTATTTAAAATAAGAGTATATTTATATACCCAGATGTATTGATCAGGAATGTAATAATGTTGAGTACACTTCAGTACCTGATTGTAAAAGTTATTACGTAATGGAAATATGTTATTAAGTAAAAAAAAATGTTTGGGATTTATACTTGTATTTATGTATGGTTTTATCATTTTTTTTAATTTTTAATTTTGGTTTTAGTTGGGTGTTTCATTTGGTATCAGAGTGTTAGGTTTAAACACTCAGGACTCGAGGGTTTAAAAGGGGTTTCATTATGCTTCCTATGAGGATTTTAATTAAATTTCTTTTATAGGAATTCTAGTATGCCTCCTTACACACGAGGAGCATGGGGACAAGGAATCCCTGATGTTGATGCCGATGCAGGAAGAGGTAGAGGAGGACGTAGAGGCCACGGTCATGGCCAAGGTAGAGGACAGGCTCGCCAAGGAATGCTTGGTGATGAAGATCCTCAGGTTGAAGAGCAAGGGGAACCTCAAGCTGAAATTCTTCAGTGAATTCTTGAACGGTTGGATGGGATTGAAGCTAGGAATAATATTCCTGGTGGGGGAGAAAATGCTCGGGATATACAGATTCCCAATGCCAACCAGGCTATAGCAGAGGATCTTTTTATCAGGACTCAGCTAAAAGACCTATCTAAGCTTAAAGGTCCATACTTTAATGGAACAGAAGCTGGTAATGAAGTAGAAGCTTGGCTTCTAAACATCAAGAGATGTTTTATTCTTCACGACTATCACACTAATGTGCAAGTTCATTGGACTAAAATGCAGTTAAGGTCTTTTGCATCTATATGGTGGGAAATGGAATTAGAACACCTTGGAATCCATATTTCTCAAGTCACTTGGGAATTATTCTTAGAGAGATTCCGGGAAAGATTCATGTCTGAGTATTGGCAACAATCCAAGTTTGAGGAATTCTTTAACATCTCACAAGGTAATACTACAGTGGAAATGTATGAAAGAAAGTTCTTTCAGTCAAAGAAATATTCCAGTTGGAATGAAGGTGATAAACCTTTGGTGCAACACTTTATCAGGGGTTTGAACCCTAAAATTGGAGAAGTGAGAACATTCAAACCTAAGTCAGTGAAGGAAGCTATTGATCAAGCTAAGCTTACTGAAATGAAGTCAGGCTTTTCAGTAAAGAGTATAGGGAATTCACCTTCTCAGAGCAGTGGAAAGAATTAGAAACCTTATCAAGGTAATTTCAAGGCAGCTTCCAGTGGATCAAGTGGTAAGTTTCAGAAGAGAAAGTTTGAGAAGTCTTCCAAATCAAACAAGAGTTTTAAGGTTCCTGAGCAACCAAAGACCATGAAACCAACTCAAAGTGCCCAACAAAGTTTTGTATCACCTCCAGCAAACTCAACATAGGATAAAAGTACTAAGAGAGGAGTAGAGTGTTGGCATTGTGGACAGTTGGGTCACTTACAATGGAATTGTCCCCTCCAAGGCAATAACCAGGGCAAGTCTAAAGCCACAGGTTCTGAGGCTACTGTTGGTGATTCTGGAAGAAACCACCACATTTTTTCTACCGTAGATTAGAAACAGGTGGATCATCAGAACACTATGATGGAGGCTAGAGGTAATTACCAAGGTAAGAAGATTTCCATCTTGTTTGACTCCGGTGCCACTGACTCTTTTATTTCTTCCAATTTGGTTAAGCAATGTGGAATTCCTGTGAGTAAAGTTGAATTGGCATGGCAAGTCGAGTTAGCATCAGGGTCTAAGGTAGAATCAGGATTGATAGCTGTCAATTGTAAGGTTCAATTTAAGGCTTTTACTACTACAGTTAACCTTAGAGTTATTCCTTTAGGAACCTATGACATTATTTTAGGAATGGACTGGTTGGATCAGCACCAAGTTGTTATCGACTACAGAGAAAAGGTTATTAGATGCATTGATGATAATGGAGCAAATAAATTCATAACAAGGGTTAAGAGGCCTATCTCTATTAGAACAATATCTGCCAAACAACTCCAAAGGTGTTTGCGAAAAATTTGCAAACTATTTGCTGTATCTGTTAATGATTTTTCTGAACCTATAGCATTTAATACCAATTTAGACCATCCTTTGTTGAAGGAATTTTCAGATGTCTTTGTAACAGAAATTCTGGGTATCCCACCTAAAAGAGAAATTGATTTTAGGATTGATCTTTTGCTGGGAACTAATCTGATATCCAAAACTCCTTATCACATGACTACCCAAGAACTGGTAGAACTCAAGGTTCAACTTGAGGAACTTCTTGAGAAAGGGCTTATTAGACCTAGTGTTTCTCCTTGGGGAGAACCTGTCATCTTCATCAAGAAGAAGGATGGATCTTTGAGGCTTTGTATCGACTATAGAAAATTGAACAAAGCTACCATCAAAAATAGATATCCTTTGCCTCGTATTGATGCTTTGTTCGATCAAGTGAAGGGTGCCAAGGTATTTTCCAAGATTGATCTCAAATCTGGATACCATCAGTTAAGGGTTTAGGAAGTTGACATTCATAAAATAGCTTTTTGCACAAGATATGGGCATTATGAATTCACAGTAGTGCCATTTGGGTTGACTAATGCACCATCAGTTTTCATGAGTTTGATGCAGGGAGTATTCAGGACCTTCTTGGACAAGTTCATAGTAGTGTTCCTTGATGACATTTTGGTATATTCTAACTCCTTGGAGGAGCATGAGCAGCATTTGAGGCAAGTCTTTGAATGTCTCTGCAGAAACAAGCTATATGCCAATCCTGAAAAATGTGAATTTTTCAAAACTGAGATAAGTTATCTAGGTCACATCATTACAGGAGATGGAATAGCTGTTGATCCTGTTAAGATCAGGGCAATTGTAGAGTGGCCTGCACCTACAAATGTGTCTGAAGTAAGAAGTTTTATGGGTCTAGCTAGTTACTATAGAAGATTTGTAGCTAATTTCTTGAAAATAGCTCATCCCATCACTTCTCTTTAGAAAAAAGGTAAGAAATTTATCTGGTCGGATAAATGTGAAGAAGCTTTTCAGCATCTTAAAGAATGTTTGACCAGTGCACCTGTGTTAGCTATACCTAATCCCTATAAAGAATTTGTAGTTTGCACAGACGCTTCTTTAGATGGATTAGGAGCAGTTTTAATGTAGGATGGCAGGGTTATTGCATATGAATCCAGGAAACTTAAGGATCATGAGGTAAATTATCCTACTCATGATTTGGAACTTGCAGCAGTGATGCATGCTTTGACCAAATGGTGGCATTTCCTCCTTGGTCAACATTTTGAGCTACATACCGATCACAGAAGTCTTTAATATTTGTTCATGCAACCCAATCTTAATGCATGTCAGTGCAGATGGATAGAGTTTTTATGTGAATATGACTTCAAGGTGAAGTATGTGCAGGGTAAAGAAAACAAAGTAGCTGATGCTCTTAGCAGAAGGCATCATGAACTCTCTTCTTTGACCCTTACTATTGACTTGAAAGAGAGGATACTTCATAATTTGGTTACTAATCCTTGGTACTTGGATGTTAAAGTAGTGATTGTTAGTGGCAGTGTATTAGAGGGTAGATTTGAAGGTTACTCTATTAGCACTGATGGATTGATGAATTATCGGGGCAATATTTATGTGCCAGAAGTCAGGGATCTTCGGAACCTAATTATGACTGAAGCACATAAGGCACCTTATTCAACACATCCTAGTGTGAAGAAAATGCATGCTGATCTTAGGCAACATTATTACTGGCTTGGTATGAAAAGGGATATTGCTGATTTCGTGGCTAGATGTTTGGAGTGTCAGAGAGTGAAAGCTGAGCATCAACATCCAGCTGGTTTACTTCAGTCTCACAGTGTGCCTGAATGGAAATGGGATACCATATCCATTGATTTTATAGTGGGTTTACCTATTTCAGGTAGGCGACATGATGCCATCTTGGTTGTTGTCGATCGGTTAACCAAGGTTGCCCACTTTATTCTTGTAAGATCCACCTATAATGCTACTTCTGTAGCATAGATTTACATGGAACAGATTGTTAAGCTGCATGGGATTCCTAAGAAAATCATTTTTGATAGAGATCCAATTTTTACTTCTACTCTATGGAGATCTCTACAGTGTGAGTTAGGTACTCAGCTAAACTTTAGTTCAGCATATCATCCCGAAACTGACAGACAAACTGAGCGTGTCAATTAGATTTTGGAAGACATGCTTAGAATGTATGTGATGGACAGGCAGAATAAATGGGAAGAGTATTTGCACTTGGTTGAATTTGCATATAATAATAGTTATCACAGCTCTATAGGTATGGCTCCTTTTCAAGCTTTATATGAAAGACCTTGTAGAACACCCCTGAGCTGGGATAATCTAGAAGATAGAATTCTCCTAGGACCTGAAATGCTCCAAGATCTAGAACAGCAAGTGAAACGAATCAGGGAACACCTTGCTACAGCACAGGATAGACAGAAAAAGTATGTGGATTTGCATAGGATTGAGCGTCATTTTGTGGTTGGGGCCAAAGTATTTCTGCGAGTCAGACCCCAAAAAAGTCCTATTAGGTATGGTAAAGGTTCCAAATTGTCTCCACATTTTGTGGGACCATTTGAAATCCTGGAACGTGTTGGTCTAATTGCCTACAGACTTGCTTTGCCTCCCAGTCTATCTTGAATCCATGATGTCTTTCATGTGTCTATTTTAAGGAAATACATACCTGATATCACTCATTTTCTTAATTGGAATGCATTACAGGTAGTGGATGGCCAATTGATGCTGGAACCAGTGCAGATCATCCAGCGAAGAGAGCTCAATCTTAGAGGTCGCAAGGTGGAATAGGTAAAGGTATTATGGGAACATAATCATGATACCTCTGCAACTTGGGAAGATGCAGGGGCAATAAAAGCTTCTCATCCTCATTTGTTTTCAGGCTTCTAGGAGTAAGCCTAAGCTGGTGGGGAAGGATGTCATGCCCCTGACAGTTCTACATCTATTAGCTCAGACTCTGAGATTAGTTTAATTTACTGGATGGTTTGGTACTTGTTTTGAAACATTGATTTTGTTGAAATTATTTAGTTTCTAGTATCATTATGTTAATTTCTAAACACTATGAGAATTCAGATGTTACTAAGATCTGATTCTTAGAATAAATGTTTTAAATAATTTTAGTATTGTGTAATAATTAGGATCTCATTATCTGAATCAATTCAGATTCAGAAATCCCGTAGAAAGGAAATGGTTTTCAGAAAAGACAATCCAGTTTTAAAAATTCAATTTGGAATAGTTTCGGTTTCATAACATTTGTCTTATTTGTACTTGCAGAATTATGATAGAGGTGGCATTAAAATATAAACTGTACATGGAAAATTTTTATGTGTCTGAATCAAAGTATATATATATATATATATATATATATATATATATATATATATATATATATATATATATATATATATATATATATATATATATATATATATTTATAACATTGTATATATATATATATATATATATATATATATATGTATATAATTATTTCATATTAATGCACATATATTTATACAATGTTATAAATATATATATATATATATATATATATATATATATATATATATATATATATATATATATATATATATATATATATATATATATATATATATATATATATATATATATATATATATATATATATATATATAATTGATTATATATATGTGTGCTTGTATTTATATTGATACAAGTTATAATTATATGTATATACATATTGATAAGTTCTAAAAAGGATAATTGATTTTCAAATATTCTTAAATATTAATTAGGATTAATATTGATATTAATATTGATATTGATATCTATTACTATGTTAGTACCTAAGCTAACCTAGCGCATGCAGCTAAGACTAAGGCTAAACATAAACTTAGCCTAAATAATACTAATGCGAAACAACTAAGCCTAACTTAGACTTAGCATTGCTTTGTGGATTGGAAAAGGGCAGCAAAATTAGTGGGAATTAAATGGATGCAGGTCCACCAGACTACGAGCTGGTACTGCATTTGCCAAGTGTCAAAGAATGCGAAGAGAGTGGGGACTAAAGGGATAAGCTCGCAGTTATGAGCATTACTTCGCATGTCTAGTCTGTCATTTTGCTGGGTGTTAGTTGTAACTTGATATCAGTCCACCATTTATGAACTCCAATTGGAAAATATGAAACCTCTTTTGAATGGGTTTCTCTATGCAAATTTTGGGAAACTGTTAACCATGAAGGAGATTTTTGACTCACTTCAGCTCTATAAATCTTCACGGTTTCATACTCCTCATCTCTTCTATCGATTCGTAGTTGCATTTTCTCAGTTTTCACTATTGAGAAATTGTCTTTTGTATCTCTGTAAACTTGTTTTCAAATGTTTATAGTCTCTATTTTGAGTTTTTCTATTTATAGTGGAAGGTGCTAGGAAATAAATTGAGAACTAGATTTATTTCTGGGTTAGTACCAATGTATTTCTGTGTCTCAATAGCTTACTATGAACTAGTGGATGAAGGCAGTAGGTTTCTCTTATGTTGTAATTGGAGTTAAAATTCTCTTTCATTTATTGTTGTTTTCCTTTTATCCTGGTGATTTTGCTAAAAGAAATGAGTTACATTTTTGTGTAAAAAATGGGTTTAGTCTTTTAATGTATCTTTTCCTTCTAAGATTGGCTTAAGGTGTCCACCTGTATCCATTTGATCTTTCACTCTATATCTGATAAGAAGAGTAGTTATGTTTGACTGTATTTTGTACCACATGTTGGATTTATTATTTAGGGTCTTCATTGGTGTTTATGCTCAAAAATTTGTATTGGACACCGAAGTATTGTTAGACTATTGTAAGTTTGTTTAGAAAATTTTAGTGTTTATCTTTCAGTCATTGTCGAAATGAGTTGGGAATGATGCCATAATGATGGTCTATACGAGTTCTTCTACTTTGATTTTACCACATATAAACCATGTTCTTCTGCTTAATGTAGTTTGTCTTTTGTTTCAATTTGTGATTGAGGTCTGTAGGTATCACTGTACGTATGAATATGCAGTGATCTTTTTATTTGGTGTGTGTTTTGGGTAGTCATTTTTGTATGTCAAAGTCAAACCGGTAGGACGAAAGTGTTTTTCGCTCAATCACAAAATCATTTTGGACATGGCGACTCGACTACGCGATTTGGCGGAAGTATAATTGCCCAATCACCAAATTAAAATGAGAAGGGTGATATGACTCCATGATCTAGCAGAAGTGTCTTTGCCCATTCACCAAATCATATTGGGAAGGGCGACTTGATTCCACAATCCGGTAGAAGTGTAATTCATTCAATCATGAAATCATTATAGGGAGGTCAATTTTTTTCCGTGATTTGGCGGAAGCATACTTCGCCCAATCGCTGAATCAAATCGGGTAAGTTGATTGGTTTCCGTGATCTGGCAAAAATGTATTTCACCCAATCATCCAACAACAGAGTTTGAGTCTCTCATTCAGCGAATCAGTGAAAATTAAATATAAGGCTAAAATGAAATGTGTTGATTGAATGCATGACTTTTCATATGTTAATATTTGCTTTTAATTGTTATGAAACGATGGCTGTTGGTTTTCTATTTTGTCCTTTAATGCGATTTGATTATTTATATGGGTATACACATATGTGCACTGTGACATGGTTTGGATACTCAAATAAAATTATAGAGTGAATAGTGAAATCAACTTAGCGAATTGCTGAAATTACGATTAAGAAGTGATCAATTCTTGAAATTACTTTCTTGGAAATTGTTAATATATATGAACGTGACATGTTGATTCTTTTCATGTTGTAATATTATGAGGAGTCATTTCTAATGTTTAAATTTTCAGTTATGAATATAACTCATAAAATAGATTAGAATAGAAATGAATGAAGTCTTCTTCTTCTTTGATGGTACTATGGATGTTATGGTTTCAAAGGCTTTGGAAAGTATGGTAACATGGATATTTCCAGTTTGCTAATTCAATTATTGTTATTGAAGCAAAGGGTATAGTTATTTAGTTAGAATTAAATAATAGTTGTTTCTTTCCAATTAGTATAGCTAGGAAAGTGTGTTTATTAGATTATGCAAGTGTGATCCTTTAGATTGGGTGGCTGTCATAAATCGAGTAACTTGTGGTGATAGAATTATTTTGAGGATGCCCTCCGACACTAGTCTAGATCCTTATGGGAAAGTTTATGATAGTTATTTAATCAAGTGGTAATATTTAAAATTCATGGGTTGGGTTTCATATAACAAGATAAGAACATTATGGTTTCACCTGACATATTGAATCCTACGAGTGGCTGAACGTAGATTCTTATGTTGACACCCATGAACTACTGGATCATTACCTTGGCATATTCTGTGCGAGTTTATTTCTACATATATGTTTGTGAGAAATTATGTACGTGCTTTAAATCTGATTATGAAAAGAAAATTGTACTTTCAGTATATCTATTTTTTTTGAATTACATGTATATCATGTTGTTATTAAATCTAACATACAGGTTTACTGGAGAACTCATCAGCTTAGTCAATGTGACTAAGCCCTATTTGTGTTTTTTGTTGTGTGTTTTTTTTTATTTTAGGTTCGATATAGGATTGGTATATGGACTTGGAAGAATAAACTATTGTTTAACATTGAGGACTGATTGTAGTTCGATTCTTGGTTACAAAATAACTCTGGATCTGATTAGGATCAGTTATCAATCTGATTGTACTTGTAAATTTTTCTATATTTAAAATAAGAGTATATTTATATACCCAGATGTATTGATCAGGAATGTAATAATGTTGAGTACACTTCAGTACCTGATTGTAAAATTTATTACATAATGGAAATATGTTATTAAGTAAAAAAAATTATTCAGGATTTATACTTGTATTTATGTATGGATTTATCATTTATTTTTATTTTTTATTTTTTTGGTTTTAGTTGGGTGTTTCAAAATGCTTCATCAACCGACTAGATTGCCTTGTGTCATTTTTCTCTTTACCTCATCATAGATGAATGCAACATAATCAAGTCAATAACATAAGGTCATAGACTCATCAATAAGTCACCCAATGTATTCCTTAGCTTCATCTGTCATATCCATCTTACTTAATGTAGATATATCTATTCTTCATCTCTTTTTCTCCTTTCTACAGATGTTTAGGTATTGTAACTTACAAGATAAGTGCTGTCAAAAATATTTGACATCAATGACAACATATTACTGATTTAATCATTTTACATATCTAATTAGCAACTCGGTGATCTCTAATCACTGATCTCCAATTAGGTTCTAAATCAGTTGTAGTTTATCAAGTTTTCAAACATTCAAGTTCATTTAAATTTGGCAACACATTCTCTGTCAATGTCAGAACTCACAGTGTTCCTCAGTTCAAATGGCCAATGTTACATATCCTTCCAACCATTGGTCGTAGCAATGAACCATCTATTCCAACAGCTCTAGATTGGCTGGGTAAATACTAGTGGCAACCTCATCCACCATGCATAGTCATTCAATCCCTCTCGATGACTCTAGGCTGAAGTGTCCCTCAATATTACTTAAGCATGAAATCAAAGATCTTTGCAGGGTCATATCTTAGAGCTCATGTAAGGTATCATCAATACATCAATTGCTATAAGACTGTGTTGTTGGGGCCTACAAAATCCTATCTTAGTTTTCAGATATTCAAGTTCACTTAAATTTGACAACACATTCTCAGTCGATATCAGAACTCATAGTGTTTATCAATTCAAATGGCCAACATTGTGTATCCTTCCAACCGTTGAACTTAGCATCGAACCCTCTATTCCAATAGCTCCTAATGGCTAGGTAAACACCAGTGGAAATCTTGTTGGCCATGCATAGTCATTCAATCCCCACCGATGACTCTGGATCAAAATGTCCCTCAAGGTCACGTAAGCATGAAATAAATGATCTTTGTGGAGTCATATCTCGGAGCTCATGTGAGGTAGCATTGATCCATCAATTGCTACGGGACTGTGTTGCCAGGGGCTACAAAAGTATTTCTTGGTTTTCAGAGATTCAAGTTTGTTTAAATTTGGCAACACATTCTCGGTCGATGTTAGAACTCAAAGTGTTCCTTAGTTCAAACTGCTAATGTTGTTAGAAAGTAAAGTCCACCAAGATAACTAACAGTGGGGGTGAATCAGTTATCAGATAATTATAACTTTTATCATCTCCAACAGTATTAAACCATATAAAAAATATAATTAAAAACCACAAAAAAATATTCATACACAATAACACAATGACACAAGATATGTTGACTAGGGAACTTCTTGATCAAAGAGTAAACCCCGGTGGGAATGATGCCCACAAAAGATGCACTAATATGAATATTCCTTTTGAAAGGATGGACTCTGTTAGGAGTCTTATGAAATATATTCTAACCCTGTTAGGAGATTTTGAATCCTTGTTAAAAGATTCTAACCCAATTAAGAGTTATGGAAGACAGAAGGACCCACTGCCCAAACAGCTTCAAGGTAAGATCATTGAACACACTGTCCAAATAATATTTTCATTACTCAAAAAAATAATATGTTACCTCTTCTCTGACTATACTAAACTACACTCACTATTACATCAAATCTCAATTTTAGATCTTTGTACTTCGCATGTCTTCCTTCAAAAATTTCCTTTCATACTTAGCTCTTTTCTTCACTTCATGCATATAGCATCACACACAATCGCTACTTCCACATCACAAATACATACTACTACATTTCAACAAGGAAATACATTCCTTCCTTTATACCACACTCAAATAATTACAAATGAGTCGGCATACAATTACAAAATAAAAGTTTCCACATGCTACACCAAAATTACACAAAACTGTCAACTTCAAAATACAATAAATCTTCACTTGTTTAACCTTGAAGTTTGTGCTATCATCCACATCACTATCAATGTGTCTTCAACTTCCCTTTAACTGTGCAAAACCAGATTCCATCCTGATTAGGAGATATCATCCGATTTTCATAAACCACTACTTAGGAACACTACCTGAATATTGCTTCCACCAAAATGATCATAAATTCCATGAATAAATGAATTACTATCTATGCTCTTAACCATAGATATATAACATATAAAAGAGTATAACCTCAACATCACATAGCTCCAACTACAATAACCCACATGTGCTAATCAAAACTCTGTCTGCTTCTCTGCAAGTCTTCGGTAAATCACTGTGTTGACATCAATGACAATCATAGTCATGAATGCAACAAGAACTACTACAAAATAGTTGTCAAACATTTAGAATTCATTCCTAACAATCTCCCCCATTGGCATTGATGGCAACATAGATGAAAAACATCCAATGTTCCAAAAATCCAATACTGCAACACTACTTTAAATCCTCTTCATCAATCAAATCTTGCTTCGTTATCCTATTAAGTTCTCTCCAACAGATGTCTCAGATTGTTTTTCATCTATACTTCTCCCCCATTGACATCAATGACAGAAATTTCATCACTATGTCAACAAAAACTCAATGTCAAAAGACACTTTTCAGAAAACACATTTACTAGAGTCCTCATGACTGAGCTCAGATACACATACTCCCCCATAGAGGAAGTACCAACATCCAGTCCATAAGAAAGATAAGGCTCATATAACACTGGATGGATGCAACCAACTACTTCACTTCTCAAAAGTAGGTTGGGGCATAAGCCCAAGCATACCTCTCAGATGCTCAAATGTATCCTTAGGCAAAGGCTTTGTGAATATATCTGCTATCTGCTCCTTTGTACTTATGTACTCAAGTCTGACTTCTTTCTCAGCAACTTTCTCTCTTACAACATGATACTTAATCTCTATATGCTTTGTCTTAGAATGTAATACATGATTCTTAGACATACTAACTGTACTGGTGTTGTCACAATGTATGATAATAGCCTCAACAAATTTTATTCCAATATGCTTCAGCATTTGCTTCATCCAAATTATCTGGTTACAATTGTTTGCTACTGCTACATATTCTACTTTTGCTCTGCTTTGTGAGATACAATTCTACTTCTTACTTAGCCAAAAAACTAATCTTCCTCCAAGCAAAATGCTCCACCACCGGTGCTTTTCTTATCATCAACACTGCCTCTCCAATCAACATCTATATATGCACATAGGGTAAAATCATCAGATTTTTCATACCATAGTCCATAGTCCATTGTGCCTCTTAAATATCTCAGTATCCTCTTTACTACTACATAATGTGATTCTCTAGGTTCAGCTTGAAATGTTGCTACAATTCCAATTGAATGTGCTATATCAGGTCTTGTATGAGTCAAATACTGCAATCCTCCACTCATAGATCTATATTTCTTCTGTTCTACTGTAGGAGTCTCATCTGTGCTAGATAACTTATGTCCACTCACCATAGGTGTTCCAACTAGTTTACAATCCTCCATTCCAAATCTTTTCAACAAGTCATTCAAGTACTTTGTCTAACTTACAAAGATACCATCATTATTTTGTGTTATCTGTAATCCCAAAAAGTATTTCATCTCACCAATCATACACATTTCAAATTCAGTCTTCATTTCATCAACAAATTTGTCACTATCTTCATCTTCTCCTCCAAAGATAATGTCATCAACAAAAATAACTTTAACTAACAAACCATTTTCAATTTCTTTTGTATACAAATTGCTATTAGTTGTTCCTTTTGTAAATCCCAACTTTAACAAATACTTATCTAGTCTTGCATACCAAGTTCTAAGTACTTGTTTAAGTCCATATAAAGCTTTCTTCAATTTACATACCATGTCTCCTTCTTGAGTTAAAGGAAAACCTTTAGGTTGCTCAATGTAGACTTCTTCTTCCAATTCTCCATTCAAAAATGCTAACTTCACATCCATCTAATATGCTTTGAATTTCTTGCAAGTTGCATATGCCAAAAACATTCTTACTGCTTCAATTCTTGCAACAGGTCCAAAGGTTTCTTCATAGTCAATTCCTTCTTGTTGTGAGTAACCCTTACATATCAATCTTTCTTTGTTTCTTACTACTTCTCCTTGTTCATTCATCTTGTTTCTGAATATGCATTTAGTTCCAATAACATTCTTGTCTTTAGGTCTAGGGACCAATTCCCATGTCTTGTTCTTTACAATCTGATCTAGTTCTCCTTTCATAGAATTAGTCCAACTTTCATCTTCACAAGATTCATTAGTAGTCTTAGGTTCAATTTGAGAAATCAAACATAATTGTTCTTGTGCCTTATTTCAAGTTAGAACTCCTCTTTTGATGCTCTGAATAATCTATTCAAAAGGATGATTCCTTAACAAACTCTTGCTAGGTGTCACCATCTCAGATCTCTCTTTAGATGTAGGTTCTTCAATAACTTCACTGTGGCTTTCATTCAACAAATCACTATCAATTTCATAAAACAATTCAGTAGATCTAGTGTTAGGTTTAGGATGAGCTTCTTCATTAGATTCATAATCAAGCATTCTTTCTTGAATTTTTAACTTTTCATCAACTTTAACATTTGCGCTTTCAACAATAGTCTTAGTTATTTTATTGAAACATCTATATGCTTTTCTTTTTAAAGAATATCCAAGAAATATACCTTCATCACTTCTACGATCAAACTTTCCAATATCATCATCTCTCTTTATATAACATTTGCTTCCAAAAATTCTCAAATACTTAACTGAGGGTGCATGTCCAAACCATAATTCATAAGGTGTCTTGTCTATGTCTGCTTTGATTTGTACTTTGTTCATTGTATACACTATTTTGGTCACTGCTTCTCTCCAGAATATCTTCACCAAATCATTTTCAAACAACATAGCTCTTGCTGCTTCAGTCACTAATCTATTTCTAGTTTCTGCAATGCCATTTTGTTCAGGTGTTCTAGGGGCTGAATACTGTCTTTTAATGCCATTTTCTTCACAAAAGGTGTTAAACTCTCTAGAAGTAAATTCTCCACCTCTATCAGATCTCAAGCATTTAATCTTCATTCTAGATTCATTCTCAACTTTATTCTTAACAATCTTAAACTTATCAAATGCTTCAAATTTTTCTTTAAGAAATGCAATCCACATCATTCTTGTAAAATCATCAACAAGAATCATAAAATACCTTTCTCCATAGAATCCTCTAGTCCTAGTAGGACCACTCAAATCTGTATGAACAATCTCCAACTTCTCTATAGATGTAAACTTCTTACTGGGAAAAGAACTTCTCTTCTATTTAGCCATTACACACTCTTTGCAAATCATGTTAGTAGGCTTCATAATCATGTTAGTAGGCTTCCAAATCAATGTCAAATAACATAGCTCTTGATGCTTTAGTCACTGATCTATTTCTTCTTTCTGCAATACCATTTTGTTCAGGTGTCCTAGGGGCTAAAAACTATCTATTAATGCCATTTTCTTCACGAAAGGTTTGAAACTCTCTAGAAGTAAATTCTCCACCTCTATTAGATCTCAAATATTTAATCTTCATTCTAGATTCATTCTCAACTTTTTTCTTAATGATCTTAAACTTATTAAATGCTTCAGACTTTTCTTTAAGAAATGCCATCCACATCATTCTTGTAAAATCATCAACAAGAATCATAAAATACTTTTCTCCATAGAATCCTCTAGTCCTAGTAGGACCACTCAAATCTATATCAACAATCTCCATCTTTTCTGTAGATGTAAACTTCTCTTCTATTTAGCCATCACACATTCTTTGCAAATCATGTTAGTAGGCTTCATAATTTTAGGCAAATCCATTACTGCAAGTGTAGTACTTACTTTCACAATGTTGTCAAAGTTTATATGACAAAACCTTCTATGCCATAACCAAATGTCATCAATATTAGTAATCAAACATGTCATCTCAATAGGATTCAACTGAAATACATTACCTCTAGTTCTATATCTAGTTCCAATCAGATTTCCATGTTTATCCTTTATCAGAAATTTTTTTTAAATAAACCAAACTTGATATCCCTTATCAACTAACTGTCCAAAACTCAAAATATTATTTTTCAATCCATCCACAAAATAAACATCATTAGTATTAGTCTTTCCATCAAGAGTAATAGATCCTATATCTTTAATCAAACAAGGTGCATTGTTTCCAACTTTAACAACTCCTCAATCATATTCATTAAACTTTATGAACTTTTTCATGTCTCCAGTCATATGATGTGAACAACCACTATCTATAATCCAATCAGATTTATTTTCAACTTGAGAAACTAATGCTTTTTCTTCCTTAACATGAGTTTCAGGATTCTCTTCTTTAATTGCTACAAATATTATGTCATCATTATTCTCAGTATCACTTTCACTTAAGGTTCTTTCTATACTAGCTTCAAGATCTTCATCATTAGCATAATAACATTCCTTAGATCTTCTAGGTTTGAAATTGCTTCTATACTTTTTAACTCTCTTAGGACATTTAGATGCAAAATGACCATATTCTTGACAAGTCCAACATTTAAATATTTTCTTACCATCTGGTTCTCTTTTCACAAGAAAGGCAATGCCTTCTTCAATCTTCTTGGCTTCTTCATTTCTAGATCTGCTGCTACCGGCATAATCTCCGCTCACACTGATGCTTCTTGAAAAAGTAGGGAGAACACTAAGAACACTGAATGCTATCTCCATTCTAGGTAAGTCTCCTGATAATCTCAGGTTCATTTTTGCTACTTCTAATCTTCCAAGAACAATCTCTCTTGTAAAGTTTGTAGTACAAGGTATGACTTGTTCAATCATCCATGTTGTCTACTTAAATATAGGAGTCAATGTCCTCAGAATTTTCCATATCACTTCATTCTCTATCTTTGTTCCTCCATAAGATTTTATACCTATAATAATTTCTGACATTCTACCAATATAACTTCTAATAGATTCATCTTCCAACATTCTTATATCTTCAAATGCACATATCCAATTATGTAATCTAACTCTTTTTGCATGTTCATCACCTTCTAAAGTAGATAGTAAAGCTTTCCAAATTTCATTAGATTTTTTTAAATATTTTACCTGACTGTACTCATTCTCTGAAAGTGTTGTCAAAAGTTCTTCTCTTGCAAGTATGTTACACATGAATAGATCTCTCTCCTCCACAGTACATGTTTCAAGATTATCCTCTTCAATGATAGTCTTATTATTCTTTGTAATCAACCAATAACCTGGTCCTAAACATAGTAGGTCTGTCTTCATATTTTCTTTTCAGCTATGAAAATTTACTCGATCAAACTTAGGGCTTTCTTTTCTAAAATTCACCATGGATCTCCTTAAGCTGTTAAACTTCTTTTTCAAGGACCTACTACTCTAATACCAATTGTTAGAAAGTAAAGTCCACCAAGATAATTGAGAGGGGGGGGGGGGGGGGGGGGTTGAATCAGTTATCAGATAATTATAACTTTTATCATCTTCAATAGCATTAAACCATATAAGCAATATAATTACCAACCATAGAAATATATTCATACACAATAACATAATGACACAAGATATGTTGACTAGGGAACCTCTTGATCAAAGAGTAAACCCCGGTGGGAATGATGCCCAAAAAAGATGCACTAATATGAATATTCCTTGTGAAATGGTGGAATCTATTAGGAGTCTTATGAAATACATTCAGTACATATGAATCCCTATTAGGAGACTTTGAATCCCTGTTAAAATATTCTAACCTGGTTAAGAGTTATGGAAGACAAAAGGATCAACTACCCAAATAGCTACAAGGTAAGATCACTGAAAACACTATCCAAATTATCTTTGCATTAATCAATAGAATAATATGTTACCTCTTCTCTAACTATGCCAAACTACACTCACTATTACATCAGATCTCAATTTTAGATCTCTGTACTTCGCATGTGTTCCTTCATAAATTTGCTTTCATACTTAGCTCTTTTCTTCACTTCATGCATACATCATCACACACAATTGCTACTTCCACATCACAAATACATACTACTAAATTTCAATGAGGAAATACATTCCTTCCTTTATACCACACTCAAATAATTACAAATGAGTCAACATACAATTACAAAATAAAAGTTTCCACATGCTACACCAAAATTACACAAAATTGTCGGCTTCCAAATATGTAATAAATCTTCACTCGTGTGACCTCAAAGTCTACACTCTCATCCATGTCACTATCAATATGTCTTCAACTTCACTTTAACTGCTTAAAACCAGATTCCATCCTGATTAGGAGATATCATCCGATTTCCATAAACTGCTACTTAGGGACACTGCCTGAATACTGCTTCCACCAAAATGATCATAACTTCCATGAATAAATGAATTACTATCTGCACTCTTAACCATAGATATATAACATATCAAAGAGTATAACCTCAACATCTCATAGCTCCAATTGCAATAACCCATGTGTGATAATCCCAACTTTGTTTGCTTCTCTGCAAGTCTTTGGTAAATCACTATGTTGACATCAATGACAATCATAGTCATGAATGCAACAACAACTGCTATAGAGTGGCTGCCAAAAATTTAGCATTCATTCCTAACAAATATTGTGTATCCTTCCAACCATTGGTAGTAGCATTGATCCATATATTCCAATAGCTCTAAATGGTTGAGTAAATGCTAGTGACAACCTCATTCTTGATGCATAGTCGTTCGATCACTGACGATGACTCCAGGCTGAAGTTTCCCTTAAGGTCACTTAAGTATGAAATTAGTGATCTTTCTGAGGTCATATCTCAGAGCTCGTGTGAGGTAGCATCAATATTTCTAGTGCTATGAGACTGTGTTGTCGAGGTGTACAATAGTCTGTCTCAGTTTTCATAGATTCAATCTCGTTTATATTTGGAAACACATTCTTGGTCAATGTCAGAACTCACAGTGTTCCTCAATTCAAATGGATAAAGTTGTGTATCTTTCCAACCATCGGTCATAGCATGGAACCATCTATTCCAAAAGCTCTGAATTGTGGGGTAAATGCTAGGGGAAACCTTGTTTGACACACAGAGTCATTTGAACCCTGTCGATGACTCTAGGCTGAAGTGTCCTTCAAGATCTCTTAAGCATGAAATCAGTGATCTTTACAAGGTCATATCTCATAGCTCATGCAAGGTAGCATCGATCCATCAAGTGCTATGGGACCATGTTGCCGAGGCCTACAATAGCTTGTCTCAATTTTTAGAGATTCAAGCTCATTTATATTTGGAAACACATTCTTGATTGATGTCAAAACTCACAGTGTTCCTTAGTTCAAATGGCCAACATTGTGTATCTTTCCAACCATCGATCGTAGCATGGAACCATCTATTCCAATAGCTCCAAATGGTTAGGTAAATGATAGGGGAAACTTTGTTCGGCACACATAGTCATTCAAACCCCATCAATGACTCCGGGCTGAAGTGTCCCTCAAGGTCCCTTAAGCATGAAATCAATGATCTTTTTGGGGTCATATCTCAGAGCTCGTGCAAGGTAGCATTGATCTATCAGGTGCTACGAGACCATGTTGTCGAGGCCTACAATAGCCTATCTCAATTTTTAGAGATTCAAGTTCATTTATATTTGGAAACAAAGTCTCGGTCAATGTCAAAACTCATAGTGTTCCTTAGTTCAAATGACCAACATTGTCTATCTTTCTCGATCGTAGCATCAAACCATTTGTTCCAACAACTTTGAACGGCTGGATAAATGCTATTGACAACCTTTTTTGGGACATATAGTCATTCAAATGCCACCGACCACTCCAGAGTGAGCAGTAGGATGAGTGCAAATTAGAAGTTAGTTTGTAAAAGAATAAGGTTGCACATCCACATCTGCTATAGTAATCTTATTAATAAAAGAAATCTTGCCAACATTAGGGTACCGAAAAATCAAAATAGGCATGGTATTGGGGTCAATATATGACAACCTTGCTATATGATGCCTCACCTATTCAAGGTCATGTCTTTATATTGTGACTATCTCATGGAATAGGGAACACAACAATGAATATAAATGTTTGATTCCATGTGATCTTGGATAGGTTGTGATGTAGAAATATTGCCTTATATTATATTTATACATTTTTGCATTCATTTCATTACTTTTGTTATTATTATAGTTAAGGAATTATCTTTTATTGAGGATAGTGTCTGGCATTTTTAGCATAGTTAGCAAGTTAAACATACATCGATAAACATACAAGCATAAATGTAAGGCATGGGAAATTTAAAAAGCATAAGACATCCACATAAATATAAATTAGTATACATCAATACACCAAACACATGAATTGCATACCTAAAACATAAAAAATATATATTTGTTGTGCATGAAGATAAATGTATATGTCCAACAATGTCATACATTGAATATATTCAATACAGTTAAGTTGGCTTCCTCAAAGCCAAATGGATGTACAACATATCACTTATACAATATACAAAAAATATGTCCACTAATGCCATATAGGCATACAATCCATATCCCTAATCTAGTCCTTTCCCAGTAGGGGAAGAGAACAAATCCTGAGCTATCCTCAATCGTCACGTCGATGGAGATGCAATGGATGTTGTAGTCTTCTGAGTGCGCTCACTCATCCTCCTATCTAGTCTCTTCTGTAGCTTGAGTTCAAAAAATTTATTTTTAGCATCAATAATTAATATACATCAAAATTGAATTATACAATGACATAAAATTCAATATTCGCTTACCGCTAGCAAATAGTCACTATGTTCATCCATCAAAGGTGCATGCTGGAGATCTGGAGTAATAAGTCCCTACAAAAATGATAAAAATAATAATTAAAATACATACATGAATATCATTATAAAATTCAATACAAACTATTAAAATAATAATTAAAATTAAGTGATCTCTTTCATACCTTAGTTAGTGCTTCAGAACTAGCTACTACTGTAGCTACTCCTTGACCCAAAGTATCACAGATAGAAGGAGGATTCTCTGATGTCAATAACTGAAAATGAAACAAAAAAAGTATTATGCAGTTATCAAGATTACATATATTTTTTACAACCCTACTAATGAGTAAATGATACCTCTGTGATGGTTCCACTAGGTCTTTCGGTGTGCGGTGTCAAAGTCAAAGCTCCAACATTCAACTAGTGCACATGTACATGGAAAATTATAGGATAACCATTCATATAAGAATGTACTACTGACATGTTAATTATAATACATTATTACATATATACCCATGGACTCAATGCTGATGTCACAAAGCTAGGTGAAAGAATGTGATCATCATGCCTCTAGATTTTGATCATAATTTTTCTAGTAATTTAGTCATGTTGGAGATTTTCCAGCAGGCCAGTACTGACTGTATGTTTGTTATTGATGACAACATATGGAAAGTAGCATGCATGGAAGTCTTATGTAGTAAGCTTTTAGTATATGTAGCATGGACATGATATCAAAATGATATCATGAGCACAAAGGTTAACTGTTAGTACAGAAAGTTATATAGCAGCTTGTGTCAGCAGTGTTCTATGTATGGTTGTCTGTACAGTTGTCATGAAGCCTTGTGCGCTTGGATTTATGTTGAAGACATGTTAGTGATGTTTCATTCATGGACACATAGTTTGTTGATGAGTAGAAGTGAATTTATGTAGTCGTTATTTTCCAGCAATAGTTTCCTGTGTTTGTTTGGAAGAGCCGACAGAGATTTTATTGGTTCTTGAGTTGCACCTATCCTAGGGGTATGCACCCTTAGATTTAAGCTTGGAGAAGTGTTTTTGATGTTTGGTTAAGAGTGCATGAATTAAATTCTCTTGAGGAGAAAGATCTAGTTATTTTGGTAGAGCCGACAGTATGAAGCATGCGTATATAATTATTTTATTAGATAGTTCCCAGAATGTGTTGGATTTATAGTAGAGCCGACAGAATGTTTATTGGATTTTGTTATGGTTTCTCTAATATGATTTCAAGATGGTTCTAACAGGCCGACTTGATTATATCATTTGGAGGAAAGATATTTATAGGTAGTCATTTGTGATTGCTGAAGTGTGGTTCATAGTTGATTAAGTAGAGAAGAGCAGAGTGTGTGAAGTGTTGAACCTTCAGAAGAAGGTCTATGTGACAAAGTAAAGTACTTATTCTATTCATTGGAATTGATCTAGAAAGTAGGTCAAAGCATAGTTCACCAAGATCTAGATATAGTGTGTATCTATTATTCATAAGGTTGTAGCCTTCGCCCATTTGAGCAGTGAGCTCTTAGACAGTGCGTCCTCTCCCCTAAAAGGGACAATTGTAAAAGACTCCTAATAGGGTCCAACCCTTGACCAGGTCTACTATACTAAATATATTGTAAAGCAACTCCTAACAGGGATAACGATCTTCTAACAAGGATCATAATACTCTAGTGCAGAATATTAGTGGGTATCAATTCCCACTAGGGTTTTTACCTATTTGGGTTTCCCCATAACCCAAAGATTAGTGTTGTTTTATTTTGTTCCTTCATTTTGTTTATGCTTTATGTTTAAGTATACTTAATTGGATAAAGAATTGAATCTTGTAGATAATTGATTCACCCCCCCCCCCCCTCCTAGTTATCTCTTGGGACTATTCCTAACAATTGGTATTAGAGCCAAGTGCCTCAAAGAGAAAGTTTGGTTTTGAAGTTTTGATGTGACTATCAAAGCAGCTAAGATACCTACCCTAGAAGACCTTGCACAAGAAGATTCTACTGATAGGAAAAAGGAATTGTTTCATCATAATGCTATTGCTAAAGAGGCCCTTATCAACACCCTATTTGATGGTGAGTTTTCAGAAATAAAAAAGGTGGACAAAACTCACAAAATATGGAAGCACCTAGAAGACATATTTGAAGGAGACAAACAAGCAAAGGATGCATGCCAAAAGACATGGAAGAAAAGATACAATGCATTAGAGATGCTACTTGAAGAAAACATCAGAGCTTATAATCAGAGGAT
The DNA here is from genome assembly GCA_027943335.1 of Chamaecyparis obtusa. Classification (NCBI taxonomy): domain Eukaryota; kingdom Viridiplantae; phylum Streptophyta; class Pinopsida; order Cupressales; family Cupressaceae; genus Chamaecyparis; species Chamaecyparis obtusa. The sequence goes on along the minus strand of BSBK01003219.1, from coordinate 850,982 downwards.
AAATGAAGTAGTTACTAGAATTAGGAACAATGGTGGAGAGATTTTAGAGGAGGACATCATGGACAAGTTGATGACTACTCTCACTCTTGAATATGAAAGAAAGATTAATATCCTTGATGAGACCATGCAGCTTACATCAAACTTCAAGAGAGAGACTTTGATCAGCAAACTCTCAGCTTTTGAGATCTCAAGATTGAAGATAGAACCAAAGAGTGAAACAACCTTCAAAGCAATAGTTCATGGTAAGAAATTTGCAAACACTTCTGGTAATTTTGATGATGATGATGATGAAGAGAAAAATTGAGAGGATTCCATTGCTATGATTGCTAAAAGAGAAAAGAAAGGAAAAGGAAAATATGAAGGTCAATTACCATTTATGTTCTTTTCATGTAATAAGATAGGTCACTTTGCATCTAAGTGTCCTACTAGAGCTAGAAAGTTCAAAAAGGATTACAAGCCTAAGTATTCTAAGGAATGCTACTATGTTGGAGATGGAGTATCAGATGATGAATCTAGTGAAGAAGAAATTGGATTCATTTCTGTTGTAGACAAAATGAATAATAAGATAAGTCATGAAGATAAGAAAGAAAATCAAGAGCTTGCATTGATTTCACAAGCTGACATAAGGATAGACTGGATTATAGATAGTGGTTGTTCACATCACATGATAGGTGATAAAGCTAGGTTTGTTCATTTGGAAAAATACAATGGAGGTATGGTAATATTTGGAGACAACACTCCTAAACCAATAGTTGGTAGAGGAGCCATCACTTTGGATGGAAAGAATAGTACTGATGATGTTCTTTATGTTGATGGTTTGAAACATAACCTTCTCAGTGTTGGATAGTTACTTGGAAATAGATATCAGTTGGAGTTCAAAGATGACAAATGCATCATTAACAACAAGGATGGTATTATGATTGCATCAGGTTCAAAGACAAGAGGTAATGTTTTTCAACTCAATTCTAAAGCAAGTTGTTTTGTTGCTAAAATTGATGATAGTTGGTTGTGGCATAAAATACTATGTCATATCAATTTTGATAACATAGTAAAGATAAGAAATATAAAAGTAGTAAGAGATCTACCTTGCATAGAAAAGCCACTTGATACTATATGTAGGGAATGTGTGATGGGAAAGCATGTGATAAATTCTTTCAAGAGCAAGTAGAATTCAGTAGAGAACAAATTGGATCTAATTCATACAGACCTATGTGGTCCAACTCAAACAAGATCATACTATGGTGAAAGGTATTTCATTTTATCCATTGATGATTATAATAGAATGATATGGGTTGCATTCTTGAAAGATAAGTCAAAAGCCTTTGAGAAGTTTAAAAAATTCAAAGCTAAGGTTGAGAATGAATCTGGACTAAAGATAAAGTGTTTGAGATCGGATAGAGGAGGAGAATTCACCTCTGATAGATTCTATGAGTACTGTCAAGAACATGGCATAAAGAGATAGTTAAGTGGACCTAGAACCCCTTAGTAGAATGGAATTGTAGAGAGAAGGAATAGGATCATCCTTGATATAGCGTACACCATTATGATAGAAGGAAAAGTTTCACACACTTATTGGAGAGATACGGTCAATACAGTAGTCTATACCATCAATAGAATTCAATTGAGGCCAGGCACTGACACAACACCTTATGAGGTATGGTTTGGTAATGTTCCCATAGTAAAATACTTCAGAATCTTTGGAAGCAAGTGCTACATCAAGAGGGATGAAGTTGTAGGCAAGTTTGATGCAAGAAGTGATGAAGGTATTTTTCTTGGTTACTCTACTAAAAGTAAAGCTTATAGATGGTTCAATTTAAGATTGAAAAAGATCATTGAAAGTGCTCATGTAAAGATTGATGAAAATTTTATGATTCAAGAAAGATATCATGATTACTCATGCATGATTGAGGAAGAACCTAGACCCTCTACTAGTAAGATAGGTATTGAAGAAATGTTTGATAGTATTGATGTGTTATTCAATGACCCTGAGACAAGTGAAGAAGAAACTCCTAAGGCGGATAAGTCAGCATCACCTAAAGTTTGAAAGTTTATATCAAGAAATCATTCCAAAATAGACATCATTGGAGATCAGAGTGCAAAAGTCTTAATAAGGTCCCAAGCAAAGAATTCAGCTAGCAGTGAAGCGGTATGTTTACTATCTCAGATTGAACCTTTAAGTGTTGAAGATGCATGTAGTGATTTAGATTGGCATGATGTTATGAAAGATGAACTTGATTAGATTGTTAAGAATGACACTTGGGAACTGGTCCCAAGACCTAGTGATAAGAATGTGATTGGAACAAAGTGGATATTTAGAAACAATATGAATGAAGATGGCACAGTAGTAAGAAACAAAGAAAGATTAGTATGTAAAGGATGTGCCCAAAGAGAAGGCATTGATTATTCTGACACATTTGCATCTATGCATAGATTAGAAGCTAATAAGTTGTTTCTAGCTTATGCTACAGTCAAAAACTTCAAAGTTTATTAGATGGATGTCAAGTCAGCATTCCTAAATGGAGACTTGAAAGAAGAAGTATACATTGAGCAGCCAGAAGGATTCACCTTATCAGACAGACCTGATGTGGTATGCAGATTGAAGAAGGCCCTCTATGGACTTAAGCAAGCCCCTAGAGCATGGTATGAGAGACTAGATGGATATCTAACAAAGATTAGATTCAAGAAAGGAGCAACAAATTGTAATCTATTCATTACAGAGACATCTGAAGGTTTACTACTTGTAGCTATATTTGTTGATGACATTATCTTTGGAGGTAATGACAAACTAAGTGTAGAATTTGCTAAAAAAATGTAGAATGAGTTTGAGATGAGTATGATTGGTCCTATCAAATACTTTTTAGGACTAAATGTGAAACAGACAAAAAAATGAATTTTTATTAATCAGTCAAAATATGTGAAAGAGATACTGAAGAAATTCAATATGGATGATTGCAAGCTAGTGGGAACCCCTATAATCACTGGATGCAAGCTTACAAAAGAAGATGACTCACCAGTAGTAGATATAACATTGTATAAGTCTATGATTGGTAAACTTATATATCTTACTCAAACTAGACCTGATATTTCCAATGCAGTTGGCATAGTTGGAAGATTTTTAGCAGAACCTAAACAAAGTCACTTCATGGTAGTAAAAATAATATTCAGATACTTGTAGGGCACTATAGATTATGGTCTATGGTATCCTAATTCAGAAAATGTTGAGCTTCATGTGTACACCGATGCAGATTGGGAAGGATGTGTTGATGAGAGAAAGAGTACTTTGGGAGGAGCAGTGTTTCTTGGTGATAGACTTGTCACTTGGACAAGAAAGAAACAAAATTGTATTTCTTAGTCAACACCAGAAGAAGACTATGTTGCAGTAGCCTTGAATTGTTCTACAATTGTTTAGATCAAGTAGATGATAAGGGATTTTGGAATTCAGATTGATTATCCTATTGTTATTCACTATGATAACACTAGCACTATCATTAGGTCAAAGAACCCTGTGATGCATGCAAAGACAAAACACATTGAAATCAAGTTTCACTTCCTAAGAGAAAAAGTGGTAGAGAAAGAAGTCAAGTTGGACTATGTGAGTACTAAAGATCAGTTGGCAGATATATTCACAAAGACCTTTCCTAAGGATACTTTTTAGTATCTCGGGGAGAAGTTGGGAGTCATTCCCTTCCCTGATTCTGCTTAGAAGAAAGAAGGAGAGGCATCAGTCCTCAGGGACTAGTGGAATTTTGACTACTCTACCTCAGGAGTAGTACTTGTGCTAAAATGAATGGTTCCCTTTTCCATTTATGTCAAAGGGGGAGTATATACAGTCATAAAAAATAGAAGCTAAGGAGGAGTAATATTCTAAGGGGGAGCAAAATTCAGTTATGATAGCAGTTCAGTTGAGGAAATGGAGAATATTAGAAAATATTGTAGTAGATGGAGGATTCATCTTTGGGGGAGTTTTGAAGAGGAAATGAAGAATTTTATAAAATAAATGTTCATTTGGGTTGGTGGTGGTTTTTCATTCCACATGTTGCCATCAATGCCAAAGGGGGAGATTATTGGAGGTTTGCCAGTAGGCTAGTACTGACTGTATGTTTGTCATGGATGACAACATATGGAAAGTAGCATGCATGGAAGTCTTATGTAGTAAGATTTTAGTATATGTAGCATGGACATGATATTAGCATGATATCATAGGCACAAAGGTTAACTATTAGTACAGACAGTTATATAGCAGCTTGTGTCAGCAGTGTTCTATGTATGGTTGTCTGTACAGTTGTCATGAAGCCTTGCGCACTTGGATTTATGTTGAAGACATGTTAGTGATGTTTTAGTCATGGACGCATAGTCTGTTGATGAGTAGAAGTGAAGTTATACAGTCACTATTCGCCAGTAGTAGTTTCCTGTGTTTATTCAGAAGAGCCAACAGAGATTTTATTGGTTCTTGAGTTGCGCCTATCTTGAGGGTATGCACCTTTAGAGTTAAGCTTGGAGAAGTGTTTTTGATGTTCGGTTAAGAGCACATGAATTAATTCTACTTGAGGAGAAAGATCCATTTATTTTGGTATAACCAATAGTATGAATCGTGCATCTACAATTATTTTATTAGATAGGTCCCAGAATGTGTTGCGTGCATAGCAGAGCTGACAAAATGTTTATTGGAGTTTGTGATGGTTTCTCTAATTTGATTTCAAGGTGGTTCTAATAGGTGGACTTGATTATATCATTTGGAGGAAAGATATTTATAGGCAGTCATTTGTGATTGCTAAAGTGTGGTTCATAATTGATTAAGTAGAGCAGAGCAGAGTGTGCGAAGTGTTGAGCCATCAGAAGAACATCTATGTGACCAAGTAAAGTACTTGTGCTATTCATTAGAACTGATCCAAATAGTAGGTCAAAGCGTAGTTCACCAAGATCTAGATATAGTGTGTATCTGTTATTCAAAAGGTTGTAGCCTTTGCCCATTTAAGCAGTGAGCTCTCAGACAGTACATCCTCTCCCCTAACAGGGACAATTGTAAAAGACTCCTAACAGGGTCTGACCCTTGACCAGGTCTACTATACTAAATATATTGTAAAGAAACTCCTAATATGGTTAAGGATCTTCTAACAAGGATCATAATACTCTAGTGTAGAATATTAGTGGGTGTCAATTCCCACTAGGGTTTTTACTTATTTGGGTTTCCCCGTAACCAAAAGATTGTTGTTTATTATTTATGTTTAAGTATTCTTAATTGGATAAAGAATTGAATCTTGTAGATAATTGATTCACACCCCCCCCTCTCAGTTATCTCTTGGGACTATTCCTAACAAGTCATTCATTCATTTATTAATTAAATATAATCAAGTAAATTGAATTAACATGCAAATAAAGATACCTCAAGGAAAGTGGCACAATGCTCTTCGCTATCTATTGTGAATGTCGATGGTCCACCACTAAACATCTAATGCACATGCACAATAAGTTATGATACAATTATTCATATAATTACATAATAATCAAATATGTTAATTAAAATGTTTTATTCGATAAATACTTGTGGAATTGATGACAATGTGTAGAAGGGGACATGAGGATCATTGCCACTTCCACTGCCATCGCCACTGACACTCTTGCCCTGAATTTTAATCATAATCAATAGATACTAAATTAATTAGTTATTCTTTTATAAATGAAATATGATCAAAATAATTTAATGAACTTGGAAATATTTACCTGTGTGTCAATGCCAAATATCATATTTAGAAAGCTATTAGTCATCATTCTAGGATCATCTTCCTCTCTCTCACCATTACCAAATGTGCACACGCATCCACATGACCAAAAAATATGCCCCCTTGAGGATTGACCATGGTCACCCTCAACTAAAGGAGTGGCACACTGAATGAGAGTCTGTGTCAGAGCACTAATCGTGCCTAATGTGTCTGCCTCTACATGTTTCTTCACAATGGAAGGAATACTAACATGATCCACCTATGGCTTGCCAATAGGAACCCTAGATGCGTTAGGGTCATGATGTGCCCCCGCTTGATCAAATGATGACCCCCCTCCTCTATCCTGAGAATCTAGATAGTCCAAATATTTGGCACCTCCTTGAGTACAAACTCGCAATAGAGTTTCATCAAGAAATATATAGGAACCTCATGATTGTTACAAGGAGGAAAATCAAAGACCATCCACCATCTCTCCCAAAAATTGTTTTTAATATCTTCATTTAAGCACCAATGAATTGAGAACCTCCTTGTTGTAGTTCTAAGAGTATTTGTGTCCCCTGATTTTTTAAATAGCTTGCAAATGTCATCTTTTGTGATTTTTTTCTTTTTTATGTTTGCATAAGATAATTTATTTGCAGAATATTGTTTTTGTTCTTCTCTTTTATCCTGCCATAAATTAATTTTCCCACTAACCGAGATTACATGGGTCAAGATTGCTTCCAATGATTTTGCAAGTCTTTCCCTTCCAGGATTTGTACCAGTAGAATCTTTTAATCTAGTAATTAAAGTTTCTAATTCTTTTTTCCCTCTTTCAATTTGGTTCATCAAATCTTGTTGTGTTCCAGGAGGAGGTTTCTCGATTGCTGGAGGCAATTGAGGTTCATTTTCTTCATTTTTTTCTTCATTCAGTTCTTCATGAGGAGACAGAGGGTTTGGTGGAGGGTTTGGTTGAGGGAGATTATTTCTTTTTGGCAATTAAAAAAACTAGATTTTAAAATCTTCATTACACAAATTTAAACGAAACCAAATTTTAACAAAACAAATTTCTACAAAACTGAAATTTTAAAACAAATAAGAGGCATGGGCTGTAAAAACACTTACCTCTTCTTTTGGATCAAACTTGATCACGCTGTGGAGCCATTTGATGGATGAATGAATGAAAACAATGGATTCACAAGCCAAAAGAAGAGTGTGCACATGCTTGGGGAGCCCTTCTTAGCTACAAATGTGGGTTGGAGGAAAGCAAAATGAGCTTTCCAACCCACAACTTTAGCTAAATAGGATTTTTCCAAAGCACATGTGCGCTATAGGGCACACACACTTTTGAAAACACTAAAAAAGTTTTTTTCAAAGGGCATGCACCCTATAGGGTGCACACGCTTTATTTTGGATTTCCCAAGCCTAAGGCTTGGGCATCCCAAGCCATATGGTGTACACCCTTTAGTATGCACACACTATGCTTGATGGGGGACCAAAAAGCAAAATGGAACCTTTTTGGTCCCCCATCTTTGTGCATATACCCATCACTGAAATCGAAAGGTATTTTGAGTATGAAAATTTATCTGAGGAGAAGAATGTGAAAATTGTAGGCACAAAGTTGAAAGGTCATGCATCCTTGTGGTGGGAACATCTGTAACTGGATCAGAAAGAGAAAGGCAAAGAAAAAGTAAAGGTATGGAATAAAATGGTGAATACATTAAAAGGAAAGTTCTTCCCTTATTGTTATCAGATTAACCTAGTTAGGCAAATGCAAAGTCTAAGCCAGAAAGATAGCTTGGTAAAAGAGTATAGTGAGGAATTCTATAGATTAGATATCAGATCTAGACATGATGAGGATGATGTCTAAATAATTGCTAGATACCTGAATGGTTTGATAGTTTCCATCCAAGAGGAAATCAGTTTGGTCAAATTGGAGAACATTGAAGAGGCTTATCAATTTACATTGAAAGCTGAGGAGAAATTAAACAAGAGACATGAACAGGGAAAAAGAGGTCGAGGTGGTAGATTCCCTAGGGGAAGAGCTAGATCTTATGGTGAAAATAGTAGATGTGAACCAAAAAAGACAAATCTGGATAAAGGAAACACCGAGTGGAAATGTGAAAGTTCATCTAGAGGTAGAGGCAGTAACTACTAAGGTGGTTATAGCAGAGGTAATTTCTGAGGAACTTGTTACAATTGTGGAGAGGAAGGAGATAGATATTTTGAATGCACACATGCTAGTAAGAAGGCTGGTAGTAGTAGAAATTCTTTGGTGCAAGAAGAGTCACCAAATGAACCTGAGAAGGAAAATAACTTGATGGTAAGAAGAGCACTATAGAATGAAAGCAAAAAGGAAGATCTGGTAAGGAAAAGTTTTTTCAAGACTAGATGTAGAGTTTCTGACAAAGTTTGGAAGGTAATCATTGATAGTGGTGGCTTGTAGAATCTAACATCTGAGGACATGGTCACAAAGTTGCAATTGGAAAGGTTGGAACATCTGACACCCTATCAAATTTCATGGATCAAAGATGAGCATACACTCTTGGTAAGTGAACAATGTTATGTGAATTTGAAAATTGGAAAGTACTATGATAAGGTGTTGTGTGATATCATGCCTATGGATTGTTGTCATATTTTGTTGGCTAGACCTTGGCAATATGATAGACATGCTATATAGGATGGGAGATTGTATAAGTATACTATTGTGGCTGATGGAAACAAACAAATCTTGTTACCTTTGATGGAAGAACTTGTTAGTAATGTTTTCACATCTATGAAAGTTTTCTTGATGGAAGGAAGAAATTTTGTTAAGGAATTGAAGAAAAATGATGTATGTTTTGTTGTGATTCCTAACAAATTGAGTAAGAAAATAGAGGACAGTGTTCCTAAGGAGATTGATAATTTACTCACTGAGTATAGCGATAACATTTTTGATAATGTACCTTATGGTTTACCACCAAAGAGAAGTATTGATCATTGCATGGATCTAATCCCTAGAGCTATTTTACTGAATAAGACACCTCATTGGTTGACACCTACCAAGAATCAAGAATTGCTAGAGAAAGGTTTGATCAGAGAAAGTTTGAGTCCTTGTGTAGTACCTACAGTATTGGCACCTAAGAAGAATGGAGAATGGAGAATGTGTACTAATTCTAGAGAAATCAATAAGATAATAGTGAATTATAAGTTGCCTATACCGAGAATGGATGACATAATGGATAGTTTGACTGGAGCAAAGTATTTCACAAAGATTGATTTGAAAAGTGGGTATCATCATATTAGAATCAAAGAAGGTGATGAGTGGAAGACTTCTTTCAAGAAAAAAGTTTTAGGAATGAATGCTAAATATATCCTATGAGGGATTATTCACAGCCATTCTGTAGTAGTTGTTGTTGCATTCATGACTGTGATTGTCATTGATGTCAACATAGTGATCTACTGAAGATTAGCAGAGAAGAAGAGAATGTTTGAGTTAGCGCACTTGGGATATTGAAGATTAAGCTATGTGAAGTTGAGGACTTACTCTATGATGTTCTATGAGATCATGTTTAAGAGCACATATGAAAATTCATTTATTCATGAAAGTTATGTGGAAATTAGTGGAAGCAGTATTCAGGCAGTGTTCTTGAGTAGCGGTTTGTGGAAAGTGGGTGATATCTCCTAATCAGGATAGAATATGATCATGCATAGTTATGAGTAATTTGAAGACATGATGTTAGTGATGTGGAGGTGAGCACAAGATCTGAGGTCACACGAGTGAAGAATTATCTTAATTGGAAGCTGACAGTTTTGTGTAATTTTGCTTCAATGTGTGGAAACTTTTATTTTGTAATTTGTATGCCAACTCATTTGTAATTACTTGAGTGTGGTATAAAGGAAGGAATTTTTTCTTTTTTTAATGTGTATGTGTGTAATGAGAAAGTGAATGAAATAATTATGAAAGAAAATTTGTGGAAAGAGGATATGCAAAGCTCAGAGATTTGGTATTGAGATCTCAAGAAGTAGTTGGTGTGGTTTGGCATAGTCAGAGAAGGAGTATTGAATTGTTGAGATAAGTAATCTTGTGGTATTATTATGTTGAGTATTACTAAGATTAATTGGACAGTGAGTTCAGTGATATTATCCTAAAGCTTTTTGGGTAGTGGGTCTTTCTGTCTTCCATATCTTCTAATAGAATTAGAATCTTTTAGTAGAGATTCAAAGTCTCCTAATAGGGACTCATATGTATTGAATGTATTTCATAAAACTCCTAACAAAGTCCATCCTCTCGCAAGGAACTTTCATATTAGTGCATCTTTTGTGTGCATCATTCCCACTAGGGTTTACTCCTTGATCAAGAGGCTCCCTAGTCAACATATCTTGTCTCATTGTGTTATTGTGCATGTATATCTTTCTATGGTTGTTGATTACATTTCTTACATGGTTAAAATATATTAAGGTTGATAAAAGTTGTATTTATCTGATAACTGATTCACCCCCCCGCCTCTCAGTTATCTTGGTTGACTTTACTTTCTAACAATTGGTATCAGAGCAGCAGGTCCTTGAAGGAAAATTTTAATAGCTTAAGGAGATCCATGGAGAATTTTAGGAAAGAAAGCCCTAAGTTTGATGGAGTAAATTTTGACAGCTGGAAAGAAAAGATGAAGACACACCTACTTTGTTTAGGACTAGGTTATTGGTTAATTACAAAGAATCAAAAGACTATCATTGATGAGGATAAGATTGAATATTGTACTAATAAGGAGAGAGATCTATTCATGTGTAACATACTTGCCAGAGAAGCACTCTTGTCAACCCTTCCAGAAAATGAATACAGTCAAGTAAAATATCTAAAGACATCTTATGAAATTTGGTTAGCTTTATAGTCTACTTTTGAAGGTGATGAACATGCTAAGAAATTTAGATTACATAATTTGATATGTGAATTTGAAGATATAAGAATGATGGAAGATGAATCTATTAGAAGCTATATTGGTAGAATGTTAGAGATTGTTGTAGGTATAAAATTTTGTGGAGGAACCAAGATAGAGAATGAAGTGATATGAAAAATTCTGAGGACATTGACTCTTGCATTTAAGAAGACAACACAGATGATTGAACAAGTTATTTCTTGTACTATGAACTTTACCAGAGAGACTCTTCTTGGAAGATTGGAAGTAGCAGAGATGAACCTAAGGCTATCAGGAGACTTACCTCAAATGGAGACAAAATTCAGTGCTCTTAGTATTCACCTTAATTTATCAAGAACCATCAGTATGAGCAGAGATTATGCTAACAGCAGCAGATCTAGAAATGAAGAAGACAATAAGATTGAATAAGGTATTGCCTTGCTTGGGAAAAGAGAACGATATGAGAAGAAAATTTTTAAATGTTGGACTTGTCAAGAATATGGTCATTTTGCATCTAAATGTCCTAAGAGAGTTAAGAAGTATAGAAACAAATTTAAGCCTAGAAGATCTAAAGAATGTTACTATGGAAATGATGAGGAACTTGAAACTAGTTTGGAAAAATCTTTGAGTGAAAGGGATACTAAGCATGATGATATAGGATTTGTAGCAATAAAAGAAGAAAATCTTAAAACTGAAATTAAGGTAGAAAATCTTTAGTTTCTCAAGTAGAAAATAAAGCTGATTGGATTATAGACAGTGGTTTTTCACATCATATTGTAATACCCCAAAAATGGGCTACAGGTTCATTAACCTTCTACATCTTCAAATTCGAATGAAATCGATATCAAAGTCCTAACCTAAGGCACATTTGCACATTATTTAATCCTAATTGATTATCCTAAATTCTGCATCGAGGAATATTCCTAGCAATATTCCTATTTATTTTAATTATCTTTAATTTAATTATTATTTGGTGATAAATCTTATTTATCCTAAAGTTTGATTAATTGAATATGATGAATATTTAATTAATTAGATTTAATACTGCCACTTAATTATTTAATTGAATTTAATTAAATTATTCCTAAATTGTATTATTTAATTTTGACAATAAATCTAAAATCTCATGACTAATTGATTAAATTCTTATTTAATTAATTATTGTCAATTGTCAATTTTTAATAATATAGTTTTTGAATAAAGTTTGATTTAATAATTGATTAACCCATAAATCAATTGTTTTAATTTCAAAAATCAATCAAGTTGAGGATAAATCACTTTATTTATTTAATTAATTCATACTTAATTGTGCACATTCAAAAAAAAAAAATAGTTAAACTCAAAATTAGGAAATCAATGTAAGTTGTTAACTTTTGGAAACTCAACATCTATTTTGAGTTCAAAGTTGATTTAAAACTTCTGATTTGAGTTAAAAAGTTGTTCTTGCATGCTTTTGCATGATTTTGTGAGTTAATTATTTCTTATTTCCTAATAACTCAAAAATAAACCTAAGTTTATCAAGAGTGATTAAGGCTTTTCTCATGCACCTCCAAAGCCTTGGATTTCTATAAAATCAAGGCTTCAGCTCTTCTAAAAAGACCCACAAAATTGCATCCTCACATTGGCGAATTGGTGATCGAAGAATCCATCTTTGCGAATCAAAGCTATTGTGAGATTTTCATTTTTTTTTAGCACTCATATCATTTAGCATATCAATTCTTAGAGTAATTGCATATCATATCAGTTTTTCATATAGAATAGATTCATACAGTTTCCCTCATCTTATTGCATAGAAAAACCAAAAATATAGATTAAATTTGCATTCATATAGTTTTCATTCTTTGCATTCAAATCCTTCGTTTAGGTGTTGCATTGTCACTGGTCTCAGTCTGGTCTGAGAGTATCATACTCTCACCTTCTAGAAGGCAGTAAATCACCTGGTTAGTTTAGTTTCCATTTCACTACATGATTTTGGTTTTTGCCTAACCTCTAATGTTTTACTAAAGTGTTGTGTCTACAACTAGGTACAAAATTCACACACACATTTCTGGCGCCCACCATGGGGCCCTAAAATGGGTCTCCATCATATTTCTATCAATTTCTATCACTTTCTTGTCATTTTCTAGGTTAAAACTATGATTTTTATTTTTTTGTTCGTACATTTTCATACGAATTTTGTCAGAAAGTCATTTCATGAGGTACCCATATCGTACGATAGGTTCAGATTTTGACACTCATATCAGAGAGTACAGACTTTTGTTTGGAAGCCCAATTGTCCTATGAATAGACACCCACAATTGTATGAGTTTCCAAACTATCATCTGGGAGGTAACCCATTGTCGTACAAGTTTTCACTCCAAAATTCAATTGTCGTTTCAATTTTTTTTAACAGTTTTCCAAAATTGGACTGACAGCTAACCTTAACAATTGAAATCTTCTATCTTTGACTAATACTTGTTGAAACTGATTGGGAAAAGTGCAACTAAATTGCTAAAATAGGTAAAAATCTACTAAGCACATTGCGAGGAATTCATGTATTCTTCTCAAGCTGATAACATTTTGATTTGGATTAAAATGAACTCTCACGTGTCAAGCTTGTGTGATTTTCTTCCTTTCATATCATAGACTTCATTTTGGGCTATAAAATGAACATAGATTTGCTTTTTGCATATCTGTTACACATAGTAAAGAGGCCCTATGAACACTATTTGTGGATGATCTTGAGAGACTAAGCTTCTTCCCCTTGTTTATTCATGTGAACCTCCTCTTGACAAAGGATCCCCTTGTAGGTAGGGAAGGTACTGAGAGAGTCTCACGTTCTACTAGATTCGTGTGTCTTCAACTTTTGATTGCTACATTCTCTCTCCGGAGAGGTTGATAGATCATAAGCAATTGACGTCATAGATCTTTGTGAGATAATCTAGGTCTTAGCATGTTAGATTAATTTGACTGCTTTGTTTTGGTTAAAAGTGAAAAGGCTAGAGGACTATGCTCTACTCCCTTTTTGGGTAGTATCAGAAACTCAAATCCTTGAATCTAGAATAGTCTCCATGTGGTATCTTTTGTGAGTCACCTTTAGAGAGGGTTAACCGTAGTGGACAATCCCTTAATTAGGTCAACCACATGGATGGAACCTCAAGTGGTAATAGTCATTTTCACCATAGTAGTAGCAGCCGCTATATAAATGTCCTTGTGGAGGAAATCTTCATAGATGTGGTCTCTTGTTTGGGTGTCAAATCTCCCTAGCAGATCCTGATTGATTAATTTCTCAGATTGTGTCAAAACCTCAGTGCACTAGGATTGGAGTTCACCCTCTTGAGATCACAAAATTTGTAGAGTTAGACCATTACAACAAGCCCTAGCGAGGCCAAATTTTCATTTTTCTAGGAATATGTGTGTTATTGAATTTTTTTTTGGAACATACACAATTAGCACTCCTAGGGATTAGCACATTCATTCACTTGATTGTTCATACGTAGGGTTTCTTTGTCCCGTGTTCATTATTTTCAAACATGCTTGGAATCACTTGCTTGTTTTTTTATGTGCTTGTTTATCTATCTGACTACCAAAAATGAACAATCTGATAATAATCTTCAAAACTAGACAGAGAAATTTGTGAACAATCTGAACTTGAAAACCAAAATTTTGCAAAATCTAAAGTAAAAATCCTTTCTGGAGTCAAAAGTCATTCCATCAGGTCAGAGAGTCATAAGAGTTTTGGCAAGTGTCATTTCAGAACCCCCCTATTGTCGTATGATAGCTTGTATAGTGTCGTATAGGTTTTGCCACTAGTTAGAAACAAAATTTAAAAATCTTCTATTAATTGTCATGCAAGTTTGGCAACTATTGTACGAGTTTGTCAATTGTCATTTCATAGCATACCCACTGTCGTACGAACCTACAAAAATTCATTTGAGAAAAATTGCCAGAGAGTGGTCAGAATTTTCAGACACTCAATTTTTACAGCCTATTTATAGAATCTGTTGAACCAATAATTGTGTTAGGAACAAAGTAGAAACTAGAATGAATCCATTCATTTTCCTAAAGTGAGTCTTTGAGTTTGATCTTGCCTTTTGGGTTATCGATTTGTCTTTTTCATCTTGTGTCAAAAACCTTGTCAACATTATCTTCAAATTCAATCTTTTTTTCTAAATGGCTAAGTGTTGTGAGCTCATGCCCACCATCTATTGGGTGTCTACCCACACTACTATGGCATAGTATCCTTCATTTTTGTCTGATCTAATCCTTAATCACTTCAATCTTGATAGGGTCACATCATTTGATCTTCTAGAATCAATTCATTCTTCAGTTGTCTTCATCTTATTCTTTGGCTTCACCCAAGGTTAATGTTGGAAACCAGAGCTTCATCACACAAGAAATCTAGAAAGGTATCCCATACAATACCTTTGAATACTCTCCAGGCCCCAAATCTTGAACAACTCTACAATTCTGGTCTTTACGAAGATGACGGTCTTGGAAATTTTCTATTGAAAACTGGATACATTCCCCCTCCATCAACTCACAGAGGTAATCAACAAACCCCTCCTCAATCTAATCTAGGGGGCCCTAAAACTCCTAACATGTCTCATGGAGGGACACAACATGGGTCTCAAGGACACCAATCTCAACATGGCATGTATCAAGAACCTATCCCTTCTGAAATTATTTGATATCAAAATGATGATTACTTCAAAAGAATGATGAAACATTTCTTGAAGGAAGATAGAGAAGCATACTTTCTAGAATTATATCATCAAGGAGATAAACTTCCTCCTAAATTTAATGTGGAAAATATCATTACACATGAGGAAGAAAGTCCTATCATGGCTATGATGAAACAGATGTATGCCATGCAAGTCAAAATTAACAAACTTGAGAAAGAAAAAGAACCTAAGGAGTTCTCCATGGAAGCTCTATGCCCTTTTCCATTTGATAAAGACTTGTACATGCCACCATTCCCTAAAATAGTGGAGATGCCAAAATATGATAAGTACGATGGAAACTCTGACCCTCAAGATCATTTCAGAGAATTTTGTACTCAATCTATGGAGTTTATGCACGAACCAACTTACTTAATGCATCTTTTCCCTCGATCTCTGGGAGGAGTAGCCATTCATTGGTTCTCTAGAATGCCTCCTACTATCAAAACTTTTGAGTAGTTAATCAAACTATTCTATCAAAAATACTCCTACAATATTCAACATCCAGTCACTATGATCGACATCTGCAATCTGAAACAATATCCAGGAGAGCCATTCCTGACATTTCTTAAGAGATGGAGGAAGAAATTTTCTCTTTATGCTAGACCCATTCCCGAAACTGAGAAATTGGAAATCTTCATCAACAATCTTGTTCTAGAAATTAACTACCCTTTACAAATGAAAAATCATACATCTTTTGAAAAGATGGTAGATAATGTGATCAAAATTGAGAAAGTACTTGTGCAAATAGGAGGCATCACACTTCAAAAGGACAAGTATGAACTTGGATCTATTCTAAGGACAAGAACAAAAATTGGAACAAGAACAAAGGCATCATCATAGATGGCATTGTTGATAATATTCATGCCCCATCTAAGGCACCTAATTTCAATCTCACTATTGGTACCCAATCCATCAAAGCTTCTGAAGCTAAAGCCACAGAGTCCAACAAAAATTCATCTGATTACAAACCTTGGGCTACCAATCCTAATCACAAATTCACTCCTCTTGGAGAATCCTTGGAATCTACCATGAAAAATTTGTTTGCAAACAAAATCATCTACTTGCCTGAGATGAAAGTCTTTAATCCTAAACCTAAACTGAAATGGTTTAGAGAGAATGATTTCTATGAATTCCATCGCAATAAAGGTCATAAGACTAATAACTACATTCTCTTCAAGAACATTATACAAGACAAAATTGATAATGGTGACATCACAATTGACAATCATAAGAGTAATAATGATCATACAACATTCACAGAACCATTTCCTAAACATGGTAAAGAAGATTCTTCTTCTCAACCTAATATGGGTGCTAAAGTTAATTATGCCTACTCAGGAAACAATGTTGCTATCAATATGGTTGAACCATGCCTATCTAAGTGTTGCAATTTCATCACCATTGTAAGAAGAGATAGAGATAATCAATCAGCTAATGCAGTTACTTGATCACAAGCTCAAGCACACCTACAAGGACAAATACCAGATTCATCAAATGTCCCTAAGGTGCCTTTCAATATTTCATCTACTTCTAAATAGAAGGCTACATCTAAATCTTCAAATCCTAAAGACACGAGGCCTACTTCATATAGTATTGTCCAACAACTCCAGCACACAAATGCTAAAATCTCCATGTTTGAGTTGCTTTGAATATCTCTAGCTCATAGAGCCATTCTAGACAAAGCTTTGCTTAGATCCAATGTTCCTGACGACCTTGATTTAGAAAAATTCCAGAATATGGTTGGCCATCTTATGTCTCCATAGTACATTTCCTTTTCAGAGGAAGATGATAACTCCTTGAGTCATCCTTATAACCAGCCCTTTCATATTGAAGTCTTGATCCAAAACCATCATGTCAAACGTGTGTTGATAGATGGGCATGCTGGCCTAAACATTTGTTCTTATAGCTTGATTACACAATTGGAATTTTTAGAAATGGCTATTGATCCCAGGAAGAAGATAACTATAAAAACACATGATGAGCAAGAAAGATCTTCTAAAGGAACTATTGTCCTACCTATCAAAGTAGGTCCTTTTATCAGAGATACTATATGTCAAGTTCTTGATCTACCTTTTGCTTATAATATCCTCCTAGGAAGACCCTGGATACATGACATGAAAGATATTCCCTCTACATTCCATTAGTGTTTGAAATTTCCTTATGAAGGAGTTGAGGTGAAAATTCTAGCTTATCTATATACAACTTGCAATACCTTGAAAGAAAGTGTTGATAAAGTTGTTCCTAATAATAGAAAATCTTCCACTAAGCAGCTAGACATTGCTTCAAAATCCAAGATGGAAGACATTGCTAAAAAGGTTAAGATCACAGAAAATGTTATGGGAGAATATACCATACCACCAGTCTTATCTTTGATGTCTCTCCCTATCTCTCCTAAGTCTTATGGGCAAACTCTAAAATAGTCCAAGCTAAAGTCTAAAGAACCTCTTGAAGCATATAAAGGAAATTTTGTTGTAGAAAAAGTATCTAAATAGGAGTTTGAAGAGGATGAAGCTGTGCTCGCATGGCTATACAAAGATGAACCTAAATCTCAAGTTGTTCAAAAATGTGATGCTAAAATACCAAGTATCCCTTCTAAGTCATATGGCCCAAGGGATAAATTGATCACAAAGATGGGATATAAAGGAAAATGACCTCTAGGATTATAGGGTAAAGGTCTTCTGTCACCTCTTGATCATCATGGTTGAGTGAACAAGAATACAAAAGGTCTAGGATACACGAAGAAACCTTTCTATCTTAGCAAGAACTCCCTGCATGTATTAGAACAGATTGAGCCTTCCATAGCAAATCAACTAAAGGTCAAAATAATAGAACAATCTGATAGTGATATTTCAGACACCACTGATGAGCTCATTCCTTATGAGCATTTTCTTAAAGAAATAAAATACCTCCTTGAAGCTAAAGATGATTCAATAAAAAGAATTAATATAGTAGAAACATAAGAACCTACTATAAATCAAGAGATAGTTGCAACACAAGAACAAGCTAATCTTGAAGGCAATCAAAAAGAGGAAGGTGGTAGTTATTATTAGATAGATTCCCATGAGTATGAATTCATATCAGAATCTAAGGGTAACCCTTCTTGGGGTATTCATCTTGACTTTACTCATGTTCTCAAATTTCCTAAAGGTCTAGATGAAGAAATAGAAGATGAATCAAATGATTATGAATGCGGAGTCATTCTAGAACTAGATGAACTTATTACAAAAAATCATGTTGATGTTATTCACCAATATGCACCTCAACCTAACATAACTCTAGAGAAAAATGATGAACTTATCGAGTCTGATCCACTGATGGCTAAAGTGGATTTCCACAATGACATTGAGCCTATTCACAAATTGAATGTCTTAAGTTATAATATCACCTTTGAACTCAAGCATCAGGTTAGGACCAATGATAACAGATCCATATCCATAAACACTCTTTCTCAATCTTTCACCACTTTGACTATTCAACGCCCTGACCTTCTTGACATAACATCCACAAAATTGAACCAAGGTATTTATACCTTTCCCAATGACTATGCCCTTGCTTGCTACCTAAATGTAGTTGAACCTATGAGGACTTCCATCAGTGAACCAAGTGTTAGCATGATGGAGTCGGACATCAAGTATCTTAGTCAGAAAAATAAGAATAAGAATACAAAGAAAAGGAGTTTTGAGGGTGAAAACCACTTTGTGGTAGTCTCAGAACATACAAAATTAAAAATAAAAGATGTATCCAAACGTGAAAACCTCTTTGAGGTGCCTAAGGATGAGATATTTGATGTCCTTCTGAGTCATTTTCAAGCTAGATCTCCAGTTCTAATTGAGCCCACTCAATCTATCAATTTGGGAACAACAAAGGAACCACAGTTGATTCATGTAGCATAATATTTATCAAAAGAAGAGAAGCAAAAATTTATAACATTCTTAACAAAGAAAAAGATCAACTTTGCATGGAAATATTCAGATATGCCAGGATTGGATCCTGATCTTATAATGCACCATTTATCTATAGCTCCAAATGTTAAACCTGTTAAGAAAAAATTGAGAAAGATGCATCCACATGTTGCACTCTTGGTAAAAGTTGAATTACAAAAGCTCCTAAAAGCTGGATTTATCCAAGTTATTGATTATGCAGAATGGATCTCTAATATTGTACCTGTTTCAAAACTAGACAAATCAATAAGAGTGTCCATAGATTTCGGAGATGTAAACAAAGCATGCCCTAAGGATGATTTTCCATTACCTAACATTGATATGATAGTGGACATGACTGCAGGCTTTGAGATGTATTCTTTAATGAATGGTTTTTCTGGATATAATCAAATAAAAATTGCTCCAGAGGATCAAGAGAAAATTGCTTTTACATGTGCATGGGGTACCTTCTATTGGAATGTCATTCCATTTGGGCTTAAAAATGCTAGTGCTACATATCAGAGAGCTATGACTTCTATTTTTCATGACATGATGCATCAAACTATGGAGGATTATGTTGATGATACTTTAGAAAAATCTATGATTAGGGCTAAACATCTAAATGACTTGAGCAAGATACTAGACAAAATGGAAAAATTTAGTCTTAGACTAAATCCTAAGAAATGTGCTTTTGGTGTCACTTCTAGAAAGCTCTTAGGCTACATTGTTTCAAAGAAAGGAATTGAGGTAGATCCAGCTAAAGTAAAGGCTATAATGGAGATGCAACCTCCCAAGAACATCAACCAAATGAGAACATTACAAGGGAGAGTTTAGTCTATCAGACACTTCATATCCCAGCTAGAAGACATATCACAACCTTTTACAAAGACATTACATAAAGGTGTGACCTTTACATGGAGTGAAGAATGTGCAAAGAATTTTTATCATATCAAGAAGTATCTATCAAATCCTCCTATCTTGATGCCTCCTATTCAAGGGAAGCCATTGATCTTATATGTCTCTGCAACAAATACATCGCTAGGGGCATTGCTTGCACAACATGATGAGAATAAAAAGGAAGGAGCTATATACTATATCAGTAGAACATTGGTGACACATGAAAAGAATTATTCTATGATTGAAAAGGCTTGTCTAGCTATGATCTTTGCATCACAAAAACTGAGACATTATATGTTGGCTCATACCACACATTTAGTAGCTAAGATTGATCCACTAAAGTACCTATTAAGAAAAGCTGCCCTTACAGGTAGATTAGCCAAATGGGTCATGCTCTTAAGTGAATTTGACATTGAATATGTTGAAAGAAAATCTATTAAAGGCCAAGTTATTGCTGATCAATTAGTAGATGCACCTTTGTTTGATGACACACGAATGCAAATGGAATTTCCAGATTCCTCTATCATGAATCTTTCTTCTAGAGAATGGCAATTGAACTCTTTAATGGCTCCTATACACATAATGGATCCGGAGCAGGCATCTTGTTTATCACTCCTCAAGGATACTCCATCCCTAAAGCATTTAGATTAAAGTTCCCTTATTCAAACAAAATTTCTGAGTATGAAGCCCTTTTGAATGGTATGAAAATAGTAATTAAGTGGAGAGTAACAAAATTACACATTCAGGGAGACTCATGACTTGTAATCCATCAAGTCAATGATGTGTACCAAACTAAGGATGAAAAGCTCATTCCATACAAGAGAATGGTAGATGATCTCAAGAAATATTTCATCTCTATCACATTTGAAAAAATACCTAGAATAGAGAATAAGGTTGTCGATGCAATGGCAATGCTATCTACTTTATTATAGTAGCTTGAACATGAGCTACACTATGAAGTCCTGGTGGAAGCACTATCTTATCCTGCATATGACTCCCCTGATACCCATATGATCTGCACTATTGTGGGTCATGATTCCTCCCGCTATAAAAACCTATTCTCCTATCTCAAAGACCAAATCATTCCTGATACCTTTAACCATCATGAAAAGAGATACCTTATCCATAATGCCTCCTGATATGTCATCATTGGTCATGATCTGTACAAACAAGGTCTAGATAGTACACTACTTAGATGCTTAGAACAAGAAGAGTCTCAACGTGCGTTAGACGAAGTCCATGATGGTATTTGTGGGTCACACTCAAATGGTTTAACACTAGCTTGAAAACTTATTAGGGTTGGGTACTATTGGCTTGAAATGGAGATAGAGTCTATAAAGTTTGCTAAGAATTGTCAAAAGTGCCAAGTGCATGGCAACTTAATTCATGCTCCAGGGAGAGATATAATTCCCTTTTCACCAATGGGCATTTGATCTTATAGGGGTTATACATCCTCATTCTTCTAATGGACATACCCATATAATCACAGCTACATATTATTTCACAAAATGGGTAGAAGTAGTCCCTTTGACATAAGAAACTAGAAAACAAATATCTATGTTCATCTTGAACTACATCATATGCTAGTATGGTATTCTACACTCTATAGTCATAGATAATGGTGGACAATTTAAGAACAAAGACTTGGATGATTTATGTGCCAAATTCAAGATTACACAACTTGGTCATCTATCTACTATCCTCAAGGGAATGGACAAGCAGAGGTTTCTAACAAGAATCTATTGAAAATATTACACTATACAGTTAATAAAATAGGAAGAGACTGGCATCTCATGATCAATCCAACTCTCTGGGCCTACAAAACAAGTATCAGAATGCCTACTGGGGCTACACTTTTCACTTTAATTTATGGATCTGAAGCGATACTACATATTGAGGTTGAAATCCTATCACTAAGAATCAAAATGCATGGTCTAGTAACTGATGATGACTATAGAGTGTCTAGGTTGCAAGAACTTGAACTATTAGATGATCACAGACAAGCAGCATATGATCATCTCAAAGTATATTAGAAAAGAATGTCTAGATGTTACAACAAGAAAGTCAGACACAGAGAATTTTAGGTTGGTGATGTAGTCTTGAGAGAGAATCCTATAAATAAATCACATAGAGAGCACAAGGGGAAGTTTGAACCCAACTGGCTGGGTCCCTTTGTAATCACTACTACTTTTGGCTCTGGTGGCTATCAAATCTCAATGACTGAAGGAGAACAACTCCGAGAACCAATCAACATTCTCCATCTGAAGAATTTCTATGCCTAAGGCATTCAGTCTATGGTAAAATGTCCTGAAAAAATCTTTAAAATTGGAAAAAGTCCTAAAAAAATGAACATCTTGGTGAAAACCTAGCAATGGGCACCTTGATGATTCACAAAAAAAAAAATATCAAAAGTACAAAAAAATTGGAAAAATGAAAAATACAAAAAAATGAGAAAAAGAAAAAGTGCCTTGGTGAAAACCTGGAAACAGGTGCCTTAGTAGCAAAAATAGAATCTCTACCAAGATGGTGAAAACTCAACAAATGAGAGCCACTTGTTCAAAACACTCCATCTATCAGTGCAATCTTGGTCTTTCCTAGCTTTCAGTCTTGCTTTATTTTGTACATATTTCCCAGTTTGTTTCTGCATTCCTATTTTCAATAAGTTGGTCTATGCACCAATCGGCTCAAGCATCTGTATCCTATCAATGTTACCACTTGGGGGTAATCATAGTCATATCCTATGGCCTCAAATGTATCTTTAGATGTGTCATATCTAGTTAGAGTCCTTTGTAGCTTCATCTGAGTCAGTCAGTCAGTCTCCTCTCCAGAAAGGATTTTGCATCTACAACAACACAATCAAATTGAAAACTGAAAATAATCTATGCTTTTTACATGCTTTTATCTCCTTGTATGCTTACTGATTCATATTGATATTTTTGTATATTTTGTTCCCATGAGCTCTTCAATGATGTCCTTTACAGGATTTAGAGAGTGATGAATGCGGGGCATAATCTTTTATTTGTTTTTTGCTTGTATGTGAAAATATAACAACTTTGGAAATTCTGGATTGAAATGGTGTCTGACTGTAAGAGCCTCTATCTCAAATTGGATGGCCATGTGTACCTTGACCATTGATACCTAGAAAATTCAAGGAAGTTTGATCTAACTATTTTTTTCTTGAGTGAGTTCTTACTCCTACTGTGAAACATGATGTTGCCTAAGGATGTGAATGATAAAGGGTCACTACGGGTAATTCACATTGGATTTAGAATGATCTCTTGACTGCTTGATGTGTTTGTTTCAGCAAAGTGTATTCTAGTCATCACAACATTTATGTTTTGATGCTTATACAAATTGCTATATCAAAATGGACACAATATTCAGGTCATCCTAGGGTTTATGCCTTGATGCTTATATCTAATCCGACATTCCAAAAATACAATCAATATTCATATGTTCATGGTTATATAACCAGTGGGCATTGTGTTGATTCTTGCGCATACAAATCAGTATTCATATGTCTATGGTTTTATAAACTAGTGAGCACTGTATTGATTTATCCAGTTACCTAAAAAACTCAATGATGACAAATGACCGACACATGATCAGTGACTAGGTCCTAGGTTTGCATTTCATTTTGCACTTTGCATGATCTCACAAATTGCTTAAACACTTAAACGATTCTTCAAAACTAAAAATGCTAAACATGACACAAGGACTAAGCATTGTATGAAGGTTCCTCCAATGAAATAGCAAGTAGAATCCTTTTTCGAGATCAAAATCAAAATCTGAGATCATTCATATTATTAACTACTTGCATAATCGACCTTCAATCATCACAAAAATCTAGAATTCAACTTAACTAATTATCTTACATCAAACTATCAAAATTTCAACTTGGTCAACCATGGTCAAGTCATGGTCCACCCTAGTTAAACTTGGTCTCCAGGACTTATAAATGATGTAGAACACATTCCCAGATGTGTATAACCACTTCTCAAATCAATTAACATGCTTCTAAACTATAAACGCTGACTTTTCTTGTCAAATTTTAATTTTCATCCCAAAGGGGGCATGGTATTGCACATCATTCAAAGTTTGTAACTCAATTATGTCAATCAATCTTTCCTCAGTAATCAAGACAACAACCACATCTAGTTACTAATTCATCAAAAGTCCTCATCACTTGGGGCAAATCTATCATCTCTTGGGGCATATAAGATTCATATAGTATCTTAAATCTATCTTGCAAATTGTATCAACTTTTTGTAACTATCAGTTCATTAGCATCATTTCCTTGTTTCTTCATAACTGATGGGTTCAGGATGTGATACCAATATGATTCATACAAGGACATTGAGGTTTGGAATTGGTCACTCTTTTCTTCACAATCATAAGGTTTAGAATCAGGTGTTTCGACACTTCTTTGTAATCACTGGTTCATTATTGATATAGCTAGCATCATCTCAGTTCCTGGTCATTCTGGGCCTGGGTTAGTATCTCCTTTTCCATTCTTTCAAATATTTAATCTTTCAAATCAATTTCATACATATATCAGACATAGACTATTCTTTAAACCACCACGCTTTGCATAGTGATTCAAAGAGGGGCAAAATGCAATACCCCAAAAATGGGCTACAGGTTCATTAACCTTCTACATCTTCAAATTCGAATGAAATTGGCATCAAAGTCCTAACCTAAGGCACATTTGCACATTATTTAATCCTAATTGATTATCCTAAATTCTGCATCGGGGAATATTCCTAGCAATATTCCTATTTATTCTTATTATCTTTAATTTAATTATTATTTGGTGATAAATCTTATTTATCCTAAAGTTTGATTAATTGAATATGATGAATATTTAATTAATTAGATTTAATACTGCCACTTAATTATTTAATTGAATTTAATTAAATTATTCCTAAATTGTATTACTTAATTTTGACAATAAATCTAAAATCCCATGACTAATTGATTAAATTCTTATTTAATGAATTATTGTCAATTGTCAATTTTTAATAATATAGTTTTTGAATAAAGTTTGATTTAATAATTGATTAACCCATAAATCAATTGTTTTAATTTCAAAAATCAATCAAGTTGAGGATAAATCACTTTATTTATTTACTTAATTCATAATTAATTGTGCACATTCAAAAAAAAAAACAGTTAAACTCAAAATCAGGAAATCAATGCAAGTTGTTAACTTTTGGAAACTCAACATCTATTTTGAGTTCAAAGCTGATTTAAAACTTCTGATTTGAGTTAAAAAGTTGTTCTTGCATGCTTTTGCATGATTTTGTGAGTTAATTATTTCTTATTTCCTGATAACTCAAAAATCAACCTGAGTTTATCAAGAGTGATTGATGGCTTTTCTCATGCACCTCCAAAGCCCTAGATTTCTATAAAATCAAGGCTTTAGCTCTTCTAAAAAGACCCACGAAATTGCATCCTCATGCTAGCGAATTGGTGATCGAAGAATCCATCTTTGCGAATCAAAGTTGTTGTGAGATTTTCATTATTTTTGAGAACTCATATCATTTAGCATATCAATTCTTAGATTAATTGCATATCATATCAGTTTTTCATATAGAATAGATTCATACAGTTTCCCTCATCTTATTGCATAGAAAAAAAAAGAAAAAGATTAAATTTGCATTCATATAGTTTTCATTCTTTGCATTCAAATCCTTTGTTTAGGTGTTGCATTGTCACTGGTCTCGGTCTGATCTGAGAGTGTTTTACTGAAGTGTTGTGTCTATAGCTAGGTACAAAATTCACACACACACATATGACTGGAGACATGAAAAAGTTCATAAAGCTTAACAATTATGATGGAGGAGTTGTTAGAGTTGGAAACAATGCACCTTGTTTGATTAAAGGTATAGTATCTATTACTCTTGATGGAAAGACTAATACTGATGATGTTTACCTTGTGGATGGTTTGAAACATAATCTTTTGAGTGCTGGATAGCTAGTTGATAAGGGATATCGAGTTTGGTTTACTGAGAAAACTTGTGTAATCAAAGACAAAGATGGTAATTTTATTGGCACTGGATCTAGAACCAGAGGTAATGTATTTTAGTTGAATCCTACTAAGATGAGATTTTTGATTACTAAGATTGATGACAGTTGGTTATGGCACAAAAGATTATGTCATATAAACTTTCATAACATTGTGAAAGTGAGTACTACACTTGCAGTAAGAGATTTACCTAAAATTCTGAAGCCTACTAACATGATTTGCAAGAAATGTGTGATGGCTAAACAGAAGAGAAGCTCATTTCCTAGCAAGAAGTTTACAACAACAAAGAAGTTGGAGATTGTTCATATAGATTTGGGCGGTCCTACAAGGACTAGAGGATTCTATGGAGAAAGGTACTTTATGATTCTTGTTCATGGTTTTACAAGAATGATGTGGATTTCATTTCTTAAAGAAAAATATGAAGCATTTGATAAGTTTAAGATCATTAAGAACAAAGTTGAGAATGAATTTGGAATGAAGATTAAATGTTTGAGATCAGATAGAGGTGGAGAATTTACTTCAAAATAATTTAACATTTTTTGTGAAGTGAATGGTGTTAGAAAGTAAATTCCACCAAGGTAACTGAGAGGGGGGGGGGTGAATTAGTTATCTGATAATTATAACCTTTATCAAATTCAATAGATTTTAACCATGTAAGCAATGTAACCAACAACCATAGAAAGATATACATGCAGAATAAAACAATGACACAAGATATGTTGACTACGGAACCTCTTGATCAAAGAGTAAACCCCAGTGGGAATGATGCCCACAAAAGATGTACTAATATGAATATTCCTTGTGTAAGGATGGATTCTATTAGGAGTCTTATGAAATACATTCAGTACATATGAATCCCTATTAGGAGATTTTGAATCCCTATTAAAAGATTCTAACTCTGTTAGGAGTTATGGAAGATAGAAGGACCCACTGCCCAAACAACTTCAGGGTAAGATCACTGAACTCACTATCCAACTAATCTTGTATTACTCAAGAAAATAATGCCAAAATATTATTGACCACAATAATTCAATATTCCTTCGCTGACTATGCCAAACTGTACTAACTCCTTCTTCATATCTTAATACCAGATCTCAGTACTTCGCATATCCTCTTTCAACAATTTCACTTTCACAATACACTTACATTCATCACATTCCATATTACAACAAGGAAAACATTCCTTCCTTTATACCACACTCAAGTAATTACAAATGAGTCAGCATACAAATTACAAATAAAAGTTTCCACACGTTACATCAAAATTACACAAAACTCTCAGCTTCCAATCAATATAATTCTTCACTTGTGTGACCTTGAAGTTTGCACTATCATCCACATCACTATCAACATGTCTTAAACTACTCTCTAATTGTGCATAACCAGATTCCATCCCGATTAGGAGATATCATCCAATTTCCACAAACCGCTACTCAAGAACACTGCCTGAATACTACTTCCACTGATTCCCTCATAACTTCCAAGAATAAATGAATTACTATCTGTGCTCTTAACCATGATCTAATAATACATCATAGAATAAGTCCTCAACTGTGCATAGCTTCATCTTCAATATCCCAAGTTCTCTACCTCAAACACTATTTGCTTCTCTACTAATCTTCAGTAGATCACTATGTTGACATCAATGACAATCACAATCATGAATGCAATAAGAACTGGTGCATAATGGCTGCTAATACTCTCCCATAGGATATATTCAGCATTCATTCCTAAAAATCTCCCCCATTGACAGTGATGGCAACATAGATGAAAAACATCCAATGTTTCATAAATCCAACACTACAGCACTACTGCTCTGAAAAATACTTCAAGTCTTCTTCATCTATAAAATCTTTCTTTGTTTTCCTATTCAGTTCTCTCCAACAGATGGTACAAATGGTTTTTCATGTACACTTCTCCCCCATTGACATCAATGATAGCAATTTAATCATTATGTCAACAACAACTTCAATGTCAAAAGACACTATTCAAAAAATATATTTACTAGAGTCCTCATGACTCAGCTTAGATACACATACTCCCCCATGGAGGAAGTACCAACATCCAGTCTAGAAGAAAAATAGGGCTCATATACCACTGGATGGATGCAACAATCCACATCACTTCTCAAAAGTAGGCTAGGGCATAACCCCAAGCATACCTCTCAGATACTCAAATGTATCCTTAGGCAAAGGTTTTGTAAATATGTCTGAAATCTTCTCCTTTGTGCTTATGTATTCAAATCTGACTTCTTTCTCTGTAACTTTCTCTCTTACTACATGATACTTTATCTCTATATGCTTTGTCTTAGAATGAAATGCAGGGTTCTTAGACATACTAAATGTCCTGGTATTATCACAATGTATAACAACAAGTTCAACAAATTTTATTCCAATATCTTTCAGCATTTTCTTCATCCAAATTATCTGGTTACAATTGTTTGCTACTGCTACATATTCTACTTCTAATGTGCTCTGTGAAATACAATTCTACTTCTTACTTATCCAAGAAACCAATCTTCCTGCAAGGAAAAATGCTCCACCACTGGTGCTTTTTTTATCATCAACACTGCCTCCCCAATCAACATCTATATATGCACATAGGGTAAAATCATCAGATTTTTCATACCACAATCCATACTCAAGTTTTCCTCTTAAGTATCTCAGTATTCTTTTTACTATTTCATAATGTGATTCTCTAGGTTCAGCTTGAAATCTTGCTACAATTCCAACTGAATGTGTTATATCAGGTCTTGTATGAGTCAAATATTGTAATCCTCCAATCATAAATCTATACTTCTTTTGTTCCACTGTAGGAGTCTAATTTGTGCTAGATAACTTATGTCCAGTTACCATAGGTGTTCCAATAGGCTTACAGTTATCCATTCCAAATATTTTCAATAAATCATTGAAGTACTTTGTCTGAATTACAAAGATACCATCACTGTTCTTTGTTATCTGCAATCCTAAAAAGTATTTCATCTCACCAATCATACTCATTTCAAATTTAGTCTTCATTTCATCTTCAAATTTTTCATTGTCTTTGTCTTCTCCTCCAAAGATAATATCATCAACAAAAATTACTACAATCAACAAACCATTTTCAATTTTTTTTGTATACAGGTTGCTATTAGCTGCGCCCTTTGTAAATGCTAATTTCAACAAATACTTATCTAATGTCGCATACCAAGTTCTAGGTACTTGCTTCAGTCCATATAAAGCTTTCTTCAATTTACATACCATGTCTCCTTCTTGAGTTAAAGGAAAACCTTCATGCTACTCAATGTAAACTTCTTCCAATTCTCCATTCAGAAATGCCGACTTCACATCCATCTGATACACTTTGAATTTCTTAAAAGCTGCATAGGCCAAAAACAATCTTGCTGCTTCAATTCTTACTACTGGTGCAAAAGTTTCTTCATAGTCAATTCCTTCTTGCTATGAGTATTCTTTACATACCAATCTTTCTTTGTTCCTTACCAATTCTCCTTGTTCATTCATCTTGTTTCTGAATACCCATTTTGTTCCTATAACATTCTTATCTTTAGGTCTAGGGACCAATTCCCATGTCTTGTTCTTTTCAATCTGATCTAGTTCTTCTTTCATAGCTTTAATCCAATTTTCATCTTCACAAGCTTCACTAGTAGATTTAGGTTCAACTTGGGAAATCAAACATAACTATTCTTGCACCTTATTTCGAGTCTGAACACCTTTTTCTATGCTTCCATTAATATGCTCAACAGGATGATTCCTTGATACATTCATGTTAGGTGTCACTATTAGAAAGTAAAGTCCACTAAGATAATTGAGAGGGGGGGGGGCATGAATTAGTTATCAGATAATTATAACTTTTATCATCTTCAATAGCATTAAACCATATAAGCAATATAATTACCAAACATAGAAACATATTTATACACAATAACACAATAACACAAGATATGTTGACTAGGGAACCTCTTGATCAAAGAGTAAACCCCAGTGGGAATGATGCCCACAAAAGATGCACTAATATGAATATTCCTTGTGAAAGGATGGAATCTGTTAGGAGTCTTATGAAATACATTCAGTACATATGAATCCCTGTTAGGTGATTTTGAATCCCTATTAAAAGATTCTAACCATGTTAAGAGTTATGGAAGATAGAAGGACCCACTACGCAAATAGCTTCAGGGTAAGATCACTAAACACACTTTCCAAATAATCTTTTCATTAATCAATAGAATAATATGTTACCTCTTCTCTGACTATGCCAAACCGTACTCACTGTTACATCAGATCTCAATTTCATATCTTTGTACTTTGCATGTCTTCCTTCACAAATTCACTTTCATACTTAGCTCTTTTCTTCACTTCATGCATATAGCATCACACATAATCACTACTTCCACACCAAATCTACATACCACATCCTCAAAACAAGGAAATACATTCCTTCCTTTATACCACACTCAAATAATTACAAATGAGTCGACATATAATTACAAAATAAATGTTTCCACATGCTACACCAAAATTACACAAAACTGTCAGCTTCCAAATACAATAAATCTTCACTCATGCGACCTCAAAGTCTGCACTATTATCCACATCACTATTAATGTGTCTTCAAATTCCCTTTAACTGCACAAAACTAGATTCCATCCCGATTAGGAGATATCATCCGATTTCCACAAACTGCAACTCAGGAACACTGTCTGAATACTGCTTCCACCAAAATGATCATAACTTCCATGAATAAATGAATTACTATCTACACACCTAACCATAGACACATAACATATCAAAGAGTATATCCTCAACATCACATAGCTCCAACTGCAATAACCCACATGTGCAAATCATACTCTATCTGCTTCTCTGCAACTCTTCGGTAAATCACTATGTTGACATCAATGACAATCATAGTCATGAATGCAACAATCTCCCCTATTGGCATTGATGGAAACATAGATGAAAAATATCCAATGTTCCAAAAATCTAATACTGTAACACTGCTTCTTCAAATCCTCTTCATTAATCAAATCTTGCTTCGTTATCCTAATCAGTTCTCTCCAACACATGTCTCAGATTGTTTTTCATGTATACTTCTCCCCTATTGACATCAATGACAAAAATTTCATCACTATGTCAACAACAACTCAATGTCAAAAGACACTTTTCAAAAACTATATTTACTAGAGTCCTCATGACTTAGCTTAGATACACATACTCACCCATAGAGGAAGTACCAACATCCAATCCACAAGAAAGATAAGGCTCATATACCATTGGACAGATGCAACCAACTACATCACTTCTCAAAAGTACGTTGGGGCATAACCCCAAACATACCTCTTAGATACTCAAATGTATCCTTAGGCAAAGGCTTTGTGAATATATCTACTATCTACTCCTTTGTACTTATGTACTCAAGTCTAACATCTTTCTCAACAACTTTCTCTCATACAACATGATACTTAATTTCTATATGTTTTGTCTTAGAATGTAATATAGGATTCTTAGACATACTAACTATACTGGTGTTGTCACAATGTATTACAACATGCTCAACAAATTTAATTCCAATAGCCTTCAGCATTTGCTTCATCCAAATTATCTGGTTACAATTGTTTGCTACTACTACATATTCTACTTCTGTTGTTCTTTGTGAGATACAATTTTTCTTCTTTCTTAGCCAAGAAACTAATCTTCCTCCAAGGAAAAATGGTCCACCACTGGTGCTTTTTTTATCATCAACACTACCTCCCCAATTAGCATCTTTATATGCACATATGGTAAAATCATCATATTTTTCATACCATAGTCCATTGTCCATTGTGCCTCTTAAATATCTCAGTATCCTCTTCACTGTTGCATAATGTGATTATCTAGGTTCAACTTGAAATCTTGCTACAATTCCAACAAAATGTGCTATATCAGGTCTTGTATGAGTCAAATATTGCAATCCTCTAATTATAGATCTGTATTTCTTCTATTCTACTGCAAGAGTCTCATTTGTTCTAGATAACTTATGTCCAGTTACCATGGGTGTTCCAACTGGTTTAAAAATTCTCCATTTCAAATCTTTTCAACAAGTCATTCAAGTACTTTGTCTGACTTACAAAGATACCATCATTGTTTTGTGTTATCTGTAATCCCAAAAAGTATTTCATCTCACCAATCATATTCATTTCAAATTCAGTCTTTATTTCATTAGCAAATTTGTCACTAGCTTCATCTTCTCCTCCAAAGATAATGTCATCAACAAAAATAACTATAACTAACAAACCATTTTCAATTTCTTTTGTATACAGACTATTGTTAGCTGTTCCTTTTAAAAATCTCAATTTTAAAAAATACTTATCCAGTCTTGCATACCATGTCTCCTTCTTGAGTTAGAGGAAAACCTTCAAGCTACTCAATGTAGACTTCTTCCAATTCTCCATTCAAAAATGTTAACTTCACATCCATCTGATATACTTTGAATTTCTTGTAAGCTGCATATGCCAAAAACATTCTTACTGTTTCAATTCTTGCAACAGGTCCAAAGGTTTCTTCATAGTCAATTCCTTCTTCTTGTGAGTAACCCTTACATACCAATCTTGATTTGTTGCTTACTACTCCTTGTTCATTCATCTTGTTTCTGAATACCCATTTAGTTCTAATAACATTCTTGTCTTTAGGTCTAGGGACCAATTCCCATGTCTTGTTCTTTTCAATCTGATCTAGTTCTTCTGTCATAGCATTAGTCCAACTTTCATCTTCACAAGCTTCATTAGTAGTCTTAGGTTCAATTTTAGAAATCAAACATAACTATTCTTGTGCCTTATTTCAAGTTAGAACTCCTCTTTTGATGCTCCCAATAATCTTTTCAAAAGGATGATTCCTTAACAAGCTCTTGCTAGGTGTCACTGTCTCAGATCTCTCTTCAGATGTAGGTTCTTTCATGACTATGATTGTCATTGATGTCAACACAGTGATATTCTAGAGTTTAGCAGAGTAGCAGGCATAGTTTTGTTTTGCGCTCATGTTACATTGTAGATTGAGTTATGTGCATTTGATGGTATGTTCTTTTTTGTGTTATTAGCCTATGGTTAAGAGTGCAAAAAGAAATTCATTTATTCATGAAAGTTATAAGCATTTTGGTGGAAGCAGTATTCTGGCAGTATTCCTGTGTAGTGATTTTTGGTAATTGAAGGATATCTCATAACCGAGATGGAATCTTATTTTGTGTAGTTAAAGGGAAGTTTGAGACTCATTGGTAGTGATGTGGTTCATAGTGCAAACTTTGAGGTCACACAATTGGAAAGTTATTGTATCTGGAAGCTGACAGTTTTATGTAATTTTTATGTAGCATGTTGAAATTATTATTTTGTATTTACATGATGACTCATTTGTAATTATTTGAGTGTGGTATAAAGGAAGGAATTTTTTCCTTGTTATTAGTGGATAGTAAGAGTTTTAATATTAAGTTTTGAAAGTTGTGATGTGAATGTATGCATGAAGTGAAGAAAAGAGCTAATTCAGTGATGAAGGAAGACTTGCGAAGCACAAAGATCTGGATTTGTGATCTTGTGTAGCAGAGAGTGTGGTTTTGGCACAATGTGAAGGAGGTAACATATTTCATATTATTTTGTTGAATAATCCTAAGATCTATTGGACAGTGAGTTCAGAGATCTTGCCTTGAAGTTGTTTGGGCAGTGGGTCCTTCTGTCTTCCATAACTCCTAACAGGGTTAGAATATTTTAACAGGGATTCAAAATCTCCTAACAGAGATTCATATGTACTAAATGTATTTCATAAGACTCCTAATAGGTTCCATCCTCTAACAAGGAACTTTCATATTAGTGCATCATTTTGTGGGCATCATTCCCACCGGGGTTTACTCTTTGATCAAGAGGTTACGTAGTTAACATATCTTGTGTTATTGTGTCATTGTGTATGATTATCTTTCTATGTTTGGTTACTGTATTAATTATATGGTTTAAAGCTATTGAAGTTGATAATGAAGTTAATGTTGATAAATGGTTTAATTATTAGATAACTGATTCACCCCCCCCTCTCAGTTATCTTGGTGGTCTTTACTTTCTAACAGCTTCTCTCCAGAATATCTTCGCTAAGTCATTCTCAAATATCATAGCTCTGGCTACTTTAGTTATTGATCTGTTTCTTCTTTTTGCAATACCATTTTGTTCAGGTGTCCTAGGGGCTGAAAACTGTCTCTTAATACCATTCACTTCATAAAAGATGTTAAATTCTTTAGAAGTAAATTATCCACCTCTACCTGATCCCAGACATTTAATATTCATTCCAGATTCATTCTCAACTTTGTTCTTAATGATCTTAAACTTATCAAATTCTTCAAATTTTTCTTTAAGAAATGTAATCCACATCATTCTTGTAAAGTCATCAACAAGAATCATAAAATACCTTTCTCCACAGAATCCTCTAGTCCTTGTAGGACCGCTCAAGTCTGTATGAACAATCTCCAACTTCTCTGCTGATGTAAACTTCTTGCTAGGAAATGAGCTTCTCTTGTGTTTATCCATCACACATTCCCAACAAATCATGTTAGTAGGCTTCATAATTCTAGGAAGATCTCTTACTGCAAGAGTATTACTTACTTTCATAATGTTATCAAAGTTTATATGACAAAATATTATGTGCCATAACCAACTGTCATCAATCTTAGTAATCAAACATGTCATCTTAGTAGGATTCAACTGAAATACATTACCTTTTGGTTCTAGATCTAGTACCAATCAGATTTCCATCTCTATCTTTTATCACACATATTTTCTCAGTAAACCAAACTTGATATCCCTTATCAACTAATTGTCCAACACTCAAAATATTATGTTTCAAACCATCCACAAATTAAACATCATGAGTATTAGTTTTTCCATCAAGAGTAATAGATCCTATACCTTTAATCAGACAAGGTGCATTATTTCCAACTCTAACAACTCCTCCATCATAATTGTTAAACTTTATGAGATTTTTCATGTCTCCAATCATATGATGTGAACAATCACTATCTATAATACAATCTACTTTATTTTCTACTTAAGAAACTAAAGTCTTTGCTTCCTTAATTTTAGTTTCAGGATTTTCTTCTTTAATTTCTACAAATGCTATATCATCATTATTCTTAGTATCACTTTCACCTAAGGTTCTCTCTATACTAGCTTAAAGTTCTTCATCATTAGCATAATAACATTCCTTAGATCTTCTAGGCTTAAAATTGTTTCTGTACTTCTTAACTCTCTTAGGACATTTAGATGCAAAATGACCATATTCTTGACATGTCCAACATTTAAAAAAATTCTTACCGCCTGGTTCTCTCTTCACAAGAAAGACATTACCTTCTTCAATCTTCCTGTCTTTTTCATTTCTAGATCTGATGCTACCAGTATAATCTCCACTCACACTGATGCTTCTTGACAATGTAGGATGAACACTAAGAGCACTGAATGTTGTCTCCATTCTAGGTAAGTCTCCTAATAACCTCAGGTTCATTTCAGCTACTTCCAATCTTCCAAGAAGAGTCTCTCTTGTAAAGTTTGTAGTACAAGGTATGACTTGTTAAATCATTTGTGTTGTCAACTTAAATGTAGAAGTCAATGTCCTTAGAATTTTCCATATCCCTTCATTCTCTATCTTTGTTCCTCCACAAGATTTTATACCTGCAATAGTCTCTGACATTCTACCAATATAGCTTCTAACAGATTCATCTTCCATCATTCTTATATCTTCAAAACCACATATCCAATTATGTAATCTGACTTTCTTTGCATGTTCATGACCTTCAAACGTTGTCTATAAAGCTAACCAAATTTCATGAGATGATTTCAAATATTTTACTTGACTGTACTCATTCTTTGGAATGACTGACAAGAGTACTTCTCTAGCAATTATGTTACACATGAATAGATCTCTTTCATCATTAGTACATGTTTCAATGTTATGCTCATCAATGATAGTCTTCTCATGCTTTGTAATCAACCAATACCCTGGTCCTAAACACAGTAGATGTGTCTTCATCTTTTATTTCCAACTGTCAAAATTTACTCCATCAAACTTGAGGCTTTCTTTCCTGAAATTCACCATGGATCTCCGTAAGCTATTAAACTTTTCCTTCAAGGACCTTCCACTCTGATACCAATTGTTAGAAAATAAAGTCCACCAAAATAACTAAGAGAGGGGGGCTGAATCAGTTATTAGATATTTATAACCTTTATCAACTTCAATAGATTTTAACCATGTAAGCAATGTAACCAACAACCATAGAAAGATATACATGCACAATAACACAATGACACAAGAAATGTTGACTAGGGAACCTCTTGATCAAAGAGTAAACCACGGTGTGAATGATGCCCATAAAAGATGCACTAATATGAATATTCCTTATGAAAGGATGGAATCTGTTAGGAATATTATGAAATACATTCAGTACATATGAATCACTATTAGGAGATTTTGAATCCCTGTTAAAAGATTCTAACTCTGTTAGGAGTTATGTAAGACAGAAGGACCCACTACCCAAATAGCTTTAGGATAAGATTTCACGAACTCACTATCAAACTGATCTTGTATTACTCAATAGAATAATACCAAAAGATTACTAACCTCAACAATTCAATACTCCTTCTCTGACTATGCCAAACCACACTAACTCCTTCTTCAT
The DNA here is from genome assembly GCA_027943335.1 of Chamaecyparis obtusa. Taxonomy (NCBI): domain Eukaryota; kingdom Viridiplantae; phylum Streptophyta; class Pinopsida; order Cupressales; family Cupressaceae; genus Chamaecyparis; species Chamaecyparis obtusa. Next base: position 814,175 of record BSBK01003219.1, on the reverse strand, counting down.
ATCTCGATACCAGATCTCAGTACTTTGCATATCCTCTTTCAACAATTTCACTTTCACAATACACTTACATTCATCACATTCCATATTAAAACAATGAATAAATTCCTTCCTTTATACCACAATCAAGTAATTACAAATGATTCAGCATACAAATTATAAAATAAACGTTTCCACATGTTACATCAAAATTACAGAAAACTATCAGCTTCCAATCAATATAATTTTTCACTCATGGGACCTCAAAGTTTGTGATGTTATCGACATCACTATCAAAATGTATTCAACTAATCTCTAACTGTGCATAACCAGATTCCATCCTGATTAGGAGATGTCATTCGATTTCTACAAACCACTACTCATGAACACTGGCTGAATACTGCTTTCATTGATTTCCTCATAACTTCCAAGAATAAATGAATTATTGTCTATGCTCTTAATCATGATCTAATAATACATCATAGAATAAGTCCTCAACTACTCATAGCTTCATCTTCAATATCCCAAGTGCGCTAACTCAAACACTGTCTGCTTCTCTGCTAATCTTCAGTAGATCACTGTGTTGACATCAATGATAATCACAGTCATGAATGCAAAAACTGCAATAGAATGGCTACTAATACTCCCCCATAGGATATATTCAGCATTCATTCCTAAAAAATGGTATTAAGATACAATTTTCAGCGCCTAGGACACCTAAAAAAAATGTTAGTGTAGAAAGGAGGAACAGATCAGTGACTGAAGCAGCAAGAGCTATGGTATTTGAGAATGACTTGGTGAAGATATTCTAGAGAAAATAATTGAACACAATAGTGTATATAATGAGTAGAGTACAAATCAGAGCAGACACATAAAAGATACCCTATGAACTATGGTTTGGACATGCACCATCAGTTAAGTATTTTAGAATTTTTGGAAGAAAATGTTATATTAAGAGAGATGATGACATTGGAAAGTTTGATCCTAGAAGTGATGAAGGTATATTTCTTGAATATTCATTGAAGAGAAAAGCTTACAGATGTTACAATAAGAGAACTAAGACTATTGTTGAGAGCACAAATGTAAAAGTTGATGAAAAGTTTAGAATTTAGGAAAGAATGCTTGATTATGAATCAGATGAAGGAACTCAGTGTAGACCTAATCTAGAGACTACTAAGCTATTCTATGTAACTGGCAGTGATTTATTGAATGAGAGCCACAGTGAAGAAACCATTGAAGAACCTACAACAAAAGCAAGTATTGATACAATGACACCTAACAAGAATCTATCAAAAAATCATCCTATTGAGTAGATTATTGGAAGCATAGACATAGGAGTTCTGACACAAAATAAGGCAAAAGAACAGTTGTGTTTGATTTCTCAAATTGAACCTAAATCTTCTAGTGAAGCTTGTTAAGATGAACATTGGATTAAATCCATGAAAGAAGAATTAGATTAGATTGAAAAGAACAAGACATGGGAATTGGTCCCTAGACCTAAAGATAAGAATGTTATAGGAACAAAATGGGTATTCAGAAACAAGATGAATGAACAAGGAGAAGTGTTAAGGAACAAAGCAAGATTGGTATGTAAAGGATACTCACAACAAGAAGGAATTGACTATGAAGAAAATTTTGCACCAGTAGAATGAATTGAAATAGTAAGAATGTTTTTGGCCTATGCAGCTTACAAGAAATTCAAAGTGTATCAGATGGATGTGAAGTCCACATTTCTAAATGGAGAATTGGAAGAAGAAGTCTACATTGAGCAGCCTGAAGGTTTTCCTTTAACTCAAGAAGGAGACATGGTATGTAAACTAAAGAAAGCTTTATATAGACTGAAGCAAGCACCTAGAACTTGGTATGCCAGATTGGATAAGTATTTGCTAAAGTTGGGATTTGCAAAAGGCAAAGCTGATAGCAACCTATACACAAAGGAAATTGAAAATGGTTTTTTGGTTGTTGTTATTTTTGTTAATGATATTATCTTTGGAGGAGAAGATGAAACCAGTGATAAATTTACAGATGAAATGAAGATTGAATTTGAAATGAGTATGATTGGTGAAATGAAACACTTTTTGGGATTGTAGATAACACATAATAGTGATGGTATCATTGTAAGTCAGACAAAGTACTTGAATGATTTATTAAAGAGATTGTGAATGGAGAACTGTAAACTAGTTGGAACACCTATGGTAACTAGACACAAGTTATTTAGCATAGATGAGACTCCTATAGTGGAACAGAAGAAGTACAAATCTATGATTGGAGTATTACAATATTTGACTCATACAAGACCTGATATAGCACATTCAGTTGGAATTGTAGAAAGATTTCAAGATAAACCTAGAGAATCACGTTATGCATTAGGAAAGAGGATACTGAGATACTTAAGAGGCACAATTGAGTATGGATTGTGATATGAAAAATTTGATGATTTTACCCTATGTGCATATACAAATGCTGATTGGGGAGGTAGTGTTGATGATAAAAAGAGCACCAGTGGTGGAGCATTTTTCCTTGGAGGAAGATTAGTTTCTTGGCTAAGAAAGAAGTGAAATTGTATTTCATAGAGTATAGTAGAAGCAGAGTATGTGGCAGTAGAAAACAATTATAATCATATAATTTGGATGAAGAAAATGTTGAAGGATATTGGAATAAAATTTGTTGAGCCTGTTGTTATACATTTTGATAACACCAGCATAGTTAGTATGTCTAAGAATCCTATGTTACATTCTAAGACAAACCATATAGAGATAAAGTACCATGTAGTGAGAGAGAAATTTGTAGAGAAAGAAGTCAGACTTGAGTACATAAGCACAAAGGAGAAAATTGTAGACATATTTACAAAACCTTTGCCTAAGGACACATTTGTGTATCTGATAGGTATGCTTGGTGTTATGCCCTAGCCTACTTTTGAGAAGTGATATAGATTGTTGCATTCATCTAGTGGTATATAAGCCTTATGTTTCTTTGGACTAGATGTTGGTACTTCCTCTATGGTGGAGTATGTGTATCTGAGCTGAGTCATGAGGACTCTAGTGAATGTATTTTCTGAATAGTGTCTTTTGACATTGAAGTTGTTGTTGACATAATGATGAAACATCTATCATTGATGTCAATGGGGGAGAAGTATACATGAAAAACCATCTATTGGAGAGAGTTGAATAGGAAAACAAATCAAGATTTGATTGATGAAGAGGACTTGAAAGCATTTTCAAAGCGGCAGTGTTGCAGTGTTGGAATTATGGAGCTTCAATGTTTTTTTATCTATGTTGCCATCAATGCCAATGGGGGAGATTGTTAGGAATCAATGTTGAATATGTCCTGTGGGGGATTATTCATAGCCATTCTATAGAAGTTTTTTTTGCATTCATGACTGTGATTGTCATTGATGCCAACATAGTGATCTACCGAAGATTAGCAGAGAAGCATACAGTGTTTGAGTTAGCACACTTGGGATATTGAAGATGAAGCTATGCGAAGTTGAGGACTTACTCTATGATTTTCTATGAGATCGTGGTTAAGAGAGTATAAAAAAATTCATTTATTCATGAAAGTTATGAGGAAATCATTGGAAGCAGTATTCAGGCAGTGTTCCTGAGTAGCGGTTTGTGGATATTGGATGATATCTCCTAATCAGGATAGAATATGATCATGCATAGTTATGAGGTAGTTGAAGACATGATGTTAGTGATGTGGACATGAACACAAGATTTGAGGTTGCATGAGTGAATAATTATCTTAATTGGAAGCTGACAGTTTTGTGTAATTTTGATGTAACATGTGGAAACTTTTATTTTGTAATTTGTATGGTGACTCATTTGTAATAACTTGAGTGTGGTATAAAGGAAGGAAAGTTTTCCTTGTTTTAATGTGTATGTTTTTAATGAGATAGGGAATCAACAAATTGTGAAAGCAATTTGTGGAAAGAGGATATGCGAAGCTCAGATATCTAGTATTAAGATTTGAAGAAGCAGTTGGTACAGTTTGGCACAGTCAGAGAAGGAGTATTGAAATGTTGAGATAAGTAATCTTGTGGTATTATTCTATTGAGTAATACTAATATCATTTGGATAGCGAGTTTCATGATCTTACCCTGAATCTATTTGGGCAATGGGTCCTTCTATCTTCCATAACTCCTAATAGAGTCCATCCTCTCACAAGGAACTTTCATATTAGTTCATCTTTTGTGGGCATCATTCCCACTGGGGTTTACTCTTTGATCAAGAGGTTCCCTAGTCAACATATCTTGTGTCATTGTGTTATTGTGCATGTATATCTTTCTATGGTTATTGATTACATTGCTTACATGGTTAAAATCTATTGAGGTTGATAAAATTTATATTTATCTGATAATTGATTCACCCCCCCTCTCAGTTATCTTGGTGGACTTTACTTTGTAACAAAAAAAAGGTTTGTATGAGTGGTTGGTTATGCCTTTTGGTTTAACTAATGCACTGAGTACTTTTATGAGGTTGATGAATGAAGTTTTGAAGAAATTCTTGGGTAATTTTGTGATTGTATATCTAGATGATATTTTGATATTCAGTAAGACCAGAGAAGAACATTTGTTTCATGTTAGACAATTTTTGCAGAGACTGAAAGAAGAAAATTTGTTGATAAATCTGAAAAGGTGTTCATTTATGAAAGAGGAGATTATGTATTTGGGATTTGTAATTTTAGCAGATGGCTTGAAGATGGATCCTGAAAAGGTTGAAGCTATTTTGAATTGGCCTATACCTGTGAATGCTAGTGAGGTAAGATCATTTCATGGTTTGGCAAGTTTTTACCAAAAGTTCATAAAGAATTTTAGTTAAATTTGTAATGCTATGGCTGAGACTATGAGAGGAGATAAAAGAGAATTCAAGTGGACACATGGAGCTGATAAAAGTTTTTAGACCTTGAAGCAGAAGGTTGCTGAATTGCCTATTTTGGCATTACCTGATTTTAGTAAGGTATTTCAAGTGGAATGTGATGCAAGTGGAAGTGCAACTGAAGATGTGTTGAATCAAGAAGGTAAACCTATTTCTTTCTTTAGTGAAAAGTTTAATGATGCTAGAAGGAAATATTCTATGTATGATCAAGAATTCTATGCTATTGTTCAAGAACTAAAGAAATGGAGACATTATTTGATACCGAGTGATATTTGTGTTGTATACTAATCATAAGGCTTTACAATACTTGGGTAGTCAGAATAAGTTGAATCAGAGACATATGAAATGGGTTGAGTATTTGTAGAGTTATACATTTGTGATCAAACATAAAAGTGGAGTCACTAACTGAGTTGCTGATACATTCAGTAGAAGAAGATCTTTGATGACCGAGATGAAAACTGAAGTTCTTGGTTTTGATGAGATGAGAGATTTGTATGAAATTGATCCGGATTTTTCTAAGCCATGGAGAAAGTGGAGAGCACCTATTCTAGATCAACCGAGTACAAAATGGGAAGAATATTTCATTCAAGAAGGTATGTTGTTTAAAGGTATTCAGTTGTGTATACTGAGAGGACAAATGAGAACTAATTTGATAAAGGAGAAACATAGTAGTGGTTTGGCTGGACATTTTGGAATTGATAAAACTTTGAATTTGCTTAAGGAGAAATACTTTTGGCCACAATTGTATAAAGATGTTGAGAAATTTGTGAAAAGTTGTGGAATTTGTCAAGTTGCAAGAGTAAGTTAGAATACTAAATTATATACACCAATTGTTGTGCCTAAGAAGCCTTGGACTGACATGAGTATGGATTTTGTTCTTGGCTTACCAAAGAAAGTAAGAGGTAATGATTCTATATTTGTTGTGGTAGATAGATTTTCAAAGATGGAATATTTTATACCTTGTAGAAAGACATCAAATGCAGTACATGTAGAAGATCTTTTCTTTAAGGAAATTGTCAGATTGCATGGATTACTGAGGAGTATTATCTCTGACTGAGATAGTAAATTTGTTGGATATTTTTGGAAGACCCTTTGGAGAAAGTTTGGCACTAAGTTGAAATATAGTTCTACATTTCACTCACAAACCGATGGATAAACAGAAGTTGTAAACATAAGTTTGGGAAATCTTTTGAGATGTTTAGTTGGAGACACACCTAGAAATTGGGATTCTATGTTGGCACAAGCAGAGTTTGCATACAATAATTTAGTAAATAGGAGTACTAGAAAAACACCCTTTGAGATTGTGAATGGCGTACAGCCAAGAGGCATATCTAATTTGAGGGACATTGCTGATGAAAGTAAGAGAAGTGCTGAAGGATTGAAATTTGCTGAGTACATGAAGACATTGCATGAAGATGTGAAAATCAAACTGGAAGAGAGTAATCAGAAATACAAAGACAGAGCTGATAGATCAAGGAGAAATAAGACTTTTGATGTTGGTGATGAAGTGATGGTTCATTTGAAGAAAGTTTGATTTCCTATTGGAACATATGGGAAGCTGAAGATGAAGAAGTTTGGACCGTGCAAGATTTTGAAGAAATTTGATAGTGGAAATGCATATGAGATTGAGTTACCTGATGACATGGACATATCACTAATTTTCAACATTACTGATTTGTATGAGTATCATGAACCTAATGAAGACATGACAGTATTGATGGAATATCCTAAGAAATAGAATGAAGTTGAACAAATTTTGGAACAAAGAGTTAGCAAAAGAACAAGATGAAAACAATATATGGAATATCTGGTAAAGTGGAAGAATAGATCGATCGAAGACAATTCATGGATTTCACAATTTGATTTGATGTAGCTCAGACCATACCTACTAAATGATTCAAAGAATCATTTCTAAACAACCCCAGGTTTCTGATGCAGGAGTATCTCAGGTCGTTGGCAATCCTGTGTCACCAAAAATATTTTGAAGTTTGTCTATGTTGCTCAGTTCCTTGTTTGACCAAGTTGGTTGGTAGTTGGCTGGTTTCCTTTGGTTACCAAGTTTGGATAGTTATCTCCTAGGTGGTTGGTTTTTTCACTGGCACTCGGCGATGCTTGTTTGTTGCTCGGTCATCCTTTCTTATCGAGTAGTTTATTCTGAGTTTATGTTGAGGCCAACTTGTACATCGATTATGGGTCACATGTTTAATGCTGGTATCCATCATTGGGAAGCATGTGGTCCCAAATTTGACCATTCCTTCTATTGATTATGGATCTGAAGGCCGACTCAATTTGGTAGCCTCTTGTATAAGTATAGTTATTTGGTTTGAGTTTAGGGTGTCAATTTTGATAGAAGATAGAAGATAGTAGAATCAAGATTGTTGGTAGATGCTCACATGCTTGAGGACTTCTGTAATTCATTGTAATATTTGGTTGTAACTGGGAAGGCCTTACAGCCTAACATGTATGAATCAATTTGAATGAAGTTAATATATCAGTTATCCTACTTTCTCTCTCTCACTGTGTTGTTGTTGTTGTTTCTTTCATGTGTTGTTGAGCAAGGTGGATTAGGTAGGGTGTGCCATTATTCTAGCTCCTGCCATACTCTTTTGTGTCAGCATGCTACATCAATTCATGTATTCATTAGAATATCTATTTTGTGAGTTGATGCTAGTGTTCACTCTTTAGGTGAAGCCTAACTTTATGAAAAGATGGTTATGTCTCCAATGAGAAATCTATACTTAAGGAATAAGTTACTACTTGAGAATTTTTTTAAGAATATGTGTCTTTGGCATTGTTTTCAAAGAGGGAGAATATTGTTGATGCACTGAGAATATCAATGATAATTGTAGAGGGAGAATATTACTGATGCAATGGTGTTGCATAGAGAGAAGATCAAGAAAATAAGTTGTCAAAGAGGGAAATGAAGAATATAATAAAGAAGAACATTGAATAGTAAAAGAGAGAGAATATGAATAGAGAAGATAAATCTCAAAGGGAGTACACAAATGACAGTGAAATGTTACTATCATAAATTGAACACTAAAGATTGTTAGTATTACCATCAATGCCAATGAGGGAGATTGTTACCATAACTGATGGTGGTGATGATAAAGACTGACCAAGATCAGAAGAATAAAAGATAGTAGAAATGTTAGATCAGTTATTATCTTTTCATTGATGTCAAGAAATTGATATCTGGTTTATATTGTGTTTCCATATCATTCGGTTTATGATATAAGTGTGAATGAGTTAGGAAGATGAAGAAGTGAGATGTTATGAAGATGAAGAACTTAATTTGGAAACTGATTAGATTAGACAATAGTAAGATTATGATGAACTAATTGTTTTATACCTAACATATGATTATATCAAGTCCGTAAAGTTTGGTAATGAAGATTTGTCAAGTCGGTAAGTGAAAGAGTTTTGGCTACTAAGAAGGAAAATTCATTAGGTAAATGTAAAAGGTAAAAGAAAGTATGTTTCAGTAAAGGTAAAGGAATGCAGGACACTGAGAAGAAAATTTTTAGACACTGAGTGAAGTTAACCAAAATTCAGAGTTAGCCATCGAGCAAGGAACATGAATTAAATAAGGATTAGAATGACATTTAATGATTAGCTATGATTAGCTGGAAGATCATGATGACAAAGGAAAGTTAGTTATGAGATATACAATCAGGAAAATTCAAGGTGATGATCTATGCCTTAGATCTAAATGGTTAAAACAAAAGGAAGATGTTTCAAGAAAATTCAAGTTTCTAGGTGAAAACAAAATGTGTTACCGAGATCTAGATTCAAGGTATAATGAATTAGATGGCTAAGATTAATCAAAGGAAACCATAATATAGGAGATTAAATGAAAAAACATATCTATATAAATGATGGATTTGTATGAACAAATGGCTAGAAAATTGAAGAGTTGAAAAGTCACTAACTGATGCAATAAGGAAGGAAAGGATAAATTCTGAGTCAGAAAGAAGGATTCGATGAAGTGTTGAAGCTAGTGGAAAGTGAATGATTGAAGTGAAGATAGAAGAGTGCACAAAGGATCTAGATATGAAAAGATAGTTGCGAATATATAGGTCAAATTATTTACTATTTCTTATTAGCATTTGTAATAGAGAAATCTCTTAATCGAGTGGACTTAACAGTCTTATTGTAAAATCCTTGCAAAAGGTAACATTCTAAAGAGTGTTTGAAGTCCTCTAACAAGGCCACTCCTAATAGGGTGAAGGTCCTAACATATCTTATTTAAATCCCTTGACCGGGTCACAACTATTAGTGTGCATTGTAATTCTTAACAGGATCGACTCTTAACTGAGTATACTTCAAAAGAGTATTTTCTTTAGTGGGTGAAAATTCCCATAGTGGTTTTTCCCAAAGATGGGTTTCCACATTAAATATTACTGCTACATGTGATGAATTATTTATGTGATTGATTTACTAATTGTTAAATTTTATTTACTATTGTCAGTAAATAGTGAATTGTGTTTAACCGAGTTAATCAAAGAAAAGTTTTTGAAGTATAGCAAGTCAAGGATTACTAATTCACCCCCTTCTTCGTAGTCCAACAAACAACATATGAAGATTTATTGATCTCTTAAGATAGAAAGTGGTTCTCAAGAATGATCAAATTATAACTTTAAATAAATGCTAAAAATTACAAATTTATTCCTTCTGAGTGCTTTAAAATAAGAGAAGTTTGATGTTTATAAGTTATGAGTATATCTGATAGAATAATGAACTTTGCAACTTTAGAAATATTTCCTAAAATATGAATTAATATTTTGACTAGTCCTTTATCTAATATTCGGCAGATAGAGTCAATCCTTAACCAAACCTTCATGTACAACTCTTTGAGACGGTGAATTACACACCATCCACTACCATATACACAAAAAATCTTTGTAGAAAAAACCTTGGTTTATTTGAATTTAATTTCAATGAGAAAATCAATTAGATAGAGTTACATAGAAAACACTTCACATGTAATCTCTGATGATCCTAGATTAATACTACAATTCAGTCTAACACCAAATAATCAAATGGTATTAATAAATTTTAGAATCATTAACCACAGAGGACCCATTTCATCAAAAGTAGGTGAACTTACAATCTTCAATTTGGATAGAAAATAGGGTCATCCTCACTATCCTTCTCTAAAAAAATTGAAGATTCCTTTGGGGTCTTCAAGTTGTCATTAATCCATTTAGCAATTTGTAAATGGGAGGGCCAATTAAATTGTGGAACTTCAGATACATTTATGAGGAGATCTCACCACTTCTTTCTTGTGACAACATGGACTTCAATAATTTATTCTCCAAATAAATAATCTTATCTAGTAATACATTAAACTCATCGATTTTGAATTCCTTTCATCCTTTTAATTGGGAAACAATTATTCATGATAGCTCTTCATGTTCTCCTTTATTCTTCAAGATCTTTTGTTCTTCTTGCTTCATTAGCAATTCTAGTAGTTGAGGAATGCTTAGAAAATATGAAGTCATATAACTTCCGTTCAATCTTCCCCTCTTCTTGTTCAATATAACTAAAATTATTAGAAATTATCTCCAACATTTGTGTATTTTCCTTTATCTATGGTGGCGCATATGGATCCCTTCATGTTACTTCATACAATTTATTTAATTCATATTGGTGATGCTTCAATTTCCTGGGAATCTCTTTCAAAAAAGGCTTATTCTTCTTAAAAGTATCTAATATATGAGTTAGGCTATTATAGCCTACATGAACTTCATCACATCTCTTCAAAATGCATTTAACCTAGAAAGATAATATGTCCTCTAAATTCATACAGACACATTTTTTATGAGTAGCCTTAGGTTCGCCTGAGTCTTTATCCTTTTGTGTGGGCTCTGCTACTATCTAGGGAATAGATTTTTGGATCATCATGGACCTATTGGAAGCTAGACTATTCAACTAGATAATCTCATTTTTCATAGGTGACATCTCCAAATATAATTCATTTATTACCTTATTCATCTTCATCTCCCTAATATGTAATTCTTCAACCTTGTCTTGCAAATATTTAACTTGAGCACTATTAAACATGGCCCTATGTATTAACTCTAAATTTGATGCCAATGGGTTGGTATTTTCAATGGTATGTACAACATCCATACCCTCTGAACTCTTTGTTATATCAATGAATTTGGGTTTTTTGTCTCCTTTGAAACTGACCCATGTGGCTAGAGTCTCTATTTTAGGATTGAACATAGACCCTTCAATTTTCTCCAAGGTGTCAAATTACTCCATAAATGAGAGGTCATTCTATTTTCTGACTTGTTCTAATAAAAACAACTCTTTTAAAGTGAGACCTGGAATAATTAACATACTACTATCTTTAACAATTTCTTTGGATTCATGCTCATTACATGTGATTTCATCCAAATGAAGCTCATCAATCATTTGGTTCACAATTTCCTCATGTTTGGATTCTTCAACTCCCATGAGTTTCATTTTCTTATTTTCTTAAAAATCCCTCATCTTTTACTACATCCAAAAATATGGAACTCTAATGTTTTAGTGAAGTCATCTTCTTGAAGGAACCTGAGAGAAATATATTCTCTTTCATCATTTGTATCAATTGGAGACTCATCCTTAAGAGTCTAAACATTATAACAATGGGATTCATTTTGGAATGTTGGGGATGACACCTTTGACTTCATTGCTCATTTTAATTCCCTTAATATATGTGTAAACTTTTTTGAATCACATTCATCATCTTAAATATTGTATGAAACCAATGGGACAACATTCTCTTCTTATGATACTCGAGGAGGAGAGTCTTAATAAGACTCTTGTAGAAGTAATTTTCTGTTGGAATTAGGAGAGATAATGTACTGAGAGGGGAGGGGTGAATCAGTGCCCACAAAACTTTTACTTATAAAACTTTCAGATCTAAAACACCAAACAGTAGTAACCTTGCAAAATATCTTGTATCTAATTCATGTATCATTCATCCATTCAACTTGTGAAAGTAAATAACATGAAATCAACAATATAATAGTCCCATAACACAAGTATTTTGGTAATGCAAAAACCCTTGTTAGAAGGTAAAAACTACGGTGGGGATGACACCTACAAATTCTTCACTACTACAGATAGAAAAGGTTTTCCTATTAGGGGTACAAGTTTTGTTCACTTCTGGTGATCTTACCCTATTAGGAGTAACATATTAGATCAACTAGATCTAGCTAGTTATAGGATTTTAGCAACACTACTTGAGTGTGCACTCGATTAAGAGATTTACAAAAAGACTGTCAAGTCTACTCTATTAGGAGATTTTACCAAAAATCTATTACAATGACTAGAAAGCAATAGGTAACTATCTGCTAATGAAAACTCAACTTGTCTGATATAGATCAATAAAGTACTAAATATATATCACCTTCTACTATGATGAATCTCTTCTCTGAACTACTTGGTTAGCCTGCTATGATTCTTCTCAATCTGATTTCCTCTGAATACTATTCTTCTCTATCAACTGATAATATTGAAAGTTGGCTAGTGCTTCAAGTGCTTCTTTGCTCATACATCAGTTCACATAAAAAATGATGTAAACATACAAATATATATCATACTACTTTATGCCGCTGATACAAAATTAGGTTTCAACAACTTAGAGAAAAACCCTAAGAGGTTTCAACAACTTAGAGAAAAACCCTAAGATCTACAGTGTACAAAAATAACCTAGATCTAACATTTACAAATAATCCTTGATCTTGGTAAAACATTTTCTGATTATGTTGTAACTATTTGCATAGGAGAATGTGCCATTCCTAATTACTATGCCATTTTTTGTGATCCTCGATAAACACTGTATAAACTACTCGGTGATTATACTAATGATCAGTGTTTACTATCTCTCGGTATTGGTGTCTGATGCTCAGTAAAACTATGTGGTGCTTGGTATGAAGACTTAACCAACTGGCTTGTATTCCTTACAGTTACTGACTTGGTAAATATAAGTAATCGACCGATGTCTTTGATAACCTTTGATACTAATGACAAACTTTAATGCTCAATAGAGATAACAATCTCCCCCTTTGGCATTAGTATCAAAAATTGAATGTATATAGACCATATGTCTCAAAAATTATATCTCCGCCATATACATATATATATCAACAAATTTCTAAATACTCCCCCTCGGTGCATGCTCTGGTAATGTGTAGTATACTTAGCAAAAAAGTTACATATTTGGCATAAACATGTTATCCCCCTTTAACTTCATCTTCTATATACATGGTTTCCCCCTTTTTGATATTAATGCCAAATACAAAAATGTATACTTACAACTTGTCAAAAATGTGTTGATGGGTTTTCTTCAATGACTCCAAGAGGTTTTCTCATTCCTCTTTCAAGTTGGTGAGAGCAATGTGCTCAAGACCGACTTGTGCATGCATAGAAAATATGTTGTCCAACACAAAAATATTTGGTGTTGCAACAAGCCTTTGTGCCCTGACAATATGTTTCTCAAACAATTTTAGGTATGGAAGGAGTTCTTTTTGCAACTCAATAACCTAGTCAGTTATCTGCTCTTCTTGCTTCTTGAGATCTACTATCAACCACCTAAGTTATTGCACTCTAAGTATATGCTTTGAAAAAACTTGTGGCTCAGTTGTAGCTGCATTTTCACTGACTGTAATTTCATTTTTAAATTGTTTAATCTTTTCACTGATCTCTGTAGTGAATGTTCCGACAGTGCATAGCTTAAACAAGATTTGGCAAATAGAATTAGTAATACATTGAATCTGAATTATTACCTTTGAAAGTTTAACCTTGTTAATAGCCACTTCTTGGTTGATTCTCTTAGCAAGTCTATCTTGGATCTTGGACTCTTCCCTTTCCTCTATTCTTTTGTCAGCTTTAATATTTGGTTCATTTATCTTCTTGGTAAGTGTTTCAAGTTGATCCATGATCAGAGTATCTTCATCTATGTTCACCTTAGGTACTACCTATTGTAAGATATCTTGAACATTTTTTAATACTTCCTTGTTCTTATTCTCTTTCTTCAACTTCTCTTGTGTTGTTTTTCTTGTATATAATTCCCCATATTTTCTCAATTCCTCGGGGCTAAGGGTCCTTGGGTCACACTCGGGTATCGCAATGACTTCATCTAGAGTGACCGGTCATTTTTGTTTCTTCTTCTTCTTCTCCAGTGCAAGTGGTGACTTCTTGGTAATGGTGACAATAGCTTTGTCATCTTCCCTCAAAGTGTTCTACTCGGTTGACACACTATCTTCCTTCTTCTTCTCCTTGGTAACCTATGTGTTAGTTGAATGAGGTGGACCCTCAGATGTGATGTTAGGTGGGGTATCCTCAGTTGCCTTAGGCTCTTCTTTTGTCTTCATTTCTATTTCAGTGGCCTCTTTTCCTTTAGGCTCATTTTTCTCTGCAGGTATCTCAGTGCTTTGTTCCCCTATTGTATCTTTAGGTTGCTCGGGGTCTGAGCCATTGGGTTTTTCCTGAGATAGAATCTCTACGGCTTTAACAAGTACATGAAGCTTACCTGGTAGTGATGGAAATGCACACTCAGTAACTTGTGCTTCATCCTATGTGTTGTCTTGTGCATGATTCACATCATCATATTCATCCCTATCATCAAGATCACTGTTTGTGATGTCCTCAATGAGTGTATCCTTGTCATTTGTATCCTCAATCTGAATCACTTCTGGATTTAGTGCATCCTGTGAACTGTTCTTGATTTCTTGACCAATTGTTGTATTAATTACCTCGGTAAGTGATACCTTTGACTCTTTAATCTTCTTTTCTACATTATCCTCAATGAATATTCCTTTACCTTTTGAAATCTATCTCTTTTTAGACAAATTTTGAAATGCAACTTTCTCATTATGCTCTCTGACAGCTAAAAGTGAACTCCAAATAAGTTGACTAGACTCATCAAGATTTTCCAGATTCTCATCTATTATTTGCATAGCTCAGTTCTTGACTTTGAATCTCTACACTTAAGTATCCATAAGCTCTTTAATCTCATCAAGAGATAAGTCTGGTGCAATTGATACAAGGGCATGTTCCCTCATCCTCTTCTTGGTGTCCAAGGCATATGACCACTTTTGATTTATTCAGTCCTCTAATGTCTTGGGCACTAATAATTCAAACTCTAGTGGAACTTGTTTGAAGCGTATCATCATCTAGATGATGGCTTCCTCAATTTTTTTTTGGTCTTCATTTGACATACTGTCAAACTTAATAAGTTTTGGATCTATAATATTTCCATTCTCGATTATATCTTCAATAAGCTCATCAATTGACCTATTCTTATTACTAAAAACCTTGAATTGACTGTTGTCATCTTCATCATCCTCAAGGTCTTCTCTATTTCTTATCAATTTTCTCCTTTTCTTTGGTGCCTCTGCTATAGATTTGGGTCCTTTCTTTACATAAGTCTTTGTTGGTGTAGTAGCCTTTCATTTTGCTTCCTTCATAGCTTCCTTCTTCTGTAGTGGTGAAGCTATAGTTGATGACCTTGTGTGTGCACCTTTTTACATTGGAAACTATCTCTTCTTTCGAGCTTGAGTGGGAGAAACCGGTATAGGTTCGTGTTCTTCTTCACACTCATTTTCTTCACTATCATATGGTTTGTCAGCCAACATTAATTGACCTTCATTTGTAGCCTCAACCGGTGACTCCTTCGAAGAGTCAGATTCATTCCCAAACTTCTCAGATAAAAACTTCTTCATTGTCTTTTCTTTCCTTGTCATTTTACTAATGACCAAACCTATTTTAATTATAGTCTTAGCTTCTTCAAAGGTTCCAAACCTTTCAGCTTTTAAGTCCTTTGGTAATGCTAGTAGTGCCTTAATAGATTTCAAACCGAAATTGTGATCCATTTCATAGCCCATAGGTGCTAGCCATTTTATTCTCAGCTCAACTACTTTAATTATAGTGTGGTTGGTGTTCACTAAGAAACAAATATCCATCTCATATTTTTTGACCAATGAACTTGGAATTATACTTCTTAAACTCATATTTACTTTAAAATCCTCAAAATAATTATCTATAACATTCTCAGCATTATCTCCTAGACCTTTCACAATCTCAAAAATTTGTGAAGTGATAGGTGTGTCATATATATAGTCAGTGTAACCAACAGAGGGAAAGAATTTTAGGAGATAGAAAAATAAATCTACAAGTAATGATCCAAATTTATAGGTATTGGAATTCTGTGTATTGATTATTTTCATGTTTTCTTCAACCTGTCTCAGTAGCAGCTCAACAAGGTCTATCTGATGACCCTTGTTTATCAATTTGTGAGCCATGTTGACTATGCTATAGGGTACATTGTTTAACCTACTCGACTGAAATATTTTTTACCCAATCACATGCACTACAAACTTAACTTCATGACCATAATAGATAAAATATTCAGTGCTCTACCATCCCATGCTGCACCAGTACTCTTTTCAACATCAGCTCGGGATAAGCTATGAAATGCTTTGGTTTTATTGGTTGTAGGGTAACCAATAACCCTACTAATCATTCTTTTTGTAACCTTGATTGGTCTATCTAGCTAGAATGTGCCCTCATGATAGTAGCTCAACACAACCCTAATCCATTTGTTCTTAAACTTCTTCAAGAAATTTAGGGCATTGGTAAGACCAAGTGATTCAACAATTTTGTGCTTTGGTTTCATTTCTATTTTCTCATCACAAAGTGCCTGATACATAACATACATATCAAAATCACATATTTCCCTAATTTTATAGTGTATGTATGATCATATATCTTCAGTTAACAAAACCCTAGGTGGGATGCTTGAAAAAGCACCCACTGAATCCATTTTCGAAGCAACTTCAGGGTACAACTTGTAAGGTGGTTCCTTGTAGCTTACTGACACTATTAAATTAACTTCTTCTTCCACAAGTTTAGAAGAACTCAAAGTAGATGCCATTTCAACAAACTAGGTTTTTTGATAAGTACGAGAAATATGCTCGATAGGGTTTCAACTTACTCAGAATGTATTGAAGAGTGTGCTTGGTTTGATCTGGAGCTACTTGAATTTTCTTGAAAGATTCTTGCTCAAACTCACTCTATGAAATTTAGCTCTCCGAAATTGCAATGTGAAAAATAAACTCTATCTTCCATGTATTTATAGAATTTTTGATATCCCCGCTCAAAACTTTATGCAATAAATTCTTGACCTAGTTTCCAATCCATGACAACTGTCAGCTCGATGATAGCTACAATCTTTCATTAGCTTGATTAACACAAGACTTCTTTTCTTGGTTGATACTATTATTCGGTTAACCTTGAATAGTGATTATCGATGGATAACCAATGCTTGGTCTAACTTTTACTGACTATGTAACTTTGTTAGCTCAAAACATATAAACCATAATACATCTTTATTCATGCAGATTTGGTATGTGCACAACATATATAAGGAACTATATGTAAAATGTGATCATTTTGAAATGTCAATCCCATACCTACTTATATCACCTTAGGTGGAGCTACCGATGTCATCCAATCCAGTGGAAGAGGTTTCACCGACAAAACTACTTGACTCAGCATTCTCATTGGATGCCTTCTTCCACATGCTATTCCTTATTCTCATGATATTTGCAATAGTGTTTCCATTCTCAAATACATGACCTTCTTCTGGTGCTTGGTGTGTGTGTAAAAATTGTACCTGATCTGTAGACACAACACTCAGTAAAACATTAGAGGTTAGCAAAAATCAAAATCGTGCAAAATTGAAAGCTATCTAACCAAGCGATTTACTGCCTTCTAGTAGGTGAGAGATTAATGTTCTCAGATTGTTATCGAGATCAGTGACCTAGACGACACCTAAATGAAGGATTTGAATGCAATTCTAGATATGGAATAAATGCAATTAATCTATATTTTTGATATTTTATGATGCAATAAGAATGATAAATTGATATGATATGAATGCTAATATGAAATTGATATGCTATGAATGCTATTGAAAACTGATATGCTATGAATCTAACAATGATATGTAATATGAATGCAAAAATAAAATTGATCTCACCAAAAATGCTGATTCACAAGAGCTTTGATTCTTCAATTCCAATTCTCTAGCGTGATTGTGCAAAATATGAGATGATTTGTGAAGAGTTGAGCCTTTAATTTATAGAAATCCAGGGCTTTGGAGGTGCATGGGAAAAAGCCATAAATCACTCAAATAACTCAACTTGATTTTTGAGTTATTTTTAAATAAAAGATAATTAACTCAAAAAACAAGCAAAAGCTAAGTTTTAACTCAAAATAGAGTTTAACTTTAATTGATAATTGATAGTTGTTTGCTTTTATGATTGTGCATGTTTTATTTATGAATTAATTTAATAATAAAGTGATTTATTTCCAACTTAACTGCTTTTAAAAATAAAACAATTGATTTATGGGTTAGTCAATTATTTAATCAAAATTTTATTAAAAACTATATTATTAAATAATGACAACTTGCTTTAATTAATTAAATAAGAATTTAATCAATTATTCACATGATATTAGATTTATTGTCAAAATTAAATAATACAATTAATAATAGATATAATTAAATTTAATTACACAATTAAGTGGCAAATATTAAATCTAATTAATTAAATATGAAAATATTCAATTAATCAAACTTTAGGATAAATGTGATTTATTGCCAAATAATTATAAAATTAAAGATAATTAAGATAATTAGGAATATTACTAGGAATATTCTCCGATGCAAAATTTAAGATAATCAATTAGATTTGATGATGTTTAGATGTGCCTTAGATTAGGACTTTGATGTCGATTTCATATGATTTGATGATATAGGAGGTTAATGAACTTATAGCCCATTTTTGGGGTATTACATTTTGCCCCTCTTTGAATTACTGTGCGAAGCGCAGTGGTTCAAAGATAGTCTGTGTTTGATAAAGATATGAAACTGATTCAAAAGATAAACCGATCTCAAGATAGAAACCGATTGAAAGATATTGAGATAGGAGTTGATTGATATTGAATTGATATGGAGATAATAGGTCTTGAATGACCAAAGATAATGTTCACTGTAGCAGCAAATGAACCTATGATTGCGAAAAAGTGTCAAAATGCCTGATTCTGAACCTTAGGATTGATAAGAAGTGAGTGACCCATTCTAGACTCGATTGTCTTAGCAGAACTAGCAAGTATCACATCCAAACCCTTCAGTTGTCGAAGAACCAAGGAAAGAACACTATGATCTGATGGTTGCAAAAACTGATACAGTTTACAAGATTAGGAGAATACCAAATTGATATGGATCTTGATGAATCTAATATGCCCCAAGTGATGATAGATTTGCCCCGAGCGATGAGGACTTTTGATGAATCAGTAACTAGACGTGATTGTTATCTTGATCACTGATGAAAGATATTGATAGATTTGATCGATAGAATTTGATTTACAGACTTTGAATGATGTGCAATACCATGCCCCCTTCGGGATTAAAATTGAAATCTGACAAGAAAAAGTCAGCGTTGATAGTTTAGAAGCATGTTAATTGATTTGAGAAGTGGTTATATACGTCCGAGAACGCATTCTGCATCGTTGGAAGGTCCCAAAAGACCAAGTTTGACTAGGTTTGACCATGAGTTGACCATGGTTGACCAAGTTGAAATTTTGATAGTTTGATGTAAGATAATCAGTTAAGTTGAATACTAGATTTCTGTGATGATTGAAGGTCGAATATGCAAGTAGTTAATAATATGAATGATCTCAGATTTGAATTTTGATCCCGAAAAAGGATTCTACTTGCTATTTCATTGGAGGAACCTTCGTGTGAGATTCAGCTCTTGTTAGACTTGAAGATGCGATTTGAAAAATCATTTAAGCATTGAAGTTCATTTAATCATTGTGAGATCATGTAAACATGCAAAATGCAATGAGACATGCAAAATGAAATGCAACCTAAGACCTAGGACCTAGTCACTGATCATGTGTCGATTTGTTATCATCATTGAACTTTTAGGTAACCAGATAAATCAATACAATGCCCACTAGCCATGAAACCATAGACATATGAATATCGATTTGTATGTGCAAGAATCAATACAACACCCACTGGTCAAACAACCATGGACATATGAATATTGATTTTAGTTGTTGAATGTCGGATTAGATATAAGCATCAAGGCACAAATGCCAGGATGACCTGAATATCATGTCCATTTTGATATAGCAATTTGTACAAGCATCAAAACATAAACATTGTGATGACCTGAGTATGCCTTGCATTACAAACACATCAAACAGTCAAGAGATCATTCTAAATCCAATGTGAATTACCCGTAGTGACCCTTTATCGTTCACATCCTTAGGCAAGATTGCGTTCCACAGTAGGAGAAAGAACTTACTCAAAAAGATAATAGTTAGATCAAACTTCCTTGAATTGTCTGGGTATCAATGGTCGAGGTACGCATGGCCATCCAATTCAAGATAGAGGCTCTTACAATCGGACACCATTTCAATCCAA
The DNA here is from genome assembly GCA_027943335.1 of Chamaecyparis obtusa. Lineage (NCBI taxonomy): Eukaryota > Viridiplantae > Streptophyta > Pinopsida > Cupressales > Cupressaceae > Chamaecyparis > Chamaecyparis obtusa. The sequence continues at coordinate 793,823 of BSBK01003219.1, read as the reverse complement.
AATTTCCAAAGCTGTTAGATTTTCACATACAAGCAGAAGACAAAGAAAAGATTATGCCCCCAGTCATCACTCTCTAAATCCTATAAAAGACATCATCGAAGAGCTTGAAGGGACACAATACGCAAAAATCTCAATGCGAATCAGTAAGCATACAAGGAGATAAAAGCATGAAAAGAGCATAGATTTTTTTTTCAGTTGAGTTTTGATGTTTGATTGTTGTTGATGCAAAATCCTTTCTGGAGACGAGACAGACTGACTGACTCAACTTGAAGCTTCAAAGGACTCTGAGTGGATATGACACGTCTAAGATACATGGGAGACCATAGGATATGACATTGATTGCCCCCAAGTGTGAAACATTGATAGGATACAGACGCTTGAGCTGGTTGGTGTACAGACCGACTTATTGAAAACCGGAAATGCAAAAACAAACCGGGAGATATGTACAAACTAAAGCAAGACTGAAAGCTGGGAAAGACCAAGATTGTGCTAATAGATGGAGCATTTTGGAACAAGTGGTGCCTTTTTGCCAGGTTTTCACCATCTTGGTAGAGATTCTATTTTTGCTACCAAGGTCCCTATTTCCAAGTTTCCACCAAGGCTCTTTTTCTTCTTTTTCATTTTTTTTTTTGTATTTTTCATTTTTTCAATTTTTTTGTATTTTTCATTTTTTCAATTTTTTTGTACTTTTGATATTTTTTTATTTTTTTGTGAATCATCAAGGCGCCTATTGCTAGGTTTTCACCAAGATGTTCATTTTTTCAGGACTTTTTCCGATTTTTAAGATTTTTTTCAGGACATTTACCAAGCACTGAATGCCTTAGGCATAGAATTTCTTCAAATGGAGAACATTGATTGGTTCTCGGAGCTGTTCTCCTTCAGTTGTTGAGAGTTGATAGGCACCAGAGCCAAAAGTAGCAGTGATTACAAAGAGACCCAGCCAGTTGGGTTTGAACTTCCCCTTGCGTTCTCGATGTGATTGATTTTTAGGATTTTCTCTCAAGACTAGATCACCAACCTAAAATTCTCTGTGTCTGACTTTCTTGTTGTAGCCTCTAGACATTCTTTTCTGATACACTCTGAGATGATCATATGCTGCTTGCCTGCGTTCATCTAGTAATTCAAGTTCTTGTAACCTAGACACTCTGTAGTCTTCATCAGTGACAAGTCCATGCGTTCTGATTCTGAGTGATGGGATTTCAACCTCAATAGGTAGTACTGCTTCAAACCCATAAACTAAAGCAAAAGGTGTAGCCCCTGTAGGCGTTCTGATACTAGTTCTATATGCCCAGAGAGCTGGATTGATCATCAGATGCCAGTCTCTTCCTATTTTATTCACTGTTCTGTGCAAGATCTTCAGGAGATTTTTGTTTGAAGCCTCAGCTTGTCCGTTCCCTTGAGGATAGTAGATAGATGACCAATGTTGAGTAATTTTGAACTTGGCACATAAGTCATCTAGGTCCTTGTTTTTGAATTGTCCCCCGTTATCTGTGATTATAGAGTGAGGGATCCCATATCTGCAAATGATGTAATTCAGGATGAACATAGAGATCTGTTTCCCCGTTGCTTGTGTTAGAGGAACTGCTTCTACCCATTTTGTAAAATAATCTGTAGCTGTGATTATATGGGTATGTCCATTAGAAGAGTGCGGATGGATAACACCTATGAGATCAAATGCCCATTGTTGAAAAGGCCATTGTGTAGTAAAGGGAATCAGATCTCTCCCTGGAGCATGAATCAAGTTTCCATGTACTTGACACTGTTGATAGTTTTTAGCAAATTTAATAGCTTCTTTTTCCATTTCGGGCCAATAATACCCAGCCCTAATAATTTTTCGAGCTAACGTTAACCCGTTTGAGTGTGACCCACATATACCCTCGTGGACTTCCTCTAATGCACGTTGAGACTCTTCTCGTTCTAAACATCTAAGCAGTGTACCATCTAGACCTCGTTTGTACAGATCATTACCAATGATGACATATCGGGATGCGGATCGGATAAGGTTTTGTTTCTCAAAACGGTTAAAGGACTCAGGGATGATTTGGTCGTGGAGATAGGAGAACAAATTTTTGTAGCGAGATGAGTCATAACTTACAACAGTGCAGATCATGCGGGTTTCAGGGGAGTCATATGCAGGATAGGATAGGGCTTCCACCAGGAACTCGTAGCGTAGTTCATGTTCAGGCTGTTGTAAAAGAATAGATAATGTTGCCATTGCATTAGCAGCCTTATTCTCCATTCTGGGTATTTGCTCAAATGTGATAGAGATGAAGTATTTCTTTAGATCATCGACCATTCTCTTGTAAGGAATGAGCTTTTCATCTTTGGTTTGGTACACATCATTGACCTGGTGGATGACCAGTTGTGAGTCTCCATGAATGTGCATCTCTATAACTCTCCACTGTATTGCCATTTTCATACCATTGAGAAGTGCCTCATATTCAGCAATATTGTTTGTGCAAGGAAACTTTAATCTGAATGCTTTGGGTATCGAGTATCCTTGAGGAGTAATGAACAATATGCCTACTCCGGATCCATTCTGTGTGTAGGAGCCATCAAAGAATAATCGCCATGCTCTAGAAGAGAGGTGCATGATAGAGGAATCGGGAAATTCCATTTGCATGGGTGTATCATCAAACAGTGGTGCTTCAGCTAATTGATCAGCAATGACCTGTCCTTTGATAGCTTTTCTTTCAACATATTCAATGTCAAATTCGCTCAAGAGCATGACCCATTTAGCTAGTCTACCTGTGAGGGAAGCTTTGCTTAGGAGATATTTCAGTGGATCAATTTTAGCTACCAAATGAGTAGTATGAGCTAACATGTAGTGTCTCAATTTCTGTGATGCAAAGATCATAGCGAGACAGGCCTTCTCTACCATTGAGTAGTTCTTCTCATAGGCCACTAAAGTTCGGCTGATATAGTAGATGGCTCTTTCTTTCTTGTTCTCATCATGCTGTGCTAGCAATGCCCCCAGTGATGTATCTGTTGCGGAGACATATAATATTAATGGCTTCCCATGAATAGGAGGCATCAATATAGGTGGATTTGATAGATACTTCTTGATATGTTTAAAGTTGTTCTCACATTCTTCATTCCATGCAAAGGTCACACCTTTATGTAATGTTTTTGTAAAAGGCTGTGAGATGTCCGCTAGCTGTGATATGAATCTTCTGATAGATTGAACTCTGCCTTGCAACGTCCTCATTTGACTGATATTTGTGGGAGGTTGCATCTCTATTATAGCCTTGACCTTAGCTGGATCAACTTCAATGCCTTTCTTGGAGATGATGTATCCTAGGAGCTTTCCAGAAGTGACTCCAAAAGCACACTTTTTAGGATTTAGTCGAAGACTAAATTTTTCCATTCTGTCGAGGATCATGCTCAAGTCTGTTAGATGTTCAGTTCTAATCATGGATTTTGCCAAGGTATCATCTACGTAATCCTCCATTGTTCTATGCATCATATCATGAAAAATAGATGTCATTGCTCTTTGATATGTAGCTCCAGCATTTTTGAGTCCGAATGGCATAACATTCCAACAGAAAGTTCCCCACGCACATGTGAAAGCTGTTTTCTCTTGATCTTCTGGAGCAATTTTGATTTGGTTGTATCCAGAAAAACCATCCATAAGGGAATACATTTCATAGCCTGCAGTCATGTCCACTATCATATCAATGTTAGGCAGTGGAAAATCATCCTTAGGGCATGCTCTGTTCACGTCTCTAAAGTCCGTGCATACTCTGATTGAACCATCTGGTTTGGAAATAGGTACAATGTTGGAAATCCACTCAGCATAGTCTATGACACGGATGAGTCCAGCTTTTAGGAGTTTTTCTAGTTCTTCTTTGACTAAGAGTGCAACATGAGGATGCATCTTTCTCAATTTTTGTTTGATTGGTTTTACTCCGGGAGCAATGGATAGATGGTGCATAATGAGATTGGGATCCAATCCTGGCATATCTGAATATTTCCATGCAAAGTTGATCTTTTTCTCTGATAAGAAGGTAGTGAAGTTTTGTTTCTCTTCGTCTGATAGAGATTGTGCTACATGTACCAATTGTGGTTCCTCTGTTGTACCCAAATTGATGGATTGAGTTGGCTCAATCAGAACTGGAGATCAATCCTGTAAATGACTTGGAAGGACATCAAATATCTCATCCTTAGGTGCCTCAGAGAGGTTTTCACCTTCAGATACATCTTTTCTTTTTACTTTTGTCGGTTCTGAGACTGCCACAAAGTGGTTTTCACCCTCAGAACTCTTTTTCTTTTTCTTTTTACTCTTGTTTTTCTGACTAAGATATTTGATGTCCGACTCGGTCATGCTGACACTCGGTTCACTGATGGAAGTACTCATAGGCTCAACTGCATTGAGGTAGCAGGCAAGAGCATAGTCATTTGGGAAGGTATACATACCATGGTTTGGGTTGGTGGAAGTTTGGTCGATAAGATCAGGGCGTTGGATAGTCAAAGCGGGAAAGGCTTGGGATATGGTGTTCATGGATGTGGATATGTCATCATTGGTCCTAACCTGACGCTCAAGTTCAAAGGTGATATTACAACTCAGAATGTTCAATTCGTGAATAGGCTCAACATCATCATAGGAGTCCTCTTCAGCCATAGGTGGATTAGACACATTAAGTTCATTGTTTCGCTCTAGACCTACGTTGGGTTGAGAGACATATTGGTGAATAACATCAATAGATTTCTCTGTTATAAGCTCATCTTCTTCGGGAATGGCACCCCATTCATAATCATTTGACTCATCTTCTGATTCAGAATCTCTAGGAAATCTTAGAAAGTGCGTGAAATCAGGATGAATACCCCAAGAAGTATTACCCTCAATCTCTGACTTGAATTCATATTCATGGGAATTAGTGTCAGAATAACTACCCCCTGCTTCTTGATCAGTTTGATTGCCTTCGAGATTGGCTGGTTCTTGTGGTACAACCATCTCTTGCGCTACAGTAGGTTCTTGTGTTTCTACTACATTAATTCTTCTGATAGGATCATCTGTATCATCAAGAAGATCTTTGATCTCTTTAGGCAATTTTTCATAGGGGATAAGCTCAGAGCTATCTGAATCATCATCAGAGGGTTCTGTTTCTTCTTTCTTAAGAAGGAGTTCTCCTGGTGCAATTTGTTCTATGACATGAGAACAACCACCTCTGAGATGATAGGGTTTCTTTTTAAACCCTATGCCACCAGTATCTTTTTTGGCTCGACCACTATGTGAAATGGGGGTCACAAGACCCTTTCCCCTAATTCCTAGAGGTCCTTGACCAGAATATCCCATCTTGGCTATCAATTTGTTTCCTAGACCATATGAATTAGAAGGGACTGTAGGTGCTATAGATTCACTAGGTTGAACAATTTTAGATTCAGAATCCTCTTTATATAGCCATGCCAGCACAGCTTCATCCTCTTCAAATTCTTGTTTAGATACTTGCTCCACCACAAAATGTCTTTTTTATGCTTCCATAGGTTCCTTAGGTTCTGATTTAGACTACTTCAAGGATTGGCCATATGACTTAGGTGAGATTGGGAGAGATGTTAGAGACAAGACTGGCTCTATAGTGTATTCTCCCATCCCATTTTCTTTGATATTGATCTCTTTAGCAATGTCATCCATCTTAGATGTGGAAGCCACATTTTGTTGCTTGATGGAAGATTCGCTATTATTGGGAACAAGTTTATCGGCACTTTCCTTCAATGTATTGCAAGTTGTACTCAGATCAGCTGGGATAGTAACCTCCACTCCTTCATAGGGAAATTTCAAGCATTGATGGTATGTTGAAGGAATAGCCTGCATTTCATGGATCCAGGGTCTCCCTAGAAGGATATTATAAGCCAATGGTAGATCGAGCACCTGACATGTGGTATCTTTGATGACTGGACCCACCCGGATGGGCAAGACAATGGTGCCTTTAGAAGCTCTTTCTTGTTCATCATAGGCTTTTATGGTGATCTTCTTTCGAGGATCAATAGCCATCTCTGAGAATCCCAACTGTGTGATTAAGTTGTAAGAACAAATGTTGAGGCCTGCGCCCCCATCTATCAACACACGTTTGACTCGACGGTTCTGGATCAAGACTTCTATGTGCAAGGGCTGATTATGTGGGTGACTTAGGGAGTTGTCATCCTCTTCTGAAAAGGAGATATATTGCGGAGATGTTAGATGACCAACCATAGTTTGGAACCTGTCTAGATCTAGATCATCCGGAACATTAGAGCTGAGCAAAGCTTTGTCTAGGATATCTCGGTGAGCTGGAGAGATTCGAAGTAACTCAAACATAGAGATTTTGGCATTGGTATGCTGGAGTTGTTGTACGATGCTGTAAGATGTAGGTCTGGTATCCTTTGGATTGGAAGATTTCGAGGCAACCTTCTGTTTAGAAGTAGATGTGAGATTGAAAGGTATCTTAGGGACATCAAATGAATTTGGTGTTTGTCCTTGCAGATGCGTCTGAGCTTGTGATCTGGTAACTGCATTAGCTAAGGAATGATTTCTATCTCTTCGTACAATCGTGATGACATTACAGCTCTCAGAGAGGCATGGTTCCACCATATTGATGACAACATCGTTTCCAGGGTAGGCATAGTTGACTTTTGCCCCCATGTTAGGCTGAGAAGTGGAAACTCCCTTGCCATGTTGTGGAAAAGGTTCTGTAAATGCTGTGTGATCATTATTGCTAGTAGGATTATCGATTGTGATGTCCCCTTGATCTATCAAGTCTTGAATGGTATGCTTCAAATGGAAGCATCCATTAGTTTTGTGGCCTTTAGTTCGATGGAAAGCACAAAATTCATTATCTTTCCACCAACATGGTTTTGGATCCGGATCAGGTTTTCGGATTGGTGGTAAAGAGATCATGTTATCAGCTATCAGGGTCCTCAGAGCAGATTCCAAAGATTCTCCCAGGGGAGTAAACTTTCGTTTATTATCCCATCGTTTGAATGGCTTCTTTGGAGATGGTTCAGCAGATTTTTGCTCTGAAGCTTCAATGGCTTTGGTGGCAAGGGTGAGATTGTAGGCCGGTGCCTTTGATGGGGTGTGGATAGTGTCAACAACACCGTCAGAGATGATACCTTTGTTTCTATTCCAGGTCTTGTTTTTATCTTTTGAGCTAGATCCCGATTCAGACTTGTCCTTTTGAAGTGTGATTTCTCCTTTCTTGACAAGTACTTTCTCAATCTTGATTGCATTATCCACCATTTTATCAAAAGATACATGATCTTGCATTTGCAATGGATAGTTGAGCTCTGGAACAAGGTTATTGATAAAGATTTCAAGTTTCTCCATTTCGGAAATTGGTCTAGCATATAAAGAAAACTTCTTTCGCCACCTCTTGAGAAAAGTTAGGAATGATTCCCCTAGATATTGCTTGAGGTTACAGATATCGATCATGGTAATCAGATGTTGAATATTGTAGGAATATTGTTGATAAAACAATTTAATCAATTCCTCAAAAGTTTTGATTTCTTGTGTGAAGAAGCTCTGGTCTCCACCATTAACTTTGAATGAAACAGAAGAAAAGGATGAAGACAACTGAAGAACAATTTGATTTGAGAAAATTGGATGACGCAACCTTGTCAAGATTATGATAGTTTTGAAGATCTGATGAGATGTGGGTGAAGGAAACTGTGCCCTGGATGCATGGGATAGATCGCCCAAAAGATAGCGGACACGAGTTCTCAACACTTAGTTTGTTTTTGAAGATTGATTGATTGAAGATTGATAGTTATGACAAGGTTTTGACACGAGATAAAAAGGACTCAAATTGATCAAACAAAAGACTAGATTGGATTCAAAAGATCAAACTCAGAAAATGGTAGAATGCTCAATAGCTACTGCTTTGTTCCTGACACAATGATATTTTTGACAGATTCTGGAACTAGGTTGGAAACATTGGATATCTTGCAATTTGACAATTTCTGACAACTTTCTCAAATTTTTCCAAACGACACTCTGCAGACTCGTACGACACTGGGTAGTCTATGAAATGATAGTTGCTAAACTCATACGACAGTTGGGTAATACTGAAATGACACTTGACAAAACTCGTACGACTTTTGACTTCCTGAAATGACTTTTGACTCCGGAAAGATTTTACGTCAATTTTTGCAAAATTTAAGGTCTTCAGTTTTGGATTGTTTGCAAATTGTATTGTCCAGATTTTGAAGGTTATACCAGATTTGATCATTTTTAATAGCCATGTAGATAAATAAGCATGCAGAACAGCAAGCAAGTGATTCCAAGCACATCTGAAAATAATGAACAAGGGCAAAAGCAACCTTGCGCATGAACAATCAAGTGACCAAATTGTGCTAATCCCTGAGAGTAATAATTGTGTATGTTCTAAAAAAGTTTTGCAATAACACACATATACCTGAGAATGAAAAATTGGCCTCTCTAGGGTTTTTAGTAATGGTTTGACTCTGCAACTTTTATGATTCAAAGGGGTGAACTCCAATCCCGGCGCACCAGGGTTTTGACACAGTCTGAGAACTTAATCTTCAAGAGCTGCTAGGGAGATCTGACAACCCAACAATGAACCATACCCGTGGAGATTTCTTCCACAAGGACATTTATATAGCGGCTGTCACTACCATGGCGAAAATGGCTATTACCGCTTGAGGTTCCATCAACGCAGTTTTCCCTGTGAAGGGATTGTCCGCTATGGTTAACCCTCTCTAAAGATGACTCACAATAGTATACCACAAGGGGACTTGGCTCCAGATTCAAGGTTTTGACACCTCTTCACTTTTAACCCAAACAAAGAAAGAAGATTAATCCGACACGCTAAGACAAAGTTTTGTTCCACCAAGGTCTGTGATATCAACTCCACGTGATCTATCAACCTCTCCGGGGAGAGAATGTATCAATCAATAAGAGAAGACGCACTAACCAATTTTGATTCACCAAAGCTTGTGATATCAACCCCACATGACCTATCAACCTCTCCGGAGAGAGAATGTGTCGATCAATAAGAGAAGACTCACTAACTAAGTTGAATGTGAAACGCACTAAGTATCCTCCCTACCTACAAGGATTCTATCGTCAAGAAGGATTTCGCTAGGAATCCAATCTCTCAAGAATCACAAATAGTGTTCATAGGGCCTAATTACTATGTGAGCACAGATGTATGTTCCGAAAGCAAATCTACCAAAAGCATCCAAAAAGTAGAAAGAGGAACACTTAACGTTTAAAGCGAATATGAGATGAGTCCACAAGGTGGAACACTTAACACCTCACACAAGCTAAAAATGAGTCCACACCTTAGAAAACAAGGGAGTTCCTAAAAGCACAAAAGGGTTGCCAAGTGGAACATTTAACGCTTCTGTCCTGTTGACCCCTCCCCTTTATGGCGCTGAGATTGCAACCACGGGGCGGAAATGAGGGGCCGGCGGATTAGCGAGTCCAATAACCCAAGATAGCAATCAAGATCAATCACAAGTATTCTAAGACTACTTAATGAATCCTTAAGGGTTCACAACCTAGTATCAATTATGCAAGTGTGTAGAAATAGATCAAAAGCATGAAAAGATGCACACAAGCTTGACACATAAGAGATTTATTTTAAGTCCCAAATCAAAATATTATTAGATGAAGGAGAATACCTGGGATCCTTGCAACGTGCTTAGTAGATTTTACTTGATTTTTAACAATTTTTATTGAGCTTTTCCATGCAAGCAAGTGACGAACTCTCCAACAAGCAAACAAGCAAACAAGATATGCAAAATATATTCAACTTATGAAAACCATAGGGTTAGCTCTAAAAATAAATTATTATCAGTAATAATAACCAGCAATCAAACCAAATGACAACTCATATCATTCATTGAAACATGTAAAAAAAATAAGTGCATACCCATCACAAAACTTTATTTTTTTTGCTGCACTTGACCTAGTCAACAAGATCTAATTTTTTTGATATGATTTTGGCCACAAAAATAGAAATTCAGAATAGAGACCCCTGCTAAAAAATAGAGAGCTTTCCAAAAATGCAAAAATTTTAGAAAAACCTCTTCATTTGTGCCCTAGAGACCCATTTTATCAATACAGACCAGTTTTTGTAAATTGACTATTTGAGCTATGATATCATATCCAAATTTAAAACACAAAGAATGGACCCCCTATATAATTTAAAGAGCTTTCTGAAATTATAAAAATTTTCAAAAAATATTCTGATTTACGTCAGATATTAATTTTTTTCATAATTTCAAGAAAAAATTATTAAAAATTCAAAACATCTCAGAAAATTCTAAATTTTTTACTGTAGCTTCCATGACATGTCACCAACCTGAAAAAAAAATTTCAGATCAAAATTCCAAGCCGTTTGGGAGATAAAATTAAATTTTTGAAACTTTAGGGTTTTAGCTCCCAAAAAAATCAAAACCAGCATGCAAAGGTGGGTTGCCCCACGGTGGGCGCCAAAAATGTGTGTGTAAAAATTGTACCTGATCTGTAGACACAACACTCAGTAAAACATTAGAGGTTAGCAAAAATCAAAATCGTGCAAAATTGAAAGCTATCTAACCAAGCGATTTACTGCCTTCTAGTAGGTGCGAGATTAATGTTCTCAGATTGTTATCGAGATCAGTGACCTAGACGACACCTAAATGAAGGATTTGAATGCAATTCTAGATATGGAATAAATGCAATTAATCTATATTTTTGATATTTTATGATGCAATAAGAATGATAAATTGATATGATATGAATGCTAATATGAAATTGATATGCTATGAATGCTATTGAAAACTGATATGCTATGAATCTAACAATGATATGTAATATGAATGCAAAAATAAAATTGATCTCACCAAAAATGCTGATTCACAAGAGCTTTGATTCTTCAATTCCAATTCTCCAGCGTGATTGTGCAAAATATGAGATGATTTGTGAAGAGTTGAGCCTTTAATTTATAGAAATCCAGGGCTTTGGAGGTGCATGGGAAAAAGCCATAAATCACTCAAATAACTCAACTTGATTTTTGAGTTATTTTTAAATAAAAGATAATTAACTCAAAAAACATGCAAAAGCTAAGTTTTAACTCAAAATAGAGTTTAGCTTTAATTGATAATTGATAGTTGTTTGCTTTTATGATTGTGCATGTTTTATTTATGAATTAATTTAATAATAAAGTGATTTATTTCCAACTTAACTGCTTTTAAAAATAAAACAATTGATTTATGGGTTAATCAATTATTTAATCAAAATTTTATTAAAAACTATATTATTAAATAATGACAACTTGCTTTAATTAATTAAATAAGAATTTAATCAATTATTCATATGATATTAGATTTATTGTCAAAATTAAATAATACAATTAATAATAGATATAATTAAATTTAATTACACAATTAAGTGGCAAATATTAAATCTAATTAATTAAATATGAAAATATTCAATTAATCAAACTTTAGGATAAATGTGATTTATTGCCAAATAATTATAAAATTAAAGATAATTAAGATAATTAGGAATATTACTAGGAATATTCTCCGATGCAAAATTTAAGATAATCAATTAGATTTGATGATGTTTAGATGTGCCTTAGATTAGGACTTTGATGTCGATTTCATATGATTTGATGATATAGGAGGTTAATGAACTTATAGCCCATTTTTGGGGTATTACACTTGGTCTTTGTATTCTTTTCTTAAATAACCAACCTTATGACAATGCAAACATGTCATTCTAGTGCTTGTCTAGCTTCTTGATTGTCCAACCCATCTTTTCCTATTATAATTTGCTACAATGTGCCCATATCTACCACATGTAACATAGTTAACCCATGTGTTATAATCCCAAACATAAGAATTACCTTGTCTCTTTAGTTGATAACGCTTACATTGTGTCTGTTGCTTAGGAGTCCATACTTGCTTCATTTTTGCTTTACACTCTCGTGTAGTGTGTCCATTCTTATTACAAGTATAACATAACTTCTCCATAGTAGTATTGTTAGCATTCTATTTAGCTCTACATTCATAAGGTTGATGACCATACTTTCCATAATAATAGCAATATCCATTGAACTTAGGAGTGATAGGAGGTTTACCTTGTGCTTTGGTTCTACACACATTAGATGTATGTCCCGGTTTTCAACAGTGATAACATGTCAACACTTTAGGTCTCTGATTTTGATTGTTGTTAACCTGTTCAGCTTGTTGTGATGATTCTCCTTTGCCAATATAACCTAATCCAACTCTGCTTCCAAATCTTCTTTCATTAATCAGAAAATCATCTTTTTGGAATTGTTCTCAGCTAGCCTCATCATCTCATTATGCTATTTTTATGCCTTTATTTCATTTCTTAGTTTTTCATTCTCTTCTCTGAGTATTGCAACATCTTCAAGTCTTCTAGACAATTCTCCATTCACTTGGTTGACTTCTTGATTCACAGTCATCATCTGATTAGATACTTGAAAGTGATGATTGTTGAGTCTTTGTATCTCACTCTCTTTAGTGTGTAGTGGTTTAGTTGTCTATCTTTGGTCTTCAATAGCTAGATTCCTTTCTTTCTTAGCTTGTCTAGCATTATTCATTATTTCAACCATTATCACCATCTGAGATTCTTGACTGATTTGTAGTGCTTTCACTTGTTAGGTTAAATGATGAATCTTCTTAGACAAGTTAGAGATTATACTATCAGATCCATAAAAAATATTCCCTGACCTAGATCCAATGTGGTCAAATATATCATCAATTTCATCTTCATGGTAGCCAATCTCATTTTGCAAAATAGCTAGATTCTTCCTTTCAACCAGTAATTTCTTTAGTCCTTCCTTGGCTTTCTTATACTTATTAGGAATGAATGTGAAATGTTTGGTAGCCATTATGTAGTAGTTGTTGTTGCACTCATGACTATGATTGTCATTGATGTCAACAGAGTGATTTACCAGAGACTTGCAGAAAAGTAGACAGTGTTTGGATTAGCACACGTGGGATATTGTAGTTGGAGCTATGCAATATTGAGGATATACTATTTGATATGTTATATTTTTATGTTTAAGAGCACAGAGAGTAATTCATTTATTCATGGAAGTTATGAGCATTTTGGTGGAAGCAGTATTCAGGCAGTGTTCCTGAGTAGCGGTTTGTGGAAATCGAATGATATCTCCTAATTGGGATGGAATCTGGTTTTGTGCAATTAAAGGGAATTTGAAGATACATTTTTAGTGATGTTGATGATAGCACAAACTTTGAGGTTTCACGAGTGAAGAATTATTGTATTTGGAAGCTGACAGTTTTGTGTAATTTTGATGTAGCATGTGGAAATTTTTATTTTGTAATTGTATGCCAACTCATTTGTAATTACTTGAGTGTGGTATAAAGGAAGGAATGTTTTTCCTTGTTGTAATATGGTTGGATGTGTTGATTTATGCATGAAGTGAAGAAAAGAGCTAATGCAGTTGTGAAAGTGAATTTGTGAAGGAAGACATGTGAAGTACAGAGATCTGAAATTTAGATCTGGTGTAATAGTGAGTGCGGTTTGGCACAGTCAGAGAAGAGGTAACATATTGTTGAGATCAGTAATCTTTTGGTATTATTCTATTGAGTAATACAAAGATTAGTTGGACAGTGTGTTCAGTGATCTTACCTTGAAGTTTTTTGGGCAGTGGGTCCTTCTGTCTTCCATAACTCTTAATAGGGTTAGAATCTTTTAACAGGGATTCAAAATCTCCTAATAGGGATTCATATGTACTGAATGTATTTCATAAGACTCCTAACAGATTCCATCCTTTCATAAGGAATATTCATATTAGTGCATCTTTTGTGGGCATCATTCTCACCAGGGTTTACTCTTTGATCAAAAGGTTCCCTAGTCAACATATCTTGTGTCATTGCGTTATTGTGTATGAATATATTTCTATGGTTGGTAATTATATTTCTTACAAGGTTTAATGCTATTGAAGTTTATAAAAGTTATAATTATCAGATAATTGATTCACCCCCCCCACTTAGTTATCTTGGTGGACTTTACTTTTTAAGAATTTGTATCAAAGCAAGAGGTCCTTGAAAAATAAGTTTAACAGCTTAAGGAGAGCCATGGAAAATTTTAGAAAAGAAAGCCCTAAGTTTGATGGAGTAAATTTTGATAGCTGGAAAGAAAAGATGAAGACACACCTACTATGTTTAGGACTGGGTTATTGGTTGATTACAAAGAATGATAAGACTATCATTGAAGAGGACAATCTTGAAACATGTAATGGTGATGAGAGAGATCTATTCATGTGTAACATAGTTGCAAGAGAAGCACTTTTGATAGTCCTTCTGGAGAATGAGTACAGTCAGGTAAAATGTTTGAAAAAATCTTATGAAATTTGGAAAGCTTTACACTCTACTTTTGAAGGTGGTGAACATGTAAAGAAAGTTAGATTAGATAATTGGATATGTGCATTAGAATATATAAGAATGCTGGAAGATGAATCTGTTAGAAGCTATATTGGTAGAATGTCAGAAATTGTTACAGGCATAAAATCTTGTGGAGGAACAAAGATAGAGAATGAAGTGATAAGGAAAATTCTGAGAACATTGACTCTTGTATTTAAGAAGACAACACAGATGATTGAACAAGTTATACCTTGTACTAAAAAATTTACAAGAGAGACTCTTCTTGAAAGATTGGAAGCAACAGAGATGAACCTGAGGTTATCAAGAGACTTGCCTAGAATGGAGACAACATTTAGTGCTCTTAGTGTTCGCCCTACTTTGTCAAGAAGCATCAGTGTGAGTGGAGATTATGCTAGCAGTAGTAGATCTAGAAATGAAGAAGACAAGAAGATTGAAGAAGGTATTGCCTTGCTTGTGAAGAGAGAACCAGACGGTAAGAAAATATTTAAATGTTGGACTTGTCAAGAATATGGTCATTTTGCATCTAAGTTCTCTAAGAGAGTTAAAAAGTACAAAAACAATTTCAAACCTAGAACATCTAAGGAATGTTATTATGCTAATGATGAAGATCTTGAAACTAGTGTAGAGAGAACTCTAAGTGAAAGTGATACTGAGAATAATGATGACATAGGATTTGTAGCAATTAAAGAAGAGAATCTTGAAACTGATGTTAAGGAAGAAAAAGCCTTAGTTTTTCAAGTTGAAAAGAAATTTTATTGGATTATTGATAGTGGTTGTTCACATCATATGAATGGAGACATGAAAAAGTTCATAAAGTTTAACGATTATGATGGGTGAGTTATTATAGTTGGAAACAATGTACCTTGCTTGATTAAAGGTATATGATCTATTACTCTTGATAGAAAGACTAATACTAATGATGTTTATTTTTTGGATGGATTGAAACATAATCTTCTAAGTGTTGGATAGTTAGTTGATAAGGGATATCAAGTTTGGTTTACTGAGAAAACTTATGTGATAAAGGATAAAGATGGAAATCTGATTAGAACTGGATCTAGAACTAGAGGTAATGTATTTCAGTTGAATCCTACTGAGATGACATGTTTGATTACTAAAATTGATGATATTTGGTTATGGCATAGAAGGTTTTGTCATATAAACTTTGACAACATTGTGAAAGTAAGTACTACACTTGCAGTAATGGATTTGCCTAAAATTATGAAGCCTACTAACATGATTTGCAAAGAATGTGTGATGGCTAAATAGAAGAGAAGTTTTTTTCCCAATAAGAAGTTTACATCTACAGAAAAGATGGAGATTGTTGATATAGATTTGAGTGGTCCTACTAGGACTAGAGGATTCTATGGAGAAAAGTATTTTATGATTCTTGTTGATGATTTTACAAGAATGATGTGGATGGCATTTCTTAAAGAAAAGTCTGAAGCATTTAATAAGTTTAAGATCATTAAGAAAAAAGTTGAGAATGAATCTAGAATGAAGATTAAATATTTGAGATCTGATAGAGGTGGAGAATTTACTTCTAGAGAGTTTCAAACCTTTCGTGAAGAAAATGGCATTAATAGATAGTTTTTAGCCCCTAGGACACCTGAACAAAATGGTATTGCAGAAAGAAGAAATAGATCAGTGACTAAAGCATCAAGAGCTATGTTATTTGACATTGATTTGGAGAATATATTCTAGAGAGAAGCAGTGAACACAATAGTGTATACAATGAACAGTGTAAAATATCATAGCAGACACAAACAAGACACCCTATGAATTATGGTTTGGACATGCACCCTCAGTTAAGTATTTTAGAATTTTTGGAAGCAAATGTTATATAAAGAGAGATGATAATATTGGAAAATTTGATCCTAGAAGTGATGAAGGTATATTTCTTGGATATTCTTTGAAAAGAAAAGCCTATAGATGTTACAACAAAAGAACTAAGACTATTGTTGAGAGCACAAATGTTAAAGTTGATGAAAAGTTCAAAATTTAGGAAAGAATGCTTGATTATGAATCAGATGAAGAAGCTCATCGTAAACCTAACACTGGAACTACTGAATTATTTTATGAGACTGGCAGTGATTTATTGAATGAAAGCCACAGTGAAGTCATTGAAGAACCTACACCTAAAGTGAGATCTAAGACAATGACACCTAACAAGAATTTATCAAGAAATCATCCTATTGAGCAAATTATTGGAAGCATTAAAAGAGGAGTTATAACTCAGAATAAGGTACAAGAACAATTATGTTTGATTTCTCAAATTGAACCTAAAACTACTAGTGAAGCTTGTGAAGATGAAAGTTGGACTAATGCTATGAAAGAAGAACTAGATCAGATTGAAAAGAACAAGACATGGGAATTGGTCCCTAGACCTAAAGACAAGAAAGTTATTGGAACTAAATGGGTATTCAGAAACAAGATGAATGAACAAGGAGAAGTAGTAAGAAACAAAGCAAGATTGGTATGTAAGGGATACTCACTGCAAAAAGGAATTGACTATGAAGAAACCTTTGCACTTGTAGCAAGAATTGAAGTAGTAAGAATATTTTTAGCTTATGCAGTTTATAAGAAATTCAAAGTATATCAGATGGATGTGAAGTCAGCATTTCTAAATGGAGAATTGGAAGAAGAAGTCTACATTGAGCAGCCTGAAGGTTTTCCTTTGACTCAAGAAGGAGACATGGTATTTAAACTGAAGAAAGTCTTATATGGACTAAAGAAAGAACCTAGAACTTGGTATGTAAGACTAGATAAGTATTTGTTAAAGTTGGGATTTAGAAAAGGAATAGCTGATAGCAATCTGTACACAAAAGAAATTGAAAATGGTTTGCTGGTTATAGTTATTTTTGTTGATGACATTATTTTTGGAGGAGAAGATGAAACTAGTGACAAATTTGCTAATGAAATGAAGACTGAATTTGAAATGAGTATGGTTGGTGAAATGAAATACTTTTTTGGATTATAGATAACATAGAAAAATGATGGTATCTTTGTAAGTCAGACATTATACCTAAATGACTTGTTGAAAATATTTGGAATGGAGAACTGTAAACCAGTTAGAACACCTATGGTAACTGGACATAAATTATCTAGCATAGATGAGACACCGTTAGTTGAACAAAAGAAATATAGATCTATGATTGAAGGATTGTAGTACTTGACTCATACAAGACCTGATATAGCACATTCAGTTGGAATTGTAGCAAGATTTCAAGCTGAACCTAGAGAATCACATTATGCAGCAGTAAAGAGGATACTGAGATATTTAAGAGGCACAATGGACTATGGATTGTGGTATGAAAAATCTTATGATTTTACCCTATGTGCTTATACAGATGCTAATTGGGGAGGCAGTGTTGATGATAAGTAGAGCACCAGTGGTGGAGCATTTTTCCTTGGAGGAAGATTGGTTTCTTGGCTAAGAAAGAAGTAGAATTGTATCTCACAGAGCACAACAGAATCAGAATATGTAGCAATAGAAAACAATTGTAACTAGATAATTTGGATGAAGAAAATGCTGAAGGATATTGGAATAAAGTTTGTTGAACTTATTGTCATACATTATGACAACACCAACACAGTTAGTATGTTTAAGAACCATGTATTACATTCTAAGACAAAACATATAGAGATTAAGTATCATGTTGTAAGAGAGAAAGTTGTTGAGAAAGAAGTTAGACTTGAGTACATAAGTACAAAGGAGAAGATAGCAGATATATTTACAAAGCCTTTGCCTAAGGATACATTTGAGTATTTGAGAGGTATGCTTGGGGTTATGCCCCAGCCTACTTTTGAGAAGTGATGCAATTGGTTGTATCCATCCAATGGTATATAAACCATATTTTCTTCTGGACTTGATTTTGGTACTTCCTCTATGGGGGAGTATGTGTATTTGAGCTGAGTCATGAGGACTCTAGTGAATGTATTTTCTGAATAGTGTCTTTTAACATTGGATTTGTTGTTGACATAATGATGAGATTTTTGTCATTGATGTCAATGGGGAGAAGTGTACATGAAAAAACTATTTGTACTATTTTAATAGGAAAATGAAGCAAGATTTGATTGATGAAGAGGACTTGAAATATTTTCTTGAAGTAGCAATATTACAGTATTGGATTTTTGGAACATTGGATGTTTTTTCATCTATGTTTCCATCAATGCCAATGGGGGAGATTGTTAGGAATGAATGCTAAATTTTTGGCAGCCATTCTAAAGCAGTTGTTGTTGCATTCATAACTATGATTGTCATTGATGTCAACACAGTGATTTACCAGAGACTTGCAGAGAAGAAGACAATGTTTGGATTAGCGCACGTGGGATATTGTAGTTGGAGCTATGAAATGTTGAGGATATAATCTTTGATATGTTATATGTTTATGGTTAAGAGTGCAGACAATAATTCATTTATTCATGGAAGTTATGAGCATTTTGATGGAAGCAATATTTAGGCAATGTTCCTGAGTAGTAGTTTGTGGAAATCAGATGGTATCTCCTAATCGGGATGGAATCTAGTTTTTTGTGATTAAAGGGAAGTTGAAGACATATTTTTAGTGACATGGATGACAATGCAAACTTTGAGGTCACACGAGTGAAGAATTATTGTAGTTGGGAGCCGATAGTTTTTTGTAATTTTGATGTGGCGTGTGGAAACTTTATTTTGTAATTGTATCCTGACTCATTTATAATTACTTGAGTGTGGTATAAAGGAAGGAATGTTTTTCATTTTTTTAATATGGTTGGATGTGTTGATTTATGCATGAAGTGAAGAAAAGAGCTAATGCAGTTGTGAAAGCAAATTTGTAAAGGAAGACATGCGAAGTACAAAGATCTAAAATTGAGATTTGGTGTAACAGTGAGTGTGGTTTGGCATAGTCAGAGAAGAGGTAACATATTGTTGAGATCAGTAATCTTTTGGTATTATTCTATTGAGTAATACAAAGATCATTTGGACAGTGTGTTCAGTGATCTTACCTTGAAGTTGTTTGGGTAGTGGGTCCTTCTGTCTTCCATAACTCTTAACAGGGTTAGAATATTTTAATAGGGATTCAAAATATCCTAACATGGATTCATATGTATTGAATGTATTTCATAAGAATCCTAACAGAGTCCATCCTTTCACAAGGAATATTCATATTAGTGCATCTTTTATGGGCAGCATTCCCACCGGGGTTTACTCTTTGATCAAAAGGTTCCCTAGTCAACATATCTTGTGTCATTGTGTTATTGTGTATGAATATCTTTCTATGGTTGGTAATTATATTGCTTACATGGTTTAATGTTGTCAAAGTTGATAAAAGTTATAATTATCAAATAACTGTTTCACCCCCACCTCTTAGTTATCTTGGTGGACTTTACTTTCTAACAATACTGTTCAACAAATATCTACATGTGAATCTTCTGATTCTCAATAGTCTTATCTAACTTATACCTCTTCGTGACTTAGATCTTTACCCTTTAGTTGTTAAAATATCTAATAAGAGAGCTAAGCTCTGATACCAATTGTTGGAATTACAAAGATAAGGTACTGAGAGGGGAGGGGTGAATCAGTGGCCACAAAACTTTTACTTATAAACCTTTCAGATCTAAAACACCAAATAGTAGTAACCTTGCAAAATACCTTATATCTAACACATGTATCATTCATCCATACAACTTGTGAAAGTAAATAACATGAAATCAACAATATAACAGTCCCATAACACAAGTATTTTGGTAATGCAGAAACCCTTGTTAGAAGGTAAAAACTATGGTGGGGTTGACACCCACAAATTCTTCACTACTGTAGATAGGAAAGGTTTTCCTGTTCGGGCTACAAGTTTTGATCACTTCTAGTGATCTTACCCTATTAGGAGTAACATATTAGATCAACTAGATCTACCTAGTTATAGGATTTTAGGAACACCACTTGAGTGTGTACTTAGTTAAGAGATTTACAAAAAGACTGTCAAGTCTACTCTTTAGGAGATTTTACCAAAGCTCTAGTACAATGATTAGAAAGCAATAGGTAACTATTTTCTAATGAAAACACAAATTGTCTAATACAGATCAATAAAGCTCTGAATATATATCACCTTATATTGTGATGAATCTCTTCTCTGAACTGCTCGGTTATCCTGCTCTGATTCTGCTCAATCTGATTTCCTCAGAATATTTTCTTCTCTATCAATTGATAATCTTGAAGGTTGGCTAGTGCTTCAAGTGCTTCTTCACTCATACATCAGCTCACATAAAAAATGATGTAAACATACAAATAAATAGCATACTACTTTATGTCACTGATACAAAATTAGGTTTCAACAACTTAGAGAAAAACCCTAAGATCTACGGTGTACAAAAATAACCTAGATCTAACATTTACAAATATTCCTTGATCTTGGTAAAATATTTTCTGATTTTGTTGTAACCGTTTGCATAGGAGAATGTTCCATTCCTGATTACTATGCTATTTTCTATGATCCTCAGTAAACACTATATAAACTGCTCAGTGATTATACTGATTCTCAGTGTTTATTGTCTCTTGGTATCGGTGTCTGATGCTCAGTAAAACTATGTGTTGCTTGGTATGAAGACTTAACTGACTGGCTTGTATTGCTTACAATTACCGACTGGGTTCACATAAGTAACTGATCGATGTCTTTGATAACCTTTGATACTAATGACAATCTTTAATTCTCAATAGAGATATCATTTTCTTCTCATTTTGGGAGGGAAAACTAGTTTATAAACCTCCTTAGTCTTGTCTACCTCCTTAATCTCCTCTTTTTGGTTACTCTTTCCATACAACCTCTCAAAATTCTCAATACACTTCTCAATCCTTAGGACCTAATGTTTTTCCTCATCATAAAACCTAGGCAATCTTGTCTTCAGCCTTTCCTCTTCCATTTTCACAAGGATTCCCTGGGTATGTGCAGGATCATGGTATGCCAAACTAGGCCCTTAAGTGGCAATGAAATTTCAGAAAATCAAGTTTAGGAAAGTTGACATAAAAAATTGAACAAGTTATAAATATTATATCAAAAATATGTAAGAATAGAATCTGTAGAAAAATGAATTTAGTTTCCAAGATACTAGGAATTTTTTGAAAAACAATTATTCTATATGTTGATAATTTCAAATTTTAATGTAGTAACTTACAAAAATTTGAAGAAAAAAATACAAAGTGGGTTTATGTCTGACCACCTTAAACACAATCAAATGATAATTTTTGTTTACAAGATTCTAGATATAAGTAGTAGACTCATGTTTGTTTGTGACACATATTTTTTTATAATTTCTTTCCAAGTAAATAATTAATTATGATTTTTCTTCTACAACTTTTCCAAAATACAAAAACTCTCGTGTCTGACCACGTTAACTTAGTCTAAACTTTATCAAATTGAATTTTTTATAATTTTTCTTGTAGTAGGAAAATCATAGAATGTGACACATGTTTTGGATTTCAAAAATGTTATACAGTTTGAAAGGTATAGCTATTGTTTAATAAGTCTATCAATTAGGACTAGAAAGATAACAAGTAGGTGTATGTTTGACCACATTAAACAAATTTAGATGATAATATTTTTTTATAAGATTCTAAATAAAAGTAGTAGACTCATGTATGGATGTGATGGATATGTTTTTGTATTTTTTTTCGAAGTAAATAATTAATTATGATTTTTCTGCTACAAATTTTTTTGAATATAAAATCTCTCATGTTTGACCACCTTAACTTAGTCTAAACTTCATCAAATTGAAAGAATTGTTTATTATTATTGTATTAGGTGAAGCACAGAATGTGATGTATATTTCAGATTTCAAAAATGTTATATTGTTTAAAAGTTATAGTTGTTTTTCAAAGAGTCTATCAATCAGGACTTCTTTTTCACATCACCACTTTTTGGCATACCATGATCCTGCACATACCCCCTATTTTTTGACCTTCTTAATAATGGCAGGATGTCATTGCAATTTATTATTACATCTTCATCAGTGTTAATTGGTGTTTAAATTTGGCAATCAGAGATTTGGATATGTCCCTCTAGATCATAGTCTCTTCCATTTTCACTATCTAATCTAAAATTATTCTCTATATATTCTTGCACTTTATTCATCATGTTGGAGAAAATAGTGAACCCAAAAAAATTTACAACATAAGGCATATATGTTCCCTTCTTCCTTGGATCCATAGCCTCTCTTTCTAACCATAACATCTAGCATATGAACTCTAAAACCCCCATTCTTTTTGATACATGAGTAGGAAATTATGATGCTGCTGCCTACATTCATAAACTCTAATTAATGTGTACTTGGGCTTATAAATCCATGTTAGGAATTGGAACACTTAGAGGGGGGCGGGGGGGTGAATCAGTGTTCACTTAATTTAATCTTTCTTTACTTCTTAAACTTGACTTGAATGCTTAAGTACTGAAATGAAAATTTACATAAATAAGAAACATGAACTCAACACATAACACCAATGTGGTTACGGGGAAACCCAAATAGGTAAAAACCCTAGTGGGAATTGATACCCACTAATAATTTGTACTAGTGTTTTATGATCCTTGTTAGAAGATGCTTAACCTTGTTTGGAGTTTCTTTGTAATGTATTTAGTACATTGACCTAGTCAAGGGTCAGACCCTGTTAGGAGTCTTTTACAATAACCCTATTAGGGGTGTGGACACACTATCCTAGAGCTCACTTCTCAAGTGGTGAAGGCTACAACCTTCTAATCTCAGATACACACTATATCTACTGGGTGAACTGGCACTATAACACTACTTGTCTAATTAGTTCCTTTGATGCGTTGATGCTTTAACTTCTTGCAAAGCTCTAATACATCTTAAAAACCCTTCAAATACTTCTTCTCTACTTATTTCAACTCTCTAACAACTTTCATACTTCATTACAATGGCACATCTAATATTTATATGCGCCTACAAAATAATTAACTAGGTTGGCCCTTCAACTGATTACACACAACACTTCCAATTGAATTAGCTCAATCATGTTTACAAAAAAACATAATTATATGTCTAAAACCTAATTAAAATAGGTACATATTCCTTACACAACAATAATATAACCACTAACCAAAATACCAACAGTCGGTTGCTTGCACTATTCTTCTCTAGCATTCACTGTCTATGCAACTTAAACTCTCTGTATCTTCCTCATATTGAATCTTCTGATCATGCACTCTTAAAATTAGCATGAATATGGTCTTACCAACTTAAATTCTAGGGTGCATACCATAATTCTATTGTAAGCACATGTGCTGATGCTTTGACCTTTAGGTACTCTGTACACTGTCCAGTCTTCAACACTTAGCCAATTTCTAATCTTCTTATCAAGAGAGCTAGCTCCAAAACATCATATGACTTTGTTGCTATAATGGAAACACTATATTAAGTCATATACACTAGTATAGTCAACTTGCCAACAACCTCCCCCTTTGTCATTGATGACAACAAAGGAATATGGCAAAGTTACTAATTGTCCCTTGATACAAAAAAACACACTTAATCATACTCTATCTTATATCTCCCTTATGTCTTCTTACTATATATTTTCATTACATAGATATAGCTCCATATTCTATACATACTCCCCCTTTGACATTAGTAACAAATGTGTTACAAAACTAAATCTGTACAATTACTTACACTAAAAGTACATCTGGCTATGCAATCTATAAATTTTGGATCTCTTTCTTCCAAAATGCAATCAATGCATTGATTGTTTGGAGATGGGCGCATAAGGCATATTGTAGTTTCTCCATCTTCTCCAAATCTAAACTAGGACCTTGATCATATGTCACCATGGTGGCATCGATCTCCTTGATATTCTGATTCAACACATCTAGGGAGGGCGCAAGAGCATTTCTAAGCTGAGTATGCCTAGCCCTTATCTTTGACATCTCCTTTTCTACCTTCTCAATTTTGTCAATCTATCCCTGATATACATTGTTACACATGTTTACATCAGTAGAGGGATCTTCTACTGACTTCCTCACTTTTTCAATCATGGCCTCTTCTTCTTGAATCTTCTTGTAGTGATTGGCTGTCAACTTATCTTGATCCATACAGTCAACAATAATTTTCCTTCCTTTTGTTGCAAACTCTTTCAAAGTTGCTTGTCCAACTTTGAGTGAACTGAGGTCTAGTGAAAAGTTGCTGACCAACTCATTTAGTCTTTTCTTCATATACTTCTCCTCTACAACTAATGATGCTAATTCTTCCAAGATAGAGAAATTAATCTTGAAATGTGAAAGAATTGCACTTACATCATCAACAGAGTGTACCTTGGACACTTTCTTATCTATTGGTAACAAGTTGTTTAGGATATTTACTGATTCTACAAGGAGGGGATTCATCATTACCTATTTCTCCTTACCCTTGTCCATAGCTAAGACACTGAACTTGATCAGGTCTTCTTCTCCCCATTAGTGTCAGGTTTCAAGCTTGACAATAATGATGCTAACGGAGTGATACAAGTGTTATCCATCACTTCTTGGTTTACTTTGCTTAGTATTTCAACAAATGGCTTATCTGTTGTTTCATTTCCTTTTTCCTCTTCTTTTTCTTTCTCCTCTTCCATCTTTTCTTTCTCTTTTTCTTGCTCTTCTTTTTCATCTATTATATCTTCAATGTGTACTTCTTCTAATGGCTTGGGTGAATTTTTATTGCAAAGGATTTCAGCTTCTTGTGTGTTCACAAAAGCTTCCTCAAACTTATCCAAGTCTCTATCTGTGGTCGCCATGGCTATTTCTACATTGTCAATGATGATAGTGTTATCTTTCAATGACTTTGTCGTGGGAGAAAACTTTTCTACCTTTGTATATGTTTCTACTACAAGTGCTAAATCCTAAGGACCTATCATTGATACCTTTGTGGTCTTTGTCTCCTTGGATTCCTTAGGAGGCACTTGATTTGTGTGTGCAATAGATGGATACATGTGTCTGTTTAAGAATACCTTCTCAAAGGCTTTCTCTATCTCTTTAGCTACTAATTTATAATTTTTATCCATGATATGTAGTGTTCTTGTCTTAGTCCAGAGGTGTGGTTTCACAAAATCTAACAACATGGCTTTCTCTTCATAAGAACATATTGGGAGACTTTCATCTAGAATTTTCTCTCTTATTCTCAGATCTTCCTCATTTGCTTGTCTCTTCAAGAATTCCAAAATTTTCCATACATTGTCTAGAATCACTATTTTTAGTTCTAGGACAGTCTTTTTAAACTTTATCATATGTTTAACAATCATTCCATCAATCTTTGATTTGTCAATCTCACTGTATTTTTCATAGAACTTTCCTACTTGATCTATCCTACCTTCATCAACAATCCTTGTACTTAACATACTAAGACTAGGTTTGAAACTTACTTCTGGAGGTGCTTGAGTGTTTCTCTTGCTTCTTGTTGCTCATTAGGATGGATGACTAATGTTGATCTCTTTCTTCCACTTTGATATTGTCTTATACTCAGGAGTAGTAGTAAGATCAATTTTTATTGTGGGTGTAGGAGGGGCAACGTTAGATTTACCCTTTTGATCATTTGATTTCTCAATTTTCACCTTCTTCATCTTTGGATCATCAAATTTTGTCTTTTTTGCAGTTGCGCTCTCTATTTCCAAAGAAATCTTCTCCTGCCTTTCTTTGTCTAGGTCTTCTTGAGAAACAACATGAATTTTCAAAATCTCCAAAGTAACCTTGGCAACTTTTCTTTTTGTTGTTTTCTTGTTCAATACAGCATCTTCTCTTCTTTTCTCTTCATAAGTTCCCCACCTAGGTTCATTGAGGTCCTTAGGTGCTAACAACAGAACTTGAGCATAAGCCTCTAGAATAGGCTCTTCAACTTCATATCCTAGTGGATGAATCCACTTTGTTCTTGGTTCAATAGCCTCCATGCATGTTGTATCAGTCTCTACCATGAAACAAATACTATCTTTTTAGGTATCCTATAGCTCATTTGCATTCTCACTCTGAATGTTTTCAACTCCAATTCCATATAATCCTTAAGGGTACTTTCTATGGATGCCTTAAAGGATATATGTGGCATAACAGGAATAGATTTGTCTAGATATAAATCAGACACCTTCCCAAGAATATGTAAGTACATATAGATTATTAGAGACCCAAACTTGAATATCCTAGTCTTTTCATGCTTGATGGATCTTATGTTGCCTATTAGCTGTACACATAAGATCTCACACAGATTAAACTCGCCATTCTCTCTTACCAACCTTATTGCCACTAGAATGGTGGCCACTGACACACTGTTTACTCTACTGGTGTGCTAGAACCTATATCCCAGTATCATGGACATCAATTCTATGTTTTTCTCCTCTATAGGCTCAATTGTCATTTGACACCTATCACTTCCTATTTCACAAGTTTGCTCAACTAGTTTTCTCATGTCCTTCCCTGCTGGAAGAATGACGCCTTTCTTAGAGAGACCTGTCATCTCATGAATTAGCTCACCTGTGATCCTTACTGGAACTTCACCTATCCAGAATAGGTCATCATGAATCTTTCTAAGTAGAATATTTATCCATTCAAACTCATAGAACTCATATGTAGTCGCATATTCAATTATTGAGTGGTTTTCAAGTTGCGCATACTCATCCATGAAGGTTTTATCAGGTTTCATCATTATTTCCATGTGAGCTCTTATTGTATCCAAACCTATTGGTTCCTTCTTGCAATATATGTATGCCTTAATATCTTCCACATGCATAACACCCATGGGAGTGCGAGAGAATGCACCTTCTAGGTTGTCTAGTGTGGATTTGAATGGATGTCTCTTAAAAACATATCTCTTCTTCTCTACCACATCAAATACAATGGGAGTAGCCATTACTTACTTGTATATCGCTTTCCAAATGATCTCAAAGACTTTTGAATCAGTGTGATGGATTAGGGCTTCTGAAACTGATCAAATGCACTTGTTGAACACTGGTGAATCAATCTAAAATCCTTCACACTCAAATTCTAGGGCTCCTCTACTCTTCAATCACTCTAAATTTGAATGTAATGAGAGATCTAAAAGCTTATATATACTTTAAAGTAAGAATTCTACCATTAATGCTTTCTACATAAACCAGGTTGTCACTGATAATTTCCAATTTTCATTATGTAATTAATTAGCTAGTGCACTCTTGCACATAGGTTCTACTAGTCTCCAAAAGGTTAAGTCTAAACGCGTATACTTTGAGGATGAGTATATCGGCCATGCAGGGGTTTAGAGATAAATTAGCTCCCCTTATGACCCTAAGGACCATTCATCCAGATGTATAGGGTGTGTCCATTGTGGATGCATCCAATACATTATCATTAACCTTATCCTTCTTTGCATCTTACCAAATCAAGCTCGCATCTTCTGAAACTTTCACAAATGTGACTTCTCCTTCGGTGTCCAGTATTGATTCTTTTGGATTTCTAGGGCTTTCATGACTTTGTGTCCTTGATCTATGAAAGTTTGAGATGTTACCAACCTTGTTAAATGAGTGACAAATAACTGGAGGCCTTATATTCCTCAGCACATTGACATGGGTTACCATTTTACATTGTCTAGCTGAGTGACCATTATAGTTACATATCTGACATGTAACATTCTGAGAACTTCTTATATTTGGCTAGTTTTGATTTCTCTGATTATGTTGAGTCTTGTTCTTCTAACTTGTCTTACAATTCATAGCTCTATGACCAAATTTATTGCATGAATAACAATAACCATTGAAAGGTCTTACCTCAGTACGGCTACTTACTATATGTCCATGCTTGTTACATGCATAATAGGTTCGATCTACTAGCTTGCGCTCATTCTTGGATGGTTCAACATGATCTTTAGTATGACTTCTAGTCTCCTTAGCATCTGTGGTGTCTTCTGGTGATTTCATTCTTGCTCGCATGTTGTCAATCTGATTTTGTGCTTCATTGAATCCAATGCCGCTGGTATCTCCTTTAAGCTTCCGAGTATATAGTTGAGATTCAATCAGATCCTTTCTTGTGTGTAATTTATCAATGTGATTCTTAGCCTCTTTCAATTTAGATTCCAAGCTTTCCTTGTTGTTCCTTAGCTCCAAGATTTCCATGTTTTCTTGCCTCAATTCTTCATTTAGTTGAAGGTTCTCTTTGATTTGTTCATCATAGACTTCCTGATTGTTAGTTAGCTTATCATCCAATTCTTCATTTAGTTCTTTCAGGGATGAATTTTCTTCATTCAACTTCTTGATCATTATCCCTAAATCACTGGTAGAGCATTCTTTCAAATCTTTTCTTAGCCTTTTGATAATGACTTGAGCATCACTGAATTTTTCTTTTAGTTCTTCAATTTCTTTTTCAGATCTGTCCAGGCCTTCAAGAGAAGCTTCAGGATTTCCTCTTAGATGTTTCATTTCTGCTTTGTCCATGATCTCCTCAAGTAGTTAAACTTATTTGTTGAGGATCGGACCTCTGATACCAATTCTTATGAATGGGAACATTGAGAGGGGGCTGAATCAGTGTTCACTTAATTTAATCTTTTTTGCTTTACTTCTTAAACTTGACTTGAATTCTTAAGTACTGAAATGAACATTAACATAAATAAGAAGCATGAACTCAACACATAACACCAATATGGCTATGGGGAAACTCAAATAGGTAAAAACCCCAGTGGGAATTGACACCCACTAATAATTTGTACTAGTGTTTTATGATCCTTATTAGAAGATCCTTAACCCTGTTAGGAGTTGCTTTACAATGTATTTAGTACAGTGACCTAGTCAAGGGTTGGACCCTGTTAGGAGTCTTTTACAATAACCCTGTTAGGGGTGTGGACACACTCTCCTAGAACTCACTGCTCAAGTGGTGAAGGTGTTAGCACTTTTTCATGTAGAATCACTATATAGCTATTAAGCTTGACTCTTAGACTCCCAATTCTATATTCTTATAGGGAAAAGGCTAATTAACAAGGATTTAATCCTCCTACACTTTGGGCTCCATAGATCTAGGTGGGTGTACCTAAAACATACTAAATCTACATACATAAACACTTTCTCACTAAAACCCCTTATGAAGACATGACAACCAGTGGATAGTAAAAAAAAGGATATTCACCCTGCTTCTCTTCGAATCCAAAGGATCAGGTAGGCTAACCTATCAGATTCACTTCTACAAGGAATCACCAAAGGCATTTGTGTTATTCAATGCAATTTACAAACATTTATGCTCTTAAACTGGAAATGTAAAATGATTTGAATTAATGATTTGATGATGAAAATGCAGGACAAGAAAAGATTAGTGCCATATCTAATGGACAAAAAAGTCATACAAATGTACATCAATAGAAATCACTTAATAGGAACACAAACAAAATGCCTTACAATCTATATGCAGCTCAGATAGAATGCCTTACAGACTATCTCATCATTCCCATTCAACTATATCAAATCCTCATACAAATGTTTACCCCTCTAAAATCACTCATGAGATTGACTCCTTCCTTGAAGGAAACTCATAGGTAATTGCATAGTTACCTTGTAACTAGTATATTCAGAATGCCTGACAAACTAAACATACAAGAGCATAAAAAAAATATAAAGAGACAACAATAATCTGGAACAGGAACTGCACTATGTTTTATTAAAATCTTCATTCTTCAATACATCTAGAATGACAAAAGAAACTCATAAAATATGACCCTAGAATTAGAAAGCTCCCTTGCAACATTAATTTCACCATCCCCTACAATTGTGAGAAAAATTAGAGATATAGGAGAATGTGGTCAGTTGAAAACCAACTAACAGCTGCCCATTCTTAGCATGAAAATATCTCCAAGTTCTTCCCACCACTTTGTTCTGCAACTGATTCTCAAACTGATCCACCTTCTGCAATCATTTTCCAACAAACCGATATGATTCTGATTCTCAAAATTCAAACCCAAACTGCTCTTTTCCATCACTCTAAAACTAAAAATCATGATTGCCAATGGATTCCTTGTCTTTTCCCATTTTCAAAAACATATAACACTCATATGTTTCAACAAAAAATGAATCTCAAGACCATTAATTTGTGAGTGGCTCTATCATTTAAATTTCTAAATTTTTTGCCTATAGTTTGGACTATATTAATCTTTTAAATTCTTTGAAATTTGCAATTTTTAATCATTTTCATATTAGTTTCACTTTCTACCATAGAAGCCACTAGGAAGCACCAAGTGTCACCATGTGACTGGTTGCTCAGAGCTAACCTCAGGCTTGACCACCTCATTGGGAGATTGGGCGACTGCATGTATTCTCCAAATCTCTGAACACTCTAACTAACCATGGTTAAACTCTACGAATGGATGAACAGGGTACTCTCAGAATCTCTGGATGAGACTTTAACCCTAGGTCAGATCTGGAGAATGGGCAACTGAGCCCATTCTCCCAATCTCTGAATGATTTTGCACAAGCTGCTAAAATCTAGAGAACTGGTGACTGAGTGTATTCTCTGAATCTCCAGATGTCCTCACCTAACCACCAACCATTCAGGGAATCAATGATCAACTATCTTTGAATCTCTAGATGCTAGCCACTTAACTGCTAGAATCTGGCAACTGGGCGACTGGCAGTTAGCCGACCACCACCTCAAGATCTCTGAATTTTCCACTAACTATTGGCTTGGTTCCATGACTTAGTGTGTATGCGCCATGTGTCCACCTCATCCAATCATTGTCACATCATCATTCTTGCAAAATATTCTTACCTTTGGTCATGGGTATGGAAATTGAGGCACCATTACGAGTAGTCACGTGAGGAAAGCCTTGAGCTCTTCATATATTTCATTATGTGAGTGGAGTTGTTTATAAACACTACAATTTCCCCATTCTGGATGAATGTGGGATTAAACATTTAGAGGGTTTTAAAGCCTTTGCATTAAAATTTCTTTACATGCCCAGCTCACACATGCCCCAAGGCAAGCCCACAAGGTGTGAGACACCACAAGCCTCTCACCTAACTTCACTTTACTTGGTTATTGAGCAGCCAGGTATAAAAATACTATAGAAACTCCAAACAAGGTGTATGTGGGATAAACCCACATGCACCATGCCTTTGTTTTTCCTTTGTTCTGGCTTGTGAGTGCACCATTCTCATCAAGCTGACATGCTGGTAAGCCCTTCCATTTGAGCAAGGCACTCACCTTATTATCTGCAAATAACATTCATGTGCATTGGCATCCAAAACAATACCTCACGTGATGCCTCCCTACATATTTTATTATGTGTTTGCTGATTGCGTGAGCCATCCTCTCTTTATTTTCTTTGGCCCGTGCATGTGTTGCCATCATTTCATGATCATAGCCTTTGTTCTCTTACTTAATGCATGCCTTGCTATGGTGCATAAGGCCTGCTACAACCCATGCAACTTGCTAAAGATGACAAGCAGCCTCCCCTTGCATTTATTGTATTTGACGAGGGAGCCAAACTCATGCATTGGCTATTCAAAGTCTTACATGGGGCACCCAGTGGAATGGTAACCCTGCTCCCATTGTGTGGATCTCTTTTCATTGCGCAGGCACATCCATCTTGTATGTGATGCCAGCTCCCTTGGACATTTGTGTGAGACCTTGTTTAAATGCATGGGGCCTCTCCTATTTTGAAATCTAAGCCACAATTATGTGTATCCTCCTTGCACATAACTTGTGCATATTACTTACTGGCAGTCCCTCATTTGTTCAAATGTCTATTGGCATTTCATTCTAAAACAAGTGGGAGCCCCCAATACCACTCAAAGGAAGAACCCCCTTCAATTTACGTAGAGGGTCCCATTTTATGCTTTGTTGCATGAGGCACATTTAAATGTGCTAGAAGCCATATCTCCAATAAGTGGTCTCATGCTAGAAGGATATGTGTGAGCCACAAACATTCAGTCGACCTCCCACAATGTTTACAATGCTAGCTCCCTTTCAAACTTACCTTACACAACTTCCTTCTTTGCGCAAGCGTTTCAAATTGAATAGAGCCTCCTCCTCTTTTTTTTGCATGAAGCATTTAAAAATTGAACTGGCATCATTCATTATGCTAATCATTCTTTTCATTAACAGGTAGCTATGCCTTCTTGCATAAGCTTCCACTTGCCTTGCGCAAGGCATTTTACTTAGTCTTCTCACACATTGGCATCCCCATCTCATTTCTTTAAGTTGTTTAAAAGAGATATACCATTTGACCATAACTTTGAAACAAAATCTATTTCATCATTTGAACAAAGATCCAACTTCAAAGATTCATCAAAAGCCTGATATATTGCACCATCATCAAATCGTTGCTCTGGTAACATGACCACCATTAATGATCGACATCGAAGAAGTATAATCCTGAGATGCCCACAAAGTTCCTGATGGAATGAATGGAAAGGAGTAAATGCTAGGGTCCCAGGCACTGATGGAAAAAACAATTTTCAAATTGAACATATTCCCATTTTCATCAATTGCAAAGTTTCCAATTAACACCAACTGAGATATGAGACTAGCCTCAAAAAATGACAAAATGGCCCGACAGGAAAGCACCATCAGGAAAATACACTGACTTCCAACATTATAGTATGTTGGTTAGAGGGAAAATCACGAAGAGACCTAAGCCAAAAGATATTCATGATCAAACATAGCCACTTAGAAACAAATTATGTCCGCGTTGCCAAAGTCACATAAGTCAACTCTGTAACTGGCTTTTAGAACTGACCAACTGAAACTTCCATAATCTAGAAACTTGGGCATTGATTAACCCCCATACAAGGAATGTGAATCCATCATTTTCTCATCCCAAGGATCAAGTGGCCTATTAAAATTGATCACCAAAGTCAGCCAGTTAGTAAACTTCAGGATATAAAACAATGAAAAACATAGAAACTGGGTTTGGAAATGGCCTGGAAAAGTGGTCACATGGATTGGCAAGGACTTGGAAATCATCAGGCATGTAGTCTCTCAGGTCTACAATATGAAACCACACTCAATTATGCTAGACCTTGCACAGGGCACAAACTGGGATACCTCAAAGTAGGTCACTTAGAATTCTGAACAGTGCACACTCAGAGAATTTTAACAAATTACAAATGGAATGGCACCGAAAAATAGGTCAAACGAGCACTTGGGGGGCTGAAAATTGGCAATATGAATCAATCCCACGCCTACAATATGATTCCACAACCAATATTTTATAACCAATCATAGGGAAAAATATATTCAAAAGCAAATAGGGCCTGCTACAACAAATTAACATAGGCAAAAATGTAGATTTGGACAAGTGCTCAAAACAAGACATCATGAAACAACTTGAAACTTGACTTTAGCTACCTAAGATGTCTTCAAATGATAAAAAATGGTAATGAATACTTGACATGCATGGTAGACGTCAGAATTTCATCCAAGAAAATAGGCACACAAGCACTTCAAAGGGGTAGAACTGTAAAAATTTAACAAGGTACTCAGAAACCCATATTTTATGTTTGAGTACAACCAGTGGCTCTGACTATGGATACATGCCCCATGTGGGTATGCAAAGAACTTCAGAATCTCATGGTAGAATCAGACCACCCAAAAAGAATCAGCTTGACACCTTACTTCAATTTCAAAATTTTGAACAGAGAACCCCTTACTAAAAGAAAACAGACAACTGAAAGGGAAAGCGACTGTACATGAACTTACACTATTTACACAAAAGGCTCAAAGCCCCAAAATTCCAGTCAGTCTTTACCTCTATCAAATAAATGATTCTCATCTCCATACAATGGAGACAAACTGAGATTATATGCTTCATCTAGCCTATCAAAAATAGTTTGATCCACTTTCAGCATATCATGGGAAAAATGATCAACACACTCACCATTATCTGGCACGGGAAAGCCATTAGGATGCCATGAGTACTGATCATTTTGTGATGTTAAAACATCACACTCTTCATTATTAGCATCATGTTGAAAAGTGAAACATTCCAACTCAACTTCATGGCTGGAAAAATTATCATTTTGATCATTAGTTTGCAAAAAGGAATAAAACAATTCTATCGTATCACTTTGCAAAATGAGATAGAACCTCTCAAAACACATCTCTGATTGCATAAAACCAAAAACATCTTGCTTCTCACAAACCATATCAACAACATTTAGAATGGAACAAGCTCCATCAGTGAGTGACTCATTAGTCGTTAGCAAATCTGATAATACACTTTCAGATTTACCATATTCTTCAGCATCAAAATGTACACAAGAACCACAGACAATAGGCTCTTGCAAATTTGAATACTCACTAGTACATTCATCATTGTATTCATCAAAAATAACATTATCAAAATTATCACAATGAAATGCACTTTCATACTATTGATTGAAAATAGGAGAAAAGACGTCAATAGATGTTTCACTCATCATGCCATCACTCGAATCACTTTCATCAAAACTTATTTTTACCCGACATGGAATTCTGGAAACAAACTTGGGAGTATACCTTTGAAAATCAGCATCCAAGAGATCTGAGATCTGCTTAGAACTTAGCAAGCACTGATCATTACATTCCATTTCTTCATTCTCATTGTTGATGCTGCAAGTCTCTTTTTCATCTGAAACCGAGACTGAATTCACTTGTCTCACATTACCTTGTGTGAATTAACCACTGTAGGAACTATCATCTGCATTATAATCATGTTCTTCATGTTCACACAAAAAATCACTAAACTGAAACAAGGAACCATTATCATCATGCTGAGAGAAGGGGAAATCTACAAACTCAAGGAAATCACTATCAATTGAAGATTCATCTTCCATTCCTTGACACTTATAATCTTCATCATTAGCACAATAACCAGCACTATCAGCATCACATGACTCAACATCCCCAAATGAACTAGACTCAACATCTACAAATGAATCCATCCATTTTTTAACATTTTCTAATGTTTCATTTTTTAAGGATGCAATCCAATTGACTGATTCAGGCATACCAAGTTCAAGAAACATTTCAGCATATTGAGATTCTTGAAAATCAAGACCCACAAGAAGTTCACCACATGCAATAAGAAATTTCTTATAATAAGACAATGTGAACTCCTCTTTTCTTTCTCCTATTGCACATCTTAACATCAGTATGCAATTATGCTAAATTTTTTGATTTATCAAATGAAGTTTATCATTATAACTTTCTAAATTTGACTAAAACCTTCAGATCTAGAAACACCCTCTTGATCTATCATGGCTAGGAACTCCATTCTGACACACTAACAAAACAATAAAGCTTATTCTCATGACAATATTTGTATCCAAACTCATTCAACCACTGACTTCATTAAACATCAACATATTTTTGATACTCTTTAGAAATTGAATCTTCTATCCAGAAATAGGGCATGCACTTTCAAACTAATTTCCCTTTTCTTTAGTGATGGATTCACCTATTTAGAGACTATTTATACTTTGATAGAAGATTACTTGGAAGTGCTATTGCTGGTGTAAAATATTGATCTGAAGCCTTCCTCAAATCACCTTTCAAATCTTTGTAGAGCCACCACCTCTTTGTAGAGGACCAATCTCGAACCAGCTAAGAACCTTTATCTCACACCTGGACCTTCTTTATCAGCAAAAATAAAACAACTTCATAGGATGCATTGTTTGTCAGGATCAAAAAATACATTGCAATTTAAATTTTCAAAACACTGATCAAACAGAGATTTAGAGTCACCACTCACATTCAGTGAGATAATATAATAATTTTTTGAAAAGAATTGACTCTATAACCAAATTGGACCAAACCTTAGGATGATTCAACAAAGCGAGGAATTGGGCATCTTAAACTTGTTGTAATTTATTTCTTCCCCAATAGAGTCGCCAATCTGTTAGCACTTTTTCATGTAGAATCACTATATAGCTATTAAGCATGACTCTTAGACTCCAAATTCTAGATTCTTACAAGGAAAAGGATAATTAACAAGGATTTAAAACTCCTACACTTTGGGCTACATAGATCTAGGTGGGTGTACCTAAAACATACTAAATTTGCATACATAAACACTTTCACACTAAAATCCCTTATGAAAACCAGTGAATAGTAACAACAAGGATATTCACCCTCCTTCTCTTTGAACTCAGAGGCTCGGGTAGGCTAACCCATCAGATTGACTTCTACAAGGAGTCACCAAAGGTATTTGCACTATTCAATGCAATTTACAAACATTTGTGCTCTTAAACTGGAAATGTAAAATGATTTGAATTAATGATTTGATGATGAAACTATAGGACAAGCAAAGACCAGTGCCATATCTAATGGGCAACAGAGTCATACAAATGTACATCAACATAAATCACTTAATAGGAACATAAACAAAATGCCTTACAGAGTATCTCATCGTTCCCATACTACTGTATCAAATCCTCATACAAATGCTTACCCCTCTAAAATCACTCATAAGACTGACTCCTTCCTTGAAGGAAACTCACAAGTAATTGCATAGTTACCTTGTAACCAGTATATTCAGAATGCCTTACAAACTAAACATACAATAGCATCAATAAAATATAAAGAGACAACAATAATCTAGAATAGGAACTGCACTATGTTTTATTAAGATCTTCATGCTTCAATACATCTAGAATGATAAAATAAACCTAGAAAATATGACCCTAGAATCAGAAAGCTTCCTTATAGCATTAATTTCACCATCCCCTACAATTGTGAGAAAAATTAGAGATATAGGAGAATTTGGTCAGTTGAAAACCAACAGACAGCTGTCCATTCTTGGCATGAAAATATCTCCAAGTTCTTCCCGCCACCTTGTTTTGCACTTGATTCTCAAACTGGTCCACCTTCTGCAATCATTTTCTAACAAACTAATCTGATTCTGATTCTTGAAATTCAAACCCAAACTACTATTTCCCATCACTCTGAAACTGAGAATCATGATTGCCAATGGATTGCTTGTCTTTTCCTATTTCTGAAACATATAACACTCATATGTTTCAATAAAAAATGAATCTCCATGCCATTAATTTGTGAGTGGCTCTGTCATTTAAATTTATGAATTTTTTGCCTATAGTGTGGACTATATTAATCTTTTAAATTCTTTGAAATTTGCAATTTTTAATCATTTTCATATTATTTGCACTTTCTGCCACAAAAGCCACAAGGAAGCACCAAGTGTCACCATGTTACTGGTTGCTTGGACCTAACCTCAAGCTTGACCACCTCATTGGGAGATTGGGTGACTGAATGTATTCTCCAAATCTCTGAACACTTCAACTAACCATGGTTAAACTCTGCGACTAGGTGAATAGGCTACTCTTAGAATCTTTGAATGAGTTTGCAAAAATTGTTGAAATCTAGAGAACTAGCAACCGAGTGTATTCCCCAAATCTCTAGATGTCCTCGCCTAACTGCCAACCATTCGAAGAATCAATGACCAACTATCTGTAAATCTCTAGATGCTAGCCACTTAACCGCTAGCATCTGGCAACTGGGTGACTGGTGGTTAGCCAATTGCCACCTCCAGATCTCTAAATTTTCCACTAACTATTGGCTTGGTTCCATGAATTCACACCTATACGCCATGTGTCTACCTCATCCAGTGACTGCCATGTCATCATTCCTACAAAATGTTCTCACCTTTGGTTGCGAGCATGGAAACCGAGGTGCCATTATGAGCAGTCGTGTGAGAAAAGCCTCCAGCTCTTCATCTATTTCATTATGTGAGTGGAGTTATTTATAAACACTACAATTTCCCCATTCCAGATGAAAGTGGGATTAAATGTTTAGAGGGTTTTAAAGCCTTTGCAGTAAAATTTCTTTACATGCCCAGTTGACACATGCCCCAAGGTGGGCCCAAAAGGTGCAAGACAACACAAGCCTCTCACCTAACTTCACTTTACTTGGTTATTGAGCGGCTAGGTATAAAAATACTATAGAAACTCCAAACAAGGTGCATGTGGGATAAACCCACATGCACCATGCCTTTTTTTTTCCTTTGTTCTAGCTTGTGCATGCACCATTCTAATCAAACTAACATGCTGGTAAGCCCTTCCATTTGCCCAAGGCACTCACCTTATTTTCTGCAAATAACATTCATGTGCATTGGCATCCAAAACAATGCCTCGCATGATGCCTCCCTGTATATTTTATTGTGTGTTTGCTGATTGCATGAGCCATCCTCTCTTTATTTTCTTTGGCCAAGGTGTGTGTCCCAATACTTTCATACTCATAGCCTTTCTTCTTTTACCTAATGTGCACCTTGCTATGGTTTGTAAGGCCTACTACAACCCATGAAACTTGCCAAAGATGACAAGCAGCCTCCCCTTGCGTTTATTGTATTTGACAGGGGAGCCAAACTCATGCATTGGCTACTCAAAGTGTTATGCAGGGTACCTAGTGGACCGGTAACCCTACTCCCATTACATGGATCTCCTTTCATTGCATAGGCACATCCATCTTGTGTGTGATTCCATCCCCCTTGGACATTTATGTGAGACCTTGTTTAAATGCATGGGGCCTCTCCTGTTTTGAAATGCTAGCCACAATTATGTGTATCCTCCTTGCACTTAACTCATTCATATTACCTACTACCAATCCCTCATTTGTTCAAATGTCTATTGGCATTTCATTTTAAAATAAGGGGGAGCCCCCAATACCACTCGTAGGCATCACCCCCTTCAATTTATGTAGAGGATCCCATTTTATGCTTTGTTGTGTGAGGCACATTTAAATGTGTTAGTGGCCATATGTCCAATAAGTGGTCTCACACTAGAAGGATATGTGTGAGCCACAAATATTTAGTTGACCTCCCATAATGTTTTCAATGCCAGCTCCATTTCAAACTTACCTTACGCAACTTCCTTCTTTGCACAAGCCTTTCAAACTGAATAGAGCCTTCTCCTCTCTTTTTTGCATGAAGCATTTAGCAATTGAACTAGCATCATTCATTATGTTAATCATTCTTTTCATTAGCCGACAGCTATGCCTTCCTGCATAAGCTTCCACTTGCCTTGTGCAAGGCATTTCACTTAGTCTTCTCACACACTGGCATCCCCATCTCATTTCTTTAAGTTGTTTAAAAGAGATATACCATTTGACCATAACTTTGAAACAAAATCTATTTCATCATTTGAACAAAGATCCAACTTCATAGATTTTTCCAAAGCCTGATATACTGCACCATCGTCAAATCGTTGCTCTGGTAACATGACCACCATTAATGATTGACATGGAAGAACTGTAATCTTGAGATGCCCACAAAGTTCTTGATGGAATGAATGGAAAGTAGTAAACTCCAGAGTCCTAGGCACTAATGGAAAAAACAATTTTGAAATTGAACATATTCCCTTTTTCATCAATTGCAAAGTTGCTAATTAACACGAACTGACATTCGAGACTAGCCTCAAAAATTGAAAAAAAGGCTCGACAAGAAAGCATTTTCAGGAACATGCACTGACTTCCAACATTATATTATGCTGGTCAGAGGGAAACTCATGAAGAGACCTAAGAAAAAAGATATTCATCATTAAACATAGTGACTTAGAAACAAATTCTATTCGTGCTGCCAAAGTCACACAAGTCAGCTCTAGAACTGGCTTTTAAAACTAACCAACTAAAACTTCCATAATCCAGCAACTTGGGCATTGATTCACCCCCATAAAAGGAATTTGAATCCATCATTTTCTCATTGATGCAGGAGCATCTTGGGTCTTTGGCAATCTTGCATCAACCAAAAAACATTTTCTAATTTCTGTACCTGTTTGTTGTAGTTTTCTTTATAATATTTGCATTTGATAGTTTCATGGTGTGTGAAGCTTGCATCATTTTGGGAACCTATTTTGGAACCTTTTCCTATCAGCACATCAAGTTTGGATGGACTGTTTCAAAGTTACAGCTATTTTCCTTGCCGTCGGAATAGTGTTTTCCTGTAGTTTTGGTGCTGATTGTTCATGTTGGTTCTCTTGATCCATAAGGAATCTTATTTTTCTCACTTAAGGGATTCAAGGGGACCTAAATTAATATCATTCCCCAAGAGAACATCTTCCAATTCATTATGAGTCAATAGTTATGGCCTTTTTGGTACAGGACCTATTTTCTGCCAGCTTTCACGTCCGAGCTGTTACTTCAGTTTTGGTGCTGATTGTTCATGTTGGCGACCTTGATCTATAAATAATTTTATTTTGTGCACTTAATGACTTAAAGTGGACCTAAATTAATATCATTTCCCAAGATCAAAAACTCCAATTCATTATTAGTAAAAAGTTATGCCTATTTTGCCTGAGGACCTATTTCCTACTAGTTTTTGGGTAAAACGTGTGGTGTTTCTTCTTGCGATGTTTCATGTGCTCATATGGGACCTTTCAAACTTAAAGGAATGTTCTTGGGTCAATTTAGGACCTAAATCCAAAAGTGCGTCAATTTATATTCATTCTAGCATTAGTTTTGGTTTAAATCTTGAGACTGGACCTATATTGTAATTAAATGCCTGACTGGCCAACCTGTGGCTTAGCTGGCTATATAAGGGGTCTAGATTGATGTAGTAGAGCATCATGGGTGAGATATAGGAATTATTATCAAGATACATCATTGGAGAAAAACATAGGATGCAAGCTATAATTCTAAATTCATAATTCTCATTGTATAAGGCCGAAACCCGGAAGGCCTCATAGCCAGGCATGTTGAAAGAAAGAATATAATTCTCTGTTGTTGCTGCCAGTTGATTGTCTCATATCCATTGTGTTTCCATTGATTTCATGTGATATTATATTGCTTCCATTGTGTAACTTTGAGCAAGGGCTTGTTGTGGATTCAAGTGGACTCAATTCTGCTTGATTCTGCTTGTATCTACCCTGCCCCTGCATCACTCATCCCAAGGATCAAGTGGCCAATTACAATTAATCACCAAAGTCAGCTAGTTAGTAAAATTTAGGATATAAAATAGTGAAAACATAGAAACTGGGTTTGGAAATGGCTTGGAAAAGTGGTCACATGGATTGGCAGGGACTTGGAAATCATCAGGCATGTAGTCTCTCAGGTCTACAGTATGAAATCACACTCAATTATGTTGGACCTTGCACAGGGTGCAAACTAGGATACCTCAAAGTAGGTCACTTAGAATTTTGAACAATGCACACTTAGAGAATTCTAACAAATTATAAATGGAATGTCACTGGAAAATAGGTCAAACGAACACTTGGGGGCTGAAAATTGGTAGGATGACTCACTCCCATGCCTACAATATGATGCCACAACCGGTATGTTATAACCAATCACAGGGAAAAAAATATTCAAATGCAAATAGGGATTGCTACAACAAATTGACACTTAGGCAAAAATGTAGATTTGGACAAGTGCTCAAAATAAGACATTACGAAACAACTTAAAACTTGACTTTAGCAACCTAAGATATCTTCAAATGATAAAACAAGGGTAATGAATACTTGACATGCATGGTAGACCTCACAATCTCATCTAGGAAAATAGGCACAAAAGCACTTCAAAGGGGCCAAAACTGCAAAAATTTAACAAGGTACTTAGAAACCCATGTTTTATTTTTGAGTACCAATAGAAGGCTACAACCTTCTAATTTTAGATATACACTATATTTGCTGGATGAACTGGCACTATGACATTGCTTGTCTGATCAGTTCCTTTGAGGCCCTGATGGTTTGACTTCTTGCAAGGATCTAATACATCTTAACAACCCTTCAAATACTTCTTCTCTACTTATTTTTAGCTCTCTATCAACTTCCATAATTCATTACAATGACGCATTTAATATTTATATGTGCATACAAAATAATTAACTAGGTCAGCTCTTCAATCGATTACACACAACGCTTCCAAATGAATTAGCTCAAGCGTGTTTACAAAAAAACATAATTATATGTCTAAAACCTAATTACAATAGGTGCATAGCCCTTACACAACAATAATATAACCGCTAACCAAAATACCAATAGTCGGCCACTTGCACTGTTCTTCTCTGGCATTCACTGTCTATTTAACTTAAACTCTCTGTATCTTACTCATACTGAATCTTCTAATCATGCACTCTTAGACTTAGCATGAATTTGGTCTTACCAACTTAACTTCTA
Source organism: Chamaecyparis obtusa (assembly GCA_027943335.1). NCBI lineage: Eukaryota > Viridiplantae > Streptophyta > Pinopsida > Cupressales > Cupressaceae > Chamaecyparis > Chamaecyparis obtusa. The sequence goes on along the minus strand of BSBK01003219.1, from coordinate 751,408 downwards.
GGGTGCATACCATAATTATGTCATATGCACATATGTTGATGCTCTGACCTTTGATTACTTTGTACACTATCCAATCTTCAACACTTAGCCAATTTCTAATCTTCTTATCATGAGTGCTAACTCCAAAACCTCATATGACTTTGTTTCCATAATGACAACACTATATTAAGTCATATACACCAGTATAGTCAACTTGCCAACAATCCAATCTCCAAAGCTATGAGTACACTTCTTCTCCATAAAGTATTCCTTTTTCTTGAGTATAGCCTTGATGCTTTGTGGAACACTTTCCCTTTGATGTTCTATGATCCATAATATCCATAACAAAAACACATCATGGAACTTATTGTAGTTGCAATATCTAATGTTTATGTCATAGGCTTGACACCATAGTTGTACTGGCAAATTATTTCCTTTCCTATCACTTTTCATTAATTTCAAATAATTTCTAAATTTAAAAATATTTTGGTACCAAATTAAATGCAATAACATAGAGTAGTTTTTGAAGCTTATGGTGGTTTTCCACTTTATCAATTGTTGATGCAACAATCTTTCAATATCAGTAGAAAAATCAAACTCCAAATAAAAATTAGGGTTCTAAATTCTCATTGACATATACATGAAATCCAAAGGCATTTTTGACCTGGCATCTTCTCCACACAATTGAGCCCATGCAAAGTACACATTCTCAAGGAAATCCATAAAACTATTTTTCAAATATGGACCCTTTTTATATACTGGAATCATCTGATTGTTAACACCCCTCTTCATAAAATATTAAATTTTTTGAATCCTAGACTTTTCACCATTCTCTCATAATCAATAAAAATTTTCTCTATGTTGAATTTAGTCAAGGCTTGTTTTCTCAAGTTAAAACATTCTGCCACATGCACCCCAGATATGATCACCAAAGGCATCATGTCCATTTTCCTTATCATTCTTTTTGTTGGTTTGCAATGCTCAACTAAAGAATTCATTAGCTCCACATCCACACATACATTTGGCACAATAATTTTTCCCAAATCTAACTTCCAATGATTGCACCTTGATTCTTTCTCATTTTTGTTTGCATAGAAGAACCAAAAAAAGGACCTATCATAAACTGGAATCATAGTCTCTACATTCTTTCAATTCATTAGAAAATAAGTTTTTTGTGCCTCTGATTGATGACCCAAGTAATATAAGAGTAGTGACTATGGTGAGGGATTCTCCTTATGGGTTTCCTCTCTACTTATTACTCCCTTCTTAGTTATTACTTCTACCTTTTTCTTAGGCATCTTTGAAATAAAAAACTTCACGAGCTCAAGAAAAGCTTCACTTACTGGTTTTGGATTCGTAGACACATGTCCAAGATTTGATCTCTTTATTGGAATCACAAAAAATGATTTACTATCCATTAAATGCTCCATACAATCAATAAATAAAGTCAACACAATTTACATAATCAAGAATTTAGACATGTGGGCTAGGAATCTCAATTCTTCCTCAAATGTAAATTACTGACGCTCGGTCAATACTATGTTCAAATCCTTGGTCATCACTGCGTAGCTCAGTCACCACTTGAAACTGTTTCCCTTGGCTAATGATGTCTTCCTCAGCAATACCCTGATGTTCGGTCAACACTAAATTTACTTAGCATATATTGGCTTGGTCAACACTAACATCACTTTGCATAAACTAGATTTCTTCACTTTTGCTTGGTTAAGCCTACTTGTTCAGTCTTGCTTCTCACTTAGATAAAAAATACATTATCTTATCATTGTGCCACATAATCAAGTACTCATTGAAGTATCAAATACCTCAACCTTTCTCTAGGTTCTATTATTATCACCCTTGCCCTAATCCTTCTCAACAATCAAATAGATATAGTACTTTCTTAGATAGCAACAATCTTACCAATTAAGGTTTGACATCAATGATAATACACCAATTTCTTTAATTGCAGTTTCCAACAATCTCCCTCTTTGGTATTGATGGAAACACCATATGAATAAAAAATGATTCACCAACCAATCCAAAACTTGTCTATGCATCAGAAACATTTGTAATATCCTTAGCTTCATTGTGATTCTGAATCTCTTTAGCCTCACTTTCTTGACCATCCACATAGTAACTCCCACTAAATCTTTTATGTGTCCCTTTCCTCTAAATCTCTCCCTCTTTCTTGATCTTCCATGAAATCTCACCATGTTCTTTCATCTGACTCATCTCCCTCTTTGACAATAATGCCAAGGCAACAACTAGAACTTTCATTTTTCAGATGTAGATGTCATCTTGTCAGCTGAGAAACAATATTTCTCCCTTTGTCATCTTTGTTGTACTTTTCACAACTCTAGGCTTCTCCTAAAGTGTGACCTTTTCTACATCAATTTATCAGATACTCTTTGCAACACATTTGATGCAGTGCTCCTAGCTTGACTAGACAACCTCAGTTAGGAGAAGAATGCCTAATTTTCCTCTTAGATACTAATGAGATTCTTTAGGTAAAGCTTTGGTGAATATGTCTTCTACTTGTTCCTTTGTATTCACATATTCCATTCTGACCTCTTTATCTTGTACTAATTCCCTCAAGTAATGATACTTGATGGCAATATGTTTGGTCTTAGTGTGCATCACTGGGTTCTTTGATATGTTGATAGCACTTGTGTTGTCATAGTATATGACAACTAGTTTAGTGATCTCCTCTTTCATGCCTTTAAACAATTACTTTATCCATACTAGGTTTCAATAGTTTACTACAAAAACTACATACTCGGCTTCAGCTATAGATTGGGAAATGCAATTTTGTTTCTTGCTTGTCCAGGAAACTAATCTCTATCCAAGAAAGAAAGCTCCACCACTAGTACTTTTTTTGTCATCCACATTTCCTGCCCAATCTACAGCTGTATAAACTCTCAGTTCAAATCTCTCATGCTTCTTGTAGTACAGTCCATAGTCTTCTATTGCTTTCAAATATCTCATTATTCTTTTCACAGCCGTCATATGACTTTCCTTTGGATTAGCAGAGAATCTTGCCACAATCCCAACTGTTAAAGCAATATCTAGTTTGCTATGGACAACATATTGTAGCTTTCCAATCATGGATCTATACAAAGTTTGCTTTGCTTTAGCAGTATCATCAGTTTTAGACAGTTTCTAACCAGTGGCCATGGGAGTACTTAATGGCCTTGAGTCCTCCATACCAAAGGTTTTCAGTATCTCTTTAACATATTTAGACTCTGTGATGAAAATACCTTTCTCCATCTAATATACTTGCAAACCAACAAAGAATTTTATCTCACTAAACATAGACATTTCAAACTCAGTTTGCATCTCATTTGAAAATTTCTTACACAGTGCATCTTGTCCACCAAATATGATATCATCTACAAAAATCTTAGCTAACAAGATCCCTTTACCTTCTTCATCTTTCATGTACAGATTGCTAGTGTCATTTGTCCTTGAGAATCCAATATGTAAAAAGTAATTGTGTAGCCTTTCATACCATGTTCTAGGGGCTTGCTTTAATCCATAGAGTGCCTTGTTCAATTTTCAAACCATGTGTCTCTTGTTTAGACCAATAAATCCTTCAGGTTGCTTGATGTACACTTATTCTTCTAATATACCATTTAAAAATGCAGACTTGACATCCATTTGGTATACCTTAAAATCTCTTTAGGTAGCATATGCAAGTAGAGTTCTTACTCCTAATCTTGCTATAGGGGAAAATGTCTCTCCATAGTCTATTCCTTCTTCTTGTGCATAGCCCTTGCATACCATCCTTGCTTTGTTTCATGTGATTTGTCCATGTTCATTAAGCTTATTTCTGAATACCCATTTTATTCCAATGACATTTTTTTTTTCTGGTCTCCCCACCAATGTCTAGGTATCATTCTTTTCTATCTTGTCTATCTCCTCATCCATAGCTTGAATCCAGTCTTCATTGTCTAATGCCTCCCTTGTTGTCATAGGCTCAAATTCACACAATAAACATGCAGGATCTCTTAACTTTCTTCTGGTCATAACTATAGTTTCTTTATCTCCAATGATTTTCTCAGATTTGTGATGTCTCCTTACATACTATGCCAAAAAAGGTTTAGCTTTATTTTCTCCTTGCTCTTCAAGTTCATCAATAAGATTATTAGATTCAGCCTCTGATTTCTTAACAACCACTTCATGATGCTCGATAGCATCCTCCTATCGCTTGGCATCATCTTCCTATCATTTGACAATATCTTCCTGATGCTTGACATTGCTTACCTGAGACTCTGCATCAGGTGCAAGTGTGTTACTTGCCTCTTCTTCTTCTATATAGATACTAGATCTATAATCTTTAGGTTCTCTTTTGCTTTCCTGTTCATTTTTCTTTGCATATTCGTCAACCTTCACATTTACACTTTCCACAATTTTGTTAGTGTTAGAGTTCAAACACTTGTAAGCTTTACTCTTTGTGGGATAGCCTTGGAATGTATCACTTTTAGAATCAAACTTTCCAATCCTATTGTATTTTAGTATATAGCATTTTCTCCCAAAAATTATAAAGTATTTTACATTAGGTGCATACTCGTGCCATAGTTCATAAAGTGTAACATTTGCACCTTTTTTGATTTGTACTTGGTTTAAGGTATAAATAGTTGTACTTATAGCTTCTTTCCAGTACTTTTATTAAACATGCTTCTCAATCATTTGTGTCCTTGCACAATGATAGATTTGTTCCTTCTCTCTGCTATACCATTCTATGGAGGTGTTCTAGGTGCAGACATCTGTCTCTTGATTCCTTTATCATCGTAGAATAGAATGAACTCATTTGATATAAACTCTCCACCTCAGTGAGATCTTAGACATTTTAGGCTTCTACCTTTCTCCTCAACCTTAGCCAAATACCACTTAAAAAATTGAAATGCATCATATTTTTCTTTTAAAAACATTACAGTCATCATCCTAATGTAATCATCAATAAACAAAATAAAGTGTTTAGCACCACAATAGTTTTGTACACCTATAGGTCGACAAAGGTCAGTATGAACCAAGTTTAAGAAATTTTCAGAAGTAAAAGTCTTTCTCTTGAAACTGACATTATTTGCACATCACAATATTAGGTTTCTTCAATCTAGGCAAACCTCTAACTTTCTTCTTTTTACTAATATTTATGAGATTGTCAAAGTTAACATGACATAGCCTTTTTTGCCATAGCCATATATCATCAATTTTTGCAACCAATCATGGCTCTTCAGATAGCTCTAGATAGAACAATTACCTCTTGTATGTTCTCCACTTCCAATCAGTTCACTAGTGGCATCAAATATTTTAGCCTTCCTGTGATAAAATTCCACTCGATAACCAATGCTATTAAGTTGTGCGACACTTAGCAAATTATAGTTAAGACCTTCAACCCAATAAGCATTTTCACAAGTGATCCTATCAGTCAGCTTAATTAATCATTTACCCTTTATAGGACATGGTGCATCATTACAAAATTTAACACTTCTAGCTTTGTAATGATCTAGGGTATCAAATTTACTTTTGTCACTAGTCATGTGGTGTGAGAAACCACTATCAATAATCCATTTATCACCTATGCTCATATAAGAAACAGGTGCAATTTTCTCATCTACATCAGACTCATCTTTCATAGCGACATATATTACTTCAATTTCAAAATCATCATTATTAATGTTAGTTTATTCTTCAGCAATGTAATAGGATTTCTTACCTTTATCCTTGTAGTCCTTGTATCTTTGGTAACCCTTATTTTCTCTCTTTTCTTTGTACTTTATTTCTCTTTCTTCATCCTTGTCATCCCTGTCAGGACATCTTACAGCTATATGGCCAACTTTGTTACATGAGAAGCATATGATAGGAATTTTACCTTTATACTTGCCTTTTCCTCTTTTCAATCTTCTAGCCATAAGAGCTTCAAGATCCTCTAGTTCTTAATCAAAAGTGTCACTATCACTTTCACTCTCACTGATGCATCTTTATTTTTTCTTCTTAGACTTATGAAAAACCATTTTTCACTTGAATGCAAATTCAACATTAGCAACAATGAAGTTATCATAATTAGAAAGCTCAAAATCAATAAGCTTACCAACAAGAATTTCCAATGTTAGATCATTACCAGGGTTACATCTAGATTCTTCAATTGCTAAAATTTTGATTGCATTTATAGGATGCAAAGTTCTCAGTACATTTCCAATAATAGTCTTATCATCAATAGTTCCATTAGCTCCTCTAATAGCATTTACAACCTCCTTTATCCTACCACAATATTGAGCAATATTATCACCTTCTTGTATTTTCATTTTATCAAAATTACCTCTGAGGCTTTCATCTTTTTCCCTTAGTACATTTATGTATGTTAGGAATAACAATCCACAATACAACTGAGAGGGGAGGTGAATCAGTTGTATGACATAATATTAAACTTTAAACTTTAATCTCAACAATATCATATCCAATGAACATAATGAATTACAACACAATAACACAATATTTTGGTTACGGGGAAACCCTGTTAAAGATTAAAAAACCCCGGTGGGAATTAGTACTCACTAATGATGTACTAAGAGTATAGTAATCCTTGTTAGAAGATATAGCTCAGTTAGGAGCTTATTGAAACATTATAGTACATAGTCCTTGTTAGAGGATAGACCCTGTTAGGAGTCAAGAACAACAAAGGGCTCACTGCCCAAAGAAGGTTAAATCCACCTTCATAACTCACTAGTTCATAACTGGTGTATATGAAGAAATACACAATCTTTTGAACTATTTTCTAGCAACTATCTTTTCTTGATCAGTTCCAATGAATTCCACTAGTAAACCTCTGCTCTACATGCAGCAAACACAAGCTCACAACTTTCACAACCTCTCTATATCACATATATTCCATCCATATCTTTTCCAAAGAAAAGACCTTTCATCTATACCTTATTATATTTTACCAAGATTAGGTCGGCTGATAAGGCTTTCCTAATTACAAACAATTACATAAACCCTTACTAAGATACAAACAGTATCGAAATTTTTTTTACAATGATTACATTACAACAATTAAGGACCGACATCCTTGATTTGTGCTTGCCAAACAAAAAATGCATTGCATTCCCTGAGTTGGCTTTAGAATAAGCCATCCCCAAAGCACACACCATAGATGACATCACCAATCACTCTATACCTTGTGTTGACCAATGAAAGTCCATCAGTACCTCTTCCATCATCCTTGAAGTTCACATACCTTGAATCCAGTTCCTCTGAAAGATATAACAAAAACTCAGAGACTAACTCTGTCAATTCTTACTATCATAGTACAGTGACCAGTCTTTACCAAAACAGCTATAACTTTCTTAATATGCAATACCTAATGATGTGATCATAGATATAAAATCAAAACATCAACTTGAACTCTCATCTGACTTTGCAGCATCAGAAACATCTGTACACTAACTATACACCATGATTACCAGTCTGGTTCCTTCATAAAAGCATATGTTGACATCAGTGATAAAAAACAAATGACAACAATATGAGTTCCTATTCAGTAACATAGTGATTAAACATATTACATGTCTCAATCACCACCCATGCATTAGAAATATCCAATAATCTCCCCCTTTGTCATTAATGTCAACATATGGGAAAATCTTATCCCAAAGTTATATCAATCCGAAGTCCTTCAACTGAACAATCCCCCCAAATAGTAGAGATGTTCTCATAGCAACACTCCCCCTTTGACAAAAATGGAAAAGGATACCATGATCCTTCAAATGCCTTCATAGATAAACTTTCTTCCATGATCACTACCCCTGAGGAGTAGATCCCTACATCCAATCCAAAAAATGATGAGGCTCTAATCACTTCTAGACCGATGCATCTCTGCATCATTTAGTTCTGACTTGGAGGGGCCTGAACCCCTAGCATACCTCTGAGATATTCAAAGGTATCTTTTGGTAGTGGCTTTGTAAAAATGTCTACAGTATTCTCTTTTGAACTGATATATTCTAGCTTGATTTCTTTTTCTACCACCTTGTCTCTCAAGAAGTGATACTTGATAGAAATGTGTTTAGTTTTAGAGTGCATCACCAGATTCTTTGACATGTTTGTTGTGTAGGTGCTATCACAATGGATAATCAAAGGCTCATTAAAAGTTATTCCAATGTATGACAACATTTGTTTCATCTAAACAATCTGAGTGCAATTTATAGCAGTAGAAACATATTCTGATTCAGCAGTAGATTGTGCTATACAATATTGTTTCTTACTTAGCCAAGAAACCAATTTTTTCCCAAGGAAATATGCACCACCACTTGTACTTTTTCTATCATCAATATTTCCTACCCAATCAGCATTAGTATAAGCATGAAGTTCAAAGCTATCATTCCTGTCACACCATAAACCATAGTCTATGGTTCCTCTGAGATACCTCAGTATTCTTTTTACAGTAGCTAGATGAGTCTCTTTGGGTTCTTCCTAATATCTAGCCACAATTCCAATAGCATTAGCAATATCTAGTCTGGTGTGAGTCAGATAATGTAGCCCTCCAGCCATTGATCTATACAAAGTTGGAAAAACACATTTTGATTCGTCATCAATTGTTATCTTGTTTCCAGTCACCATAGGTGTTCCTACTGGTTTACAATCTTCCATACCAAATTTCTTAAGCAATTCTTTGAGATACTTGGTCTGAGAAATGAAAATACCATTCTCATTCTAAGTTATTTTCAATCCAAGGAATAATTTCATTTCACCTATCATGGACATCTCAAATTCACTTTCCATTTCTTTAGAAAACTTCTTACATAGATCATCATTACCTCCAAAGATAATGTCATCCACAAATACTTCTACTATCAGGATTCCATCTTCAGTAGTTCTTAAATACAAATTGTTGTCGCATTACCTTTTCTGAATCCAAGTCCAAGTAGATACTTGTCCAACCTTGCATACAAGGCCCTAGGAGCTTGCTTCAACCCATACAGGGCTTTCTTTAATTTGCACACCATGTCTTTGTCTTTCCATAGAGGAAATCCATCTAGTTGTTCTATGTATACTTCTTCTTCAAGATATCCATTCAGAAATACAAATTTAACATCCATCTGATACACTTTGAAGTTTTTGTGTGCAGCATAAGATAGAAATAATCTTACTGCCTCTATTCTAGAAACATGAGAAAATGTTTCTTCAAAGTCTATGCCTTCTTTCTGTGAGTATCCCTTACACAATAGTCTTGCTTTGTTCCTTACAACTATTCTTTCTTCATCCATCTTGTTTCTAAAGACCCATTTTGTTCCTATAACATTTTTTATTTTTAGGTCTTGGAACCAATTCCCAAGTATTTTTTTTCTTTATCTAATCCAATTCTTCTTTCATGGCATTTATCCAAGATTCATCTTTAAAAGCTTCATCCATATTTTTTGGCTCTACTTGAGAAATCAAACAAATTTCTTCTCTAACTTTAGATCTAGTTAGCACTCCCTGACTAGTATTGCCAATAATTTGATTTTCAAGATGGTTATTTTTTACATACCTTGGAGTTTTAGGAGTTTCAGTGATCCTGCTTATATCATCACAAGCCTCTTTTTCACTTTCTTCCTCAACAAGTTCTTATTCTTCGGCAACAGTAGTGGTTTCTTTCACTTATGATATCTAACTGCTGTCATACATTCTTTCTTGTATCTAACATTTCTCATCTATTCTTACATTGTTACTTTCAACCATCTTCCTTAATATCAGATTAAAAAATTTGTATTCCTTTCTTTTAAAAGAGTAACCAAGGAAGATACCTTCATCACTTCTAGCATCAAATTTCCCTATCTCATCATCCCTCTTGATATAACATTTTCTACCAAAAATTCTGAAATATTTTACAGGAGTGTGATCAAACCATAGTTCATAGGGAGTCTTACTTGTGCCATCTCTAATTTGAATTTTGTTTAATGTGTATATTGTTGTTCCAATAGCCTCTCTCCAATGTACATGAGATACATTTCCTTCAATTAGCATTGTCCTGGAAGCATCAAGTATAGTTTTGTTTCTTCGCTATGCTATGCCATTTTGTTGTGGAGTCCTAGGAGCAGATGTTTGTCTTTTTATCCCATGCTCTTCACAATATGAATTGAATAAATCTGATGTAAACTCTCCACCTTTGTCTAATCTTAAACACTTTATTTTCAGTCCCGATTCATTCTCTACCTTTTCTTTAAACAACTTGAATTTGTCAAATGCTTCTAATTTTTCTCTCAAATAAGTAACCCACATCATTCTAGAAAAGTCATCAACAAATATTATCAAATACCTTTCATCGTAGTATGACTTTGTTCTTGTAGGCCCACACAGATCTATATGTACTAGATCCAACTTTCCTTTTGATGTAAATGTTTTTCTTTTATGATTGCTTTTAGTTTTCTTTCCCATAAAACATTCTCTGCATATAGTGTTAGAAGGTTTCACAATCTATGGTAGATCTCTTACTGCATTAGCCATAATTGCCTTCACAATGTTGTCAAAGTTAACATGACAAAATCTTCTATGCCATAACCAACTATCATCTATGTTCGCAACAAAACAAGAGGCTCCAAATGTGTTTACTTCAAATACATTACCTCTAGATCTTGAACCGGTAGCACTCAGTTTTCCTTCCTTTCTTATGATAAAGCATTTACCATTAACAAAAATTAACTGAAAGTTTTTATCCATTAACTGTCTAACACTCAACAAGTTATGTCTCAGTCCTTCAACAAGCAGTACATTGTTTGTATTAGTCTTTCCATCTAGAGTGATGGATCATATTCCTATGATGGATTTGGGGAGATTGTCCCTAAACCTTACAAAACCTCCATCATAATTTACTAATTTAACAAACTTGTTCTTATCACTAGTCATGTGATGAGAACATCCACTATCAATTATCCATTCAATTTTCTTGTCAACATGAGATACTAAGGCTTTTTCCTCATGAACTGGTTCACCTTTAATAGAAAAAAATCCAATTTATTCATTGTCTAAATCATCATCATCAGAGATTCCTTCACTAGCATAATAACATTCTTTGTCTCTTCTAATCTTGGCATAATCAGGTTTGTACTTAGGAATTCTTGTAGGCCATCTAGATGCAAAATGACCTATCTTATTGCATGAAAAACATTTCAAAGGTAATTTACCTTCAAATTTTCCCTTACCTCTTTTCTCTCTTCTATCTATTAGTGCAACAAGTTCTTCCATCTTCTTTTCTTCTTCCATTATCTTCTCCCATTCCTCAGCATACTCACCAAGATCTTCTTTCAGGTCTTCTTTTCTTGTGCTCAGAAGTGCATATAATTTCTTGTGTGCAGATGCCCTAAATGTAGATTCAACTTTAGGAACAACTTCTCCTAATTCCACAACTTTAAAGGTAGTTAAATTTGCAATCAACATCTCTCTACTAAAGTTTTGAGTCAGGGGTATAGTTTCTTGAATTGACATTGCCTTGAATTTGTAAGTAGGAGTTAGAGATCTGAGAATCTTTGCAATGACTTCATCTTTATCATAAGTACCTCCACAATTTTTTATTCTAACTAAAGCTTCTATAACCCTTTGAACATAGGCTCTAATGCTTTCATCTTCATTCATTTTTAGCTTCTCCATATTTGTCTTCCAGTTTTGCAGTTTCGCTTGTTTGGTATACTTGTCTCCTTCATAGAGTGCCTCTAGTCTATTCCAAATTTCATGTGCCGAATCTAGATCTTTAATTTCAGTAAACTCACCCATAGATAGTTCACTGATCAATGCTTCTCTTGCAACCATGTTTCATGAAAATAACTTATTTTCATCTTCATCAACTGTTTCCAATTCATTCTCATCTGTCAGAGATTCCTTCTTCACAATCATCTAGTATTCTATGCCCATGCATAGCAGATGTGTTCACATCTTATTCTTCCAACTATCAAAGTTTTCAGGATCAAACTTAGGGCTTTCCTTCCTATAGAATGCCATTTCCAAGATCACCTCAAGCTGTTAAGCTTTCTCTCTGAGGACCACAAGCTCTAATACCAATTGTTAGGAATAATAGTCCACAATACAACTGAGAGGGGGGGTGAATCAATCATATGAAAAAATATTAAACTTTAAACATTAAGCTCAACAATATCAAATCCAATGAACACACTAAATGCCAACACAATAACACAATATTTTGGTTACGGGGAAGCCATGTTAAAGGTAAAAACCCCGGTGGGAATTAGCACCCACTAATGATGTACTAAGAGTATAGTAATTCTTGTTAGAAAATATAGCCCTATTAGGAGCTTATTGATACATTATAGTACATAGTCCTTGTTAGAGGAAAAACCCTATTAGGAGTCAAGAACAATAGAAGGCTCACTGCCCAAAGAAGGTTAAATCCACCTTCAGAACTCACTAGTTCACAACTGGTGTATATGAAGAAATACACAATCTTTTGAACTATTTTCTAGCAAATATCTTTGCTTGATCAGTTCCAATGAAGTCCACCAGTAAACCTCTACTCTACATGCAAAAAACACAATCTCGCAGCTTTCACAACCTCTCTATATCACATATATTCTATTCATATATTTTCCAAAGAAAAGACCTTTCATTTATACCTTATTACATTTTACCAAGATCAGGTCAGCCCATAAGGCTTTCCTAATTACAAACAATTACATAAACCCTTGCTAAGATACACATGGTAACTAAAATAAGTTTACAATGATTACATTAAAATAATTAAGGACTAGCATCCTTGATTTGTGCTTTCCAAACAAAACACACGCTTCATTTCTTGAGTCAGCTTTAGAATAAGCCATCGCCAGAGCACATGCCACAAATGATGTCACCAATCACTTCTTACCTTGTGCTAACCAATGAACATCTGTTAGTACCTCTTCCATCATCCTTCAAGTTCCCATACGTTGAATCCAATTCCTCTGAAAGATATAACAAAAACTTAGAGACTAACTTTGTCAATTCTCACTATCACAGTCTAGTGACCAGTCTTTACCAAAACAACTATAACTTTCTTAATATGCAATACCTAATGATGTGATCATAGATATAAGATCACAACATCCACCTGAATTCTCATCTGACTTCATAGCATCAAAAACATCTGTACACTAACCATACACCATGATTACCATTCTAGTTCCTTCATAAAGCATATGTTAACATCAGTGACAAAACACAAATGACAATAGTATGAGTGCCTATTCAGTAACGTAGTGATTAAACATATTATATGTCTCAATCACCACCCATGGATTAGCCATATCCAACAATTTCACCACCATAGATGTTTGCATGAGTGTCCGACATTTGCTTTGCATTCATGCAATCTTTAATGTCTTCAAATTAAGGATAGCTTAAGGAAGATGCAATCTACAACATTGCTTGATTGTGTTCTTGTTTGGCTCTCATCTCCTCAGCAGTCAAAGGTGTAGCAGGTGTAACATAGTCATGTTGAAAATAGTATTTTGTTGAGTCACCAATACCATCTAGATGTAGTTTCATCAGACTCTGCCATGCAGGGAAGTTCTCCTTATTCAACTTCGGTACCTCCTTCATATACAACTTGATCATTTACTTCAAGTACCTTTAAACTTGTTCTCTATAAGAACCAACAACTCTAATACCAAATGTTAATATGATTTAGAACAACTCTGATACCAATTGTCAATAAAAATTTTAAACACTTCAACAACTCAGATCTAATAACCAATAGCTACTTAGTCATTACTAAATGTATACCAAAAACATATAACAATGCAATCCACTATCCAACATTATTTAAGTTGCAAAACATAGAAATGTTCAAACCAAAACACTCACACAAGTATTGACACCAGGATTTATAGTGGAAACCCAATTTGGGAAAAACCACTTTCTAACTTGCTACTGATATTTTCACTCTTCTAAAGTGAGCTCTGTGAAAAGCCAACCTTGTCAAAGGTTTACAAACACACTGCTAGGTGTGACCCTATTAAAGGATTTCAACCACCCTGTTAGGAGTGCACCTTGCTAGAGAACTTAAATACATTCCATTAGAATGCAACCTTGATTAATGGATTTATACAATGACTATTAGGTCAACCTTAATTAAAGGATTTTAACTGATACAATGATTAGAAAGTAACAGTAATATTTGATCTGAAAACATACAACTCACTTTGCAAATAACAGATCCAATTCTTACATATATGTTGGCTTACTAACTGAGTTCCATTTCCATCTCCATCACTGATCTGCTCAGAAATCCCTTCAAGAAATCACAACTCTGATCAAATCCTTCTCCTTCAGCCTTTCTGCTTATTTAGTCAATAACAACAACTCCAACATCTCTCTCTCAACCTCATACTTAGGTTTCCTTAATACCTCTTTGATAGGTAGATCCATCTTTTTTCCGCTTAATCTCCTCCGTAGATCTTAGGTTTAGATCATATTCATTGAATCCTTACAACATTATTTTCTTCATCCATCCATCTAGAAACATATTTAATCTCTTTATTAGAATCACAATAAAATTATTTACTATGTATTAAATTTTCCATACAATCAATAAATAAAGTCAACACAATTTACATAATCCAAGAATTCAAACATGTCAGCTAGGAATCCAAATTCTTCCTCAAATGTAAATTGCTAATGTTTGGTCAATATTGTATTCAACTCCTTCATCATCACTACATATCTCAGTCACCACTTGAAATTATTATCCTCGGCTAATGTTGTCTTCATCGGCAATAGACTGATGCTCGGTCAACACTGAATTTACTTGGCATATACTGGCTCGGTCGACACTAACAACACTCGGCTTAAACTAGATTTCTTCACTTCTAGTCGGTTAAGCCTACTTGTTCAGTCTTGCTTCTCACATAGATAAATAATACATTATCTTATCATTATGCCACATTATCAAGTACTCATTGAAGTATCAAATAACTCAACCTTTTTCTAAGTTCTATTGTTATCACCCTTTCCCTAATCCTTCTCAACAATCAAATAGATATAGTACCTTCTTAGATAGAAATAGTCTTACCAATTAAGATTTGATATCAATGACAATACAACAATTGCTTCAATTTGTAGTTTCCAACTATCTCCCTCTTTGACTTTGATGGCAACACCATATGAATAAAACATGATTCACCAACTAATCCAAACCTAGTTTGTGCATCACAAACATTTGTAATATCCTTAGCTTCATTCTAATTCTAAATCTCTTTAGCCTCACTTGCTTGACTGTCCACATAGTAACTCCCACTGAATCTTGTCTATGTCCCTTTCCTCTAAATCTCTCCCTCTTTCTTGATCTTCCATGAAATCTCACCATGTGCTTTCATCTGACTCATATCTCTCTTTGACAATAAAGCCAAAGTAGCAACTAGAACTTGCATCTTTCAGATGTAGATGTCATTTTGTCAGCTCAAAAACAATATTTCTCCCTTTGTCATCTTTTCTTATGACTGATTGTCATCTTTTTTGTACTTTTCACAACTCTAGGTTGCTCCTAAAGTGTGACCATTTCTGCATCAATTTGTCAGATACTCCTTGCAGCACATTTGATGTAGTGCTCCTAGCTTGACCCTGCAGCCTCCCTTAGGGAAAGAATCCCTAATTTTCCTCTCAGATACTAATGAGCTACTTTAGGTAAAGCTTTGGTGAATATGTCTACTAGTTGTTCCTTTGTATTCACATATTCCATTCTAACCTCTTTATCTTGTACCAATTCCCTCAAGTAATGATACTTGATGGCAATATGTTTGGTCTTAGTGTGCATCATTGGGTTGTTTGATATGTTGATAGCACTTGTGTTGTCAAAGTATATGACAACTAGTTCGATGATCTCCTCTTTCACACCTTTAAATAATTTATTTATCCATACTAGGTTTGAATAGTTTACTACATTAGCTACATACTCGGCTTCAGTTGTAGATTGGGAAATGCAATTTTGTTTCTTGCTTGTCCAGGAAAATAATCTCTATCCAAGAAATAAAGCTACACCACTAGCACTTTTTTTTTATCCACATTTCCTACCCAATCTGCATCAGTATAGAGTCTCAGTTCAAATCTCTCATGCTTCTCGTAGTATAGTCCATAGTCTTTTGTTCCTTTCAAATATCTCATTATTCTTTTCACAGCCATCATATGACTTTCCTTTGGATTCAAAGAGAATCTTGCCACAATCCCAACTACTAGAGCAATATCTATTCTATTGTGAACAACATATTTTAGCTTTTCAATCATGGATCTATATAGAGTTTGGTTTACTTCAGTAGTATCATTAGTTTTAGACAATTTATGTCCAGTGGCTATGGGAGTACTTATTGGCCATGAGTCCTCCATACCAAATGTTTTTAGTATCTCTTTGACATATTTAGACTATGTGATGAAGATACCTTTCTCCATCTGATATACTTGCAAACTAACAAATTTTTTTATCTCACCAAACATAGACATTTCAAACTTAGTTTGTATCTCATTTGAAAATTTCTTATATAGTGCATCTTGTCCACCAAATATGATATCATTGTTAGAAAGTAAAGTCCACCAAGATAATTGAGAGGGGGGGGGGGTGTGAATCAGTTATCAAATAAATATAACTTTTATCAACTTCAATAGATTTTAACCATGTAAGAAATGTAACTAGCAACCATAGAAAGATATGCATGCACAATAACATAATGACACAAGATATGTTGACTAGGGAACCTCTTGATCAAAGAGTAAACCCTGGTGTGAATGATGCCCACAAAAGATGCACTAATATGAATATTCCTTGTGAAAGGATGGACTCTATTAGGATTCTTATGAAATACATTCAGTACATATGAATCCTAGTTAGGAGATTTTGAATCCCTGTTAAAAGATTCTAACTCTATTAGGAGTTATGGAAGACAAAAGGACCCACTACCCAAATAGCTTTAGGGTAAGATCATAGAACTCACTATCCAACTGATCTTTGTATTACTCAATAGAATAATAGAAAAAAATTAATGACCTCAACAAATCAATACTCCTTCTCTGACTATGCCAAACCACACCAACTCCTTCTTCAAATCTCAATTCCAGATCTTAGTACTTCACATATCCTCTTTGACGTAGGGCAGGGATGGAGGATCCAATAATGAATTGTCCAAGCCTACACTACTGATTATAAAAACAATATGCATAGTGGAATACAACAAGATAATGATTCAAAACTAAATTTCATTCAACATGCCCAGCTGTAAGGCCTTCCAGGTTTCAGCCTATTACAATGAAATAAAAAAGTATCAGCAAGATCTCACAAGATCTAGGAAACCACTAACTAGTTCAAATATGCAATAGGCAGCCTCTGATAGGAACAACCACCACAAGATCTAAACTTTTACTCACACTTCCAAGCAACCCCTTGCTGTCCTAAGCCCGCAGGCCACTAGTTCTGCTACAAGTCCTAGATTCGCAAATATGCTTCTACTCTAATCTTCCTAATGATCTAATGATCATCTACTACTCTACTAACTCCACCTCTAACTACTAAACATCTACCCAAGCTCTCAATATATAGCCAGCTAAGCCACAAGTCGGCCAGCCAGGCAATCAATTACAATATAGGTCCAATCCAATAAAAGAAACCAAAACTAATGAAAAAATGATCAAAAATTAATGTACCTTTGGATTTATGTCCACACATGACCCAAAAACATTCTTTTAATGGCACAAGGTCCCATTTGATCACACAGAACCGTGCAAGAAGAAACACTCCATGTTTCACATGAAAACTACCAGAAAATAGGTCCCGGGAAAAAATGGCCATAACTTTTGACTCATAATGAATTAGGGATTTTTCTCTTGGTAAATGGTATTAATTTAGGTCCTATTAAAGTCCCTAAGAGAGAAAAGGATGATTCATTAAGGATCAACATCTCCATGATGTGCAATTAGCACCAAAACTGATAGAAACTAGGTCCCCAAGAAAAATAGTCATAAATTTTTACTCATAATGAATTAGGAGTTGTGCCCTTGGGAAATGGTATTAATTTAGGTCCTCTTTAATTCCCTAAGGGATAAAATTATTAATCATTAAGGATCATCTGTGCCACATCCCACAATTAGTTCCAAAACTGTAGGAAACACTGCTCCGATGACAAGGAAAACAACTCCAACTTTGAAATGGTTCATCTGATATCTCCCAAACCATGCCACCTCAAGAGCTGCGACCTTATACATATCTTCCATAATCATAAAGGAAAAAACTCCTTTCATCACACATGCTAAAGATCTCCACAGATCAACACAACCCAGAAACTCAGAAAGCTGCCCAAAACAAAGCATTGCATCCCTCTGCCAGGGAATTCCTCCAACATAAGGAAAGACCTTCAGGAACCCAAAATGCTCCTGCATCACTCTTTCAAAAATTTCTCTTTCACAATAAAATTAAATTCATCACATTCCATATTAAAAAAAGGAATATATTACTTCCTTTATACCACACTCAAGTAATTATAAATGAGTCGGCATACAAATTAAAAAATTAAACTTTCCACACGTTACATTAAAATTTACACAAAACTATTGGCTTCCAATCAATATAATTCTTCACTTGTGTGACCTCAGATCTTTTCCTATCAAGAACATCACTATCAAAATTCCTCCAACTTCTCTCAAACTGTGCATAACCAAATTCCATCCCGATTAGGAGATATCATTCAATTTCCACAAACCGCTACTCAAGAACACTGCCTGAATACTGCTTCCACTAATTTCCTCATAACTTCCATGAATAAATGAATTACTATTTGTGCTCTTAACCACAATCTAATAACACATCATAGAATAATTCTTCAACTGTGCATAGCTTTATCTTCAATATCCCAAGTGCGCTAACTCAAATACTGTCTACTTCATTGCTAATCTTCAGTAGATCACTGTGTTGACATCGATGACAATCACAGTCATGAATGCAACAACAACTACTAAAGAATGGATGATAATACCCCCCCATAGGATATATTTAACATTCATTCCTAACAATCTCCCCCATTCAAATTGATGGCAACATAGATGAAAAAACATCCAAGCTCCATAAATCCAATCACTGCAACATTGTTGCTCTGAAAATGCTTCCAAGTCTTCTTCATCAATCAAATCTTTCTTCATTTTCCTATTCAGATGGTACAAATGGTTTTTTTATGTACACTTATCCCCCATTGACATCAATGACATAAATTTCTTTATTATGTCAACAACAATTTCAATATCATAAGACACTATTCAGAAATTACATTCACTAGAGTCCTCATGACTCAGCTCAGATACACATACTCCCCATAGAGGAAGTACCAACATCTAGTCCAGAAGAAAAATAGGGCTCATATACCATTGGATGGATGCAAAAATCTACATCACTTCTCAAAAGTAGGTTGGGGCATAACTCCAAGCATACCTCTCAGATACTCAAATGTATCCTTAGGAAAAGGTTTTGTAAATATGTCTGCAATCTTCTCCTTTGTGCTTATGTACTCAAGTCTGACTTCTTTCTCTGCTACTTTCTCTCTCACTACATGATAATTTATCTCTATATGGTTTGTATTAGAATGTAACACAAGGTTCTTAGACATACTAACTGTGCTGGTGTTATCACAATGTATAACAATAGGTTCAACATATTTTACTCCAATATCCTTCAGCATTTGTTTCATCCAAATTATCTGATTACAGTTGTTTACTGCTACTGCATACTCTTCTTCTACTATGCTTTGTGAAATAAAATTATGCTTCTTGCTGGGAAATGAGCTTCTCTTTTGTTTAGCCATCACACATTCCTTACAAATCATGTTAGTAGGCTTCATAATTTTAGGCAAATCTCTTATTGCAAGTGTAGTACTCACTTTCACAATATTATCAAAGTTTATATGAAAAAATCTTCTGTTCCATCACCAACTATCATCAATCTTAGTAATCAAGCATGTCATCTTAGTAGGATTCAATTGAAATAAATTACCTCTGGTTCTAGATCTAGTACCAATCAAATTTCCATCTTTGTCTTTAATCACACAAATTTTCTCAGTAAACCAAACTTGATATCCCTTATCAACTAATTGTCCAACACTCAAAAGATTATGTTTCAAACCATCCACAAAGTAAACATCATTAGTATTAGTCTTTCCATCAAGAGTAATAGATCATATACCTTTAATCAAACAAGGTGCATTGTTCCCAACTCTAACAACTCATCCATCATAATTGTTAAACTTTATGAACTTTTTCATGTCTCTAGTGATATGATGTGAATAACCACTATCTATAATCCAATCAGCTTTCTTTTCTACTTGGGAAAATAAAGCCTTTTCTTCCTTAATTTTACTTTAAGGATTTCTTCTTTAATTGCTACAAATCCTATATCATCATTATTCTTAGTATCACTTTCACTCAAAGATTTATCCAAACTAGTTTCAAGTTCTTCATCATTTGCATAGTAACATTCTTTAGATCTTATAGGATTAAAGTTCTTCCTATACTTCTTAACTCTCTTAGGACATTTAGATGCAAAATGCCCATATTATTGACAAGTCCACAATTTAAAATTTTCTTACTGTCTGGTTCTCTCTTCATAAGCAAGGAAATACCTTCTTTAGTCTTCCTATCTTCTTCATTTCTTGATCTTCTTCTGTTAGCATAATCTCCACTCACACTGATGCTTCTAGAAAAAGTAGGGTGAACACTAAGAGCACTAAATGTTGTCTCCATTCTAGGTAGGTCTCCTAATAACCTCAGGTTCATTTCTACTACTTCCAATCTTCCAAGAAGAGTCTCCCTTGTAAAGTTCATAGTAGAAGATATGACTTGTTCAATCATCTGTGTTGTCTGCTTAAATGCAGGAGTCAATGTCCTCAGAATTTTCCATATCACTTCATTCTCTATCTTTGTTCCACCACAAGATTTAATAACTACAACAATCTCTGACATTCTACCAATATAGCTTCTAATAGATTCATCTTCCATCATTCTTATATCTTCAAATGCACATATCCAATTATGTAATCTGAATTTCTTTGCATGTTCATCACCTTCAAAAGTAGACTGTAAAGCTAACCAAATTTTATGAGATGTTTTTTAATATTTTACCTGACTGTACTCATTCTTCGGAAGGGCTGACAAGAGTGCTTCTCTAGCAAGTATGTTACACATGAATAGATCTCTTTCATCATTAGTACATGTTTCAATGTTATCCTCATCAATGACAGTCTTCTCATTCTTTGTAATCAACCAATAACCTAGTCCTAAACACAACAAATGTGTCATCATCTTTTCTTTCCAACTGTAAAAATTTACTCCATCAAACTTAGGGCTTTCTTTCCTAAAATTAGCCATGGATCTCCTTAAGCTATTAAACTTTTCTTTCAAGGACCTGTCACTCTGATACCAATTGTTAGAATTAAAGTCCACCAAGATAACTAAGAGGGGGGGTAAATCAGTTATTAGATAAATATAACTTTTATCAACATCAGTAGATTTTAACCATGTAAGAAATGTAACCAGGAACCATAGAAAGATATAGATGCACAATAACACAATGACACAAGATATGTCGACTAGGGAACCTCTTGATCAAAGAATAAATCCCGTTGGGAATGATGCCCAATAAAGATGCACTAATATGAATATTCCTTATGCAAGGATGGAATCTGTTAGGAGTCTTATGAAATACATTCAGTACATATGAATCCCTATTAGGATATTTTGAATCTCTGTTAAAAGATTCTGACTCTGTTAGGAGTTATGGAAGACAGAAGGACCTACTACCCAAATAGCTTCAGGGTAAGATCACTGAACTCACTATCCAAATTATCTTTGTATTACTCAATAGAATAATACCAAAAGATTAATTACCTCAACAAATCAATACTCCTTCTCTGACTATGCCAAACTGCACCAACTCCTTTAGATCTCAATACCAGATCTCAGTACTTCACATATCCTCTTTCAATAATTTCACTTTCACAATACACTTACATTCATCACATTCTATATTAAAACAAGGAATACATTCCTTCCTTTATACCACAGACAAGTAATTACAAATGAGTCAGCATACAAATTAAAAAATAAAACTTTCCACATGTTACATTAAAATTTACACAAAACTGTCGGCTTCCAATCAATATAATTCTTCATTCATGTGACCTTAGATCTTGCACTATCAACCACATCACTATCAACATGCCTCCAACTTATCTCTAACTAAACATAACTAGATTCCATCCTGATTAGGAGATATCATCCAATTTCCACAAACCGCTACTCAGGAACACTGCCTAAATACTGCTTCCACAGATTTCCTCATAACTTCCATGACTAAATGAATTACTATCTATTCTCTTAACCATGATCTAATAAAACATTATAGAATAAGTCCTCAACTACACATAGCTTTATCTTCAATATCCCAAGTGCACTAACTCAAACATTGTCTACTTCTCCGCTATTCTTCAGTAGATCACTGGATGGACATCAATGAAAATCACGGTCATGAATGCAACAAAAAATACTATAGAATGGCTACTAATACTCCCTCGTAGGATATATTCAGCATTCATTCCTAACAATCATCTACAAAAATATTAGCTAACAAGATCCCTTTACCTTCATCATCTTTCATGTACAGATTGTTGGTGTCGTTTGTCCTTGAGAATCCAATCTGTAACAAGTAATTATGGAGCCTCTCATACCATCCTCTGGGGGATTGCTTTAATCCATAGAGTGCCTTGTTCAATTTTCAAACCATGTTTCTATTGTTTGGATCAAAAAATCCTTTAGGTTTCTCAATCTACACTTCTTTGTCTCATATACCATTTGAAAATGTAGACTTGACATCCATTTGGTATACCTTGAAATCACTGTAGGCAATATATGCAAGTAGAGTTCTTACTCCTAATATTTCTACAAGGGAAAATGTCTCCCCATAGTCTATTCCTTCTTCTTGTGCATAGCCCTTGCATACCAGTCTTTCTTTGTTCCTTGTGATTTGTCCATGTTCATTAAGCTTATTTCTAAATACCCATTTTGTTTCAATGACATTTTTGTTTTCTAGTCTCGACACCAGAGTTGAGGTATCATTATTTTCTATCTATTCTATCTCCTCATTCATAGCTTGAATCCAGTTTTCATTGTCTAATGCCTCCCTTGTTGTATTAGGCTCAAATTTGCATAATAAACATGTAGGATCTCTTAACTTGCTTATGTTTATAACTCTAGTTTCTTTATCTCCAATGATTTTCTTAGGCTTGTGATGTCTCCTTACATACTATGCCAAAAGAGGTTCAATTGTCTTTTCTCCTTGCTCTTTAGGCTCATCAATAAGATTATCAGATTTAGCCTCTAATTGCTTGACAACCACTTCCTAATGCTCGGCAACATCCTCCTGTCACTTGGTGACATATTCCTATCATTCGACAATATCTTCCTAATGCTCAGCATTGCTTACCCGAGACTCTACATCAAGTGCAAGTGTGTTACTTTCCTCTTCTTCTTCTTCAATATAGATAAAATATCTATAATCTCTAGGTTCTCTTTTGCTTTCCTGTTCATTTTTCTCTACATATTCGTCAACCTTCACATTTATACTTTCCACAATTTTGTTAGTGTTAGAGTTCAAACACTTGTAAGCTTTACTCTTTGTGCAATAGCCTATGAATATAACCTCATCACTTTTAGCATCAGACTTTCCATTCCTATTGTCTTTTAGTATATAGCATTTTTTCCCAAAACTTCTAAAGTATTTTACATTAGGTGCATAATCGTTCCATAGCTCATAAGGTGTAACATTTGTACCTTTTTTGATTTGTACTTGGTTTAAGGTATAAATAGCTATGCTTTTGTGCAACATTATTCTCAATCATTGGTCTCCTTGCACAATCTATGATAGATATGTTCCTTCTATCTACTATACCATTCTATGGAGGTGTTCTAGGTGCAGACATCTATCTCTTGATTCATCTATCATTGTAGAATAGATTGAACTCATTTGATAGATACAGTCCACCTGGGTCAAATCTCAAAAATTTTAGGTTTCTACCTATCTACTTGTCAACCTTAGCCAAATACCACTTAAACAATTGGAATGCATCATATTTTTCTTTTAAAAACATTACAGTCTATTGGTTTTCTTTTCTTTACACTTGCAGGTTTACACTATGATTAACAACTTAATGTCTCTAACTCTATCACCACTCCAAAGTCTGCAAGGAAAAGGTCCAATTAACAAGGATCAAAGAGATCCTCCTACACTTTGAGCTTAGATGCTCAGGCGGGTGTACCTTTGACTCACTTCTTGAAAGGAATCAAAAAATATTAAGCAATTATATCATTTACAAACTGGTTTAAAGATTTTATCATTTATATGTATGGTGGATGATGATGAACTGCTTCTAGAGAATGGATCAGTGCCTTAACCTAGGGCATAGAGTCACCTAATAACACATATCAACTGAAAATCCTAAATCAAATACTCCTAAATTCAGGATAAGTGCTTTGCCTATTATCCCCCTCACCCTCAAACCTAATCATCAAATTCCTACCCAACCATGAACTCACTAAAATCACCTTAAAGACTTTAATCTTAACTTTGTTAGGAACTCAAAGATAATTCCACAATACTCTTTGTTTACCATATGCTAACTCACTTTGTGACATTAACATATATGAGCCCAAGATCAGAATGAGAAGACAAACAAGAATTTGAGATTGGAATTAAAGTGCATTCTTATTAAAATCTGCAGAATCTATGCATTACCATAACAAAAAAATGCTAGGAGACAAACCCGAAATCTAGGCTCTCCTTGTTCAGCCCTTACATTGATTTTCAACATAATATCAACCCCAAAAAAATAAAAATTTTTGACCATATATACCCCATAGTCATCTTGGAATCCCAAAAATAGGATGCAACAAGCTACAGATGACTAGGGAAAGGGGTTAGGGTTTTCACCCACCAAACCAACCAAAAATTCAATCACAATTTATTCCATGGGAGGAAAACCAAGCAACCTGGCATGATCAGATCCCAGGATGATCTTCACTTATGATAAATCTCCTGATTTGTATCGAAAACCATGAATTTTCTACATTCACCCACCTGATTAACCAGCAGCAACACACCTCAAGCAACTTCTTCATGGTACAAAAACCCCTACAATTAGTCATCAAACACCCAGGGACACTCTGCAATAGTCAGCAAGATCATTCCTACCAAACCCAACCACTAAAACATTAAAAATCAGTCCTTCTATCGCTGAAAACCCTCTAAATATTTGAATTTCTTAAAGAAATGGCCAATCAGCAAGTTTAAAATGTGGCCGTGGATCTCATCCTTTCCTAGCAAATTGGGCAGTTGTCATTAATCTCTATAACAGTCAAAAGGCCATTTTGAAAAGTCTCTCACCATGTCGCCAAACTGTCAGCCAATTAGAAACAAGCATGTCAGCACCATGTAGCATCCTAGACCCACCTTGACTTTTTGTTACCTTCGTATCGGATGGTAGGTGCATGATTGCGAGGGGAAAGAATATTCCTCATGATCAAGGGCCCATTGTCGATCCTTCTGACAACTGTTAGACCACTGACCTCTACAAAGAGATGGTCCCACTGACAACTGCCATGTCACAAACCTATCGACCAATGAAAAGCTGCCAAGTCAAGATGACTGAGCAAACAAGGACCCACCATGCATAGGCCACAACATGTTGGAAGATCAGGGGGTTGTCACATGATCTCATGGGGTAGGAATATTCCATGAGATCATGTGCCGGCCATTAGATTAAAAGGGGACTGAAATGCTAGGTCCACTAGGACAGATGTCACCCTATCGCTAAATCTCATGTCAGAAACTCTGACAACAAAAAGTCTTGCAAAAAAATGACAGCCACACAAGTTAAAGGCCGACACTTAGGAAAAATTATTAGGAAAACTTAGGCTTAGATAGAAAAAATTAAAGGGGACCCTGACAATAAAACCTAACAACATAACACGTGAAGTGATTATCACAATTTTAGCACATGAGCATTTTAGGACTTTAGTAAGTGGAAAAAGTAACGCTAAAGTAGAATTTGATATAGGCAAATTAGGGCTTCTTTTCACCAACGGCTAGAAATTTGAAAATTGAATGAGGGTTTAAGGGCTAGAGATAGAGAAAACCACTGTAGAGACTAGGGAAAAACTATACAGCCATGAGAATTATTGTAGGTGCCAACAGTGGCTCTGTCTGGGGATGTATGCCTCTTGCAGGCATAGCAAGGATCTAGAATCTTAGGGTGAAATAGACCACCTACTAGAATGACCATGAACAACAAAGAACAACAGGACAAAACCCTACAAACTGAGAAAAATAGAATAGGAAGGAAACACACCACTATACAGAATGTATAATATATACAGACCTAACTACTATTCATGGAAAGATAAATACCTTCAATTGAAGTATTTCTTCAAGAATTTTCCATGAACTAGCAATTCCTGAACATCACCGTTTAGTTCTTTCACAATATAAGAATCCTGGCCCCATTTTTCATGAATTAGATATGGCCCTAGCCAGATTAGGCCAAATTTTCCATGTTTCCCCTTATCTTCCAATCTAGCATTCTAGATTAATACCAAGTCACTAGGCTCAAACTTCCTGTCAACAGTCCTTTTTTCATACAGATTCTTAACTTGTAATTGCAACCTGGCATTTCTTGAGGCCAATTCTCTCCTAGTTTCATCCAGCCTAATGAGGTCTTCAATTCTCAACTACATTTCATCTTCTATATCATCATCATATAACTGAACAAACTTATACATTTCCAATAAGTTATTCTGAGGCATCCTTGCATGTATCCATTACACTAATTCAAATGGTGCACAACCAATTACCTTCTTCACAGTTACCCTATCAGCCCATACAGCTAATGGAAATTTTGAATTCCATGTTGTTTTATTCTTATCAAGGACCCTCTTGAGGATTTTTATCAAGCTCTTATTTGTTGATTCTTCCTGTCCATTCCCTTGTGGATGATAGGGTGAGGAGTATGACATCTGAATTCCTAGACCTTTTCATAAATCTTTGTATTCAACAGACTTGAAACACATTGCATTATCACTGACAATCCTCTTAGGACAACCAAACCTGGTAACAATATTATTCAACAAGAAATCAGTCACCACCTTACTAGTTGAATTCCTTGTGGGGATATCCTCTACCCACTTAGTGAAATAATCAGTAGCAACTAATATCTAAGAATGTCCTCCACTAGACTTGTTTGATATTTCTCCTATGAAATCTATTCCCCATTGTTGGAAAGGAGCTTGCACTTCAACTGGCCTCAAGGGCACATTGCTTGAAAATTTAAGTTTACCAGAGAATCATTGACAAGCATCACACCTCCTTACCAACTATTCTACATCCTTGAAGATTGTGGGCCACTAGAATCCCACTCTCAAGACCTTTTGAGCAGTAGTTTTACCCATATAATGTCCCCAAAAAACTCCCTCATGCATTTCTTTTAACAACTTGTCCGCCTGATTTTCATCAACACATTTCAAAAGTATGCAATCCAAATTTTTTCTATACAATTTGCATCTTATAATCACATAATTGATGGCTTTTAGTTTCAAAGTCCTTTTCTTGTTGTCATCCATTCCTGTAGGACACTTCATGTTCCTTAAGTAAAATATAATGTCTTGATACTAGATGCAATCATCCATATCACAAGTATAATCAATCTCAGTTTGATTTATCTGGTTTGCATCAAGATTGGATTGAGCCATCAGTTTTTCCAATCCTTGTCCTCTAAAAAATTTAGTAATCTAGATATCAATATTGAATTCTTGAATTCTATTTATCCATCTACATCTCTTTCCAGACACCTCCTTCTGTGAAAAAATATCTTTTACTACAGCACTAGGTACAAAGGAAATCACAATTTCTCCCATCAGATAACATGTAAAAGCCTTGATAGCCTTTAATAGTGCATAAGCCTATTTCTCATTGATATCATATTTCAATTCAGCAGCCTGCAAAGATTTACTAAAAAATGCAATAGGCTACTCATAACCTTCATTATTCTTTTGCAACAAAACTGTAGCAATAGTATGAAAAGATGCAAAGGAAAATATATGCATTGGGATACTATAATCAGGTGCCTTGAGCACAGGTGCATCTTTAATAGCTTTCTTGATATTCTTGAAAGCTTCATTAGGCTCACCTTGCCATTTGATCTCAGATCCTTTCTTCAACATCTTAGATATTGGCCTAGTAACTTCAGTGAAATTTGTAATAAATCTTCTCAAGAAATTCACCTGACCAAAGAAAGACTGAATTCCTTCACATTTTTTGGCTTAGGGATTTTATCAATGGCTGCCACCCTCTCAGGATCAATTCTAACTCCTCGCTTTCCAACCAAGTGGCCAAGAAACTTACCCTCAGTGACACCAAATGCACATTTCCTTAGATTTAATGAAATGCCATATTCCAAATCCCTCACAAATATTTTTTCTAGATGATTACAATGATCTTCTTCCTTCTTGGAATAGGCAGTTAAATCATCTTGATAAACAACAAGGAAATCATTTATAAAATCTGAAAAGGCAACATCCATTGCCCTCTGAAAATTTGCACGAGCATTTGTGAGACCAAAAGGCATTCTCACATAAACATATGTTCCCCAAGGTGTAGTAAAAGTTGTCTTAAATTTTTCTGATTCTTTTATGATTACTTGATTATAACCAAAGAAACTATCCATCATAGACATTAATTCAGATCCGGCCACTCTTTGCAACATAGCCTCCATGTTAGGTAGACAATAGTTATCCTTCAATGAGTTGATGTTCAAATTTCTCAAATCCACGCAAAGTCTGATGTCACCATTCTTCTTCTTGACAGGAACCAAATTTGAAACCCAAGAAGAATACCTAATGGGCTTGATAATTCTAGCATCTCTTAGCTTCATTAATTCTTCTTGCATCTTAGGTGCCAAAGTAGGATTTATAGGCCTTTGTTTTTTGCCTAAAGGGTTTGGCATCTTCTTTGAAAGGAATAACATGTTGGAACAAGTCTTCTCTATAAACCTTTAGGGCATCATATGACCATGCAAAAACATGCCTAAATTTTCTTAGTAATTCAATCAATGACTTCCTTACCTTGTGAGACATCTCTCTACCAATGTAAACCTTCTTAGGTGCTTCTTGTGTTCCAAGATTTATCTCATCCAAATTTATATGATCTTCCCTTTTAATATCCTTTTGAACTCTATCTTGATTATCAACAACAATTTCTAGAACAACAAGTCCCTTAGGAGCCTTGTTAGTTTTAAGTTGAATGACTTCATTACCAAGGACAACTTCCTTTCCTTCTGTAGTCTCAACTAGGGCTGAACAATCTAACTCTTGACCATGATACTGATCTTCACAATTCAAAAATCTCAAGATATCCTGGTCATCTTCAAAAACTTGCCAATTCTCAACATTATCCGGTATACTAGACCTGGTCTAAATTTCAACTTTAGAGAGGCCAACAAAAGTAATATCACTGGGATTGATTGCAATATTGGCTAACAAATAAGCCATCTTGTTATTACTTCTATCCTTCCACTCAATATTGAAGGCATCAAAAAACTAAATCAAATCCCAAATAGCATTTCTGTATTGCTTCAACCTCTTATTCTTGGAAGAATATACCAAGCTTATTTGGGACACCACTAATTCAGAATCCCCAATAACTTTTATATATTTAATTCCATGCTTGCATGCCAATCTCAATCCTAGCAACAATGCTTCATACTCTGCTATATTATTGGTACAAAAGAAATTCAATGTGAAAGAGAACTTGTAAGTGCTCCCATTAGGATAAATGAGTAAAATACCTTCTCCTTCTCTATCTTTGTAACTAGCACCATCAAAGTACATCACCCACAAATCACCCTTCACAGACCTAGAACCAACCTCATCAACAATACATGGTAATACAGGCTCTCTTTCAAGTACAATGACCTTAGCTCTAAAAGCATTGACATCAGTATCTACAAAGTAGGTAACCTCATTATCAATATCCTTTTCAATCATATAAGTTACCCTTGATTCTCTTTCAATTTTAATAAACTGATCATCAATCTTGAAAGTTGCAGAAGAGAGATCACACTGCAAACATCCATGGAAGCACTCCATTTCCTAGATAATAGCATACCATAAAGGGGTGGAATGTCGACCACCAAGACACTCATAGTCAATTCTTTCCCTAGATAGGCTACCAATCTATATGGCATTGCATTTATAGTCCCAATGACTGGTACTTCCCTCTGATCCATTGCACAACATCTGCCTTGATCTGTATCAACTTTGAGACCTAAATTTTCCATGATCTTAAAAGTCATAACAATATTGGAAGCACCTGAATCAATCATACAATTTCTTAACTTCATTCCATTCACAAGGATACTCAGGAAGAATGGATGTATATTTTCAAGGCTAGCATTGACAGAACTATCCAAGTATATAGGTGGTATATGAGATACCAATCCTTGAACCTCCACTTCCTTCAAAACTTTATCCTAAGGTCCATTGCATGCAACATCATTATTATGAACATTATCCACCCATCCAATAGCCCTATCTTTATGTTCAGGAATCCTCAACAATTCTAACAATGGAACCTTGATAGTTATCTGAGATAATACAACCAACATATCAATAGGAACAGAGGGAGGAATCTCAATCTGCATTGCTTTATTATCTTTTTGTTTATCTAATATGTTAGTTATAGTTGTGATCTTTACCTTTTCAACTTTAGCCACTTTTCCAACTGGCTTTCCTTGTTCACTCTGATGATTCTTGTCTTGAAGAGTAGGAATCTTCTCAACTCCAACTCCCCTAAGTTCCCACTTCTTACCTCTCATATTTTTTAGCCTTACTAAATGGTCATCCTTTGATCTATTTTCACTGGGTTCCCCGGAGTTGGTATTCTTCATAAACATTTATGTAGCTTTCCCATTTGTATCCCTTGCCACCATGCCTCTAGTTTGCACTTGGGCTATCATTTCTACAGTAATTCTATCCATTTCTTCCTTTGAAGGTCTTCTCAAATTTACTATTTCTGAGGAAGAAATCATGTTACATGTCTTTTCATCAATGTCATCATTATCAGAAAAAACCTCTTGATGGAAAAGTTCCCTATTGTGTTTTTTCAAACACACATCTGCTTCTTCATCAATAATAGAATCATCTTCATATCCCAAATATGAAGTTGCCATGTTGCATCCAATGTCATCATGACAATTTCCACATTTTGTGGATCTTGATCTGCAAAGTTTTCCTTGCAAATATCCAAATGGGTTCTACATCACATGCCCAACTCAAAGGCCCACCTTGCAACATTTTTCCCAATGGGCTCGCCATCTCTTGATACCTCAACCAAGAATGGCTTCTTGCCTTCTAATTTTCTCTGTTTTGAACCTGAACACTTTTATTTGATTCACACTCCAAAATCTTGACCACCTACATTTCTTGGGCTATCCCCCATACAAATAGGCCTCTTTCAATGTTTAAAAGACTGGCCAACTACCTGTAACTTCCTACTAAACCAACTACAATCAGTTGGAACCGTCAGTACTCAGCGATTACAAAGGTTTTAAAATGTTGTCAACT
Source organism: Chamaecyparis obtusa (assembly GCA_027943335.1). Classification (NCBI taxonomy): domain Eukaryota; kingdom Viridiplantae; phylum Streptophyta; class Pinopsida; order Cupressales; family Cupressaceae; genus Chamaecyparis; species Chamaecyparis obtusa. The sequence continues at coordinate 719,785 of BSBK01003219.1, read as the reverse complement.
CGACAACCATATATCTAATGACTCCATATACTTGCAAATGAATTTAGAACCAAATAAAATCTTTACTACTACCCCTAAGACAATTAATTCTTATTAGATCTTATCCCGTATGATCTTGCTTATTAGACAAAGAGGATGCTGACAAAGGTTATGGAATCAATATTTACACCAGTCAATTGCATTTTCTTGAAGGTTTCTAAAGCCTTTTCAACAAATTTATATTGTACATATCCTACAATCATAACATTCCATGAGACCATATTTCTTTTAGACAATCTCTTGAGCACTCATCATATAATGGCCATCAACAATATGTTATGATGCTTGATTCCACTATCTACTACTGTTGATGTAATGGCCTCCTTTAAACCATAATAACCAGTCAAAGTTAGTTTGCATAGTTCATTTTAATAGATTCATAGCCTCATGGATTGTTATTACAAGTATCTTTAAGTCTCTTCAATGCCCTATTTTCTCTTTTTCATGGTCCCTTCCAATTAGGGTCCGCCCACCATAATCTTGAGGCCAAAATTTATGGTGCTACCATTATTGATGGTTTGACAATTTCATAGGTAGTCATTACTGGAATGAATAAGGAAATGAAGGAAATGGTCTTAAATTTCCATTTTATGCAATGGCTTCCTGAATGCAAACAAGAGATATTTTAGTATTATATGACACTATCAAAGAATATAGATTATTGTTCTTATGAATTCACAGAACTTTTTAGATCATTAGTGAAAATTATTTGCAAATATCTATTACAGGTAGGGATTGGTGAATTCACACATCTTGTCATGAGACCATTTATATTATACACTTTAGGACATTAGGAGGCATCAAACATCTATTACAATACTTTCCATCCACTTGGAATCACAATACTAGCTTCTCACTTCAATGAGGGCAACTAAGCCTACTAGCCCTGTCTACCCAGGTTTAGGAATTCAACATCCAATAATAGAATTTGGAGACCAACAAAAAACCATATGGGATACCTTTTGACATTTTATAATTCATATTCAAAGATGACACCAAGAGCAATTGAGACCTCTGATCACAAACTAATTGTTGCAAGGCTTTTAAGGCCTAATTAGGCCACTATTGCACGACAACTACCCCCAAATTACACCATACAACCAAACCAACACCATGGAGAGGTGGAAAGGAACTTTAAAACAAGGAATCCATGGGTTTACAGTGCCTAAATGCCTCAGGATTACACTAGGTTTAGAAAATGCACTCACAGTCATGAAAACTAGTCATTTTCCACCCCAAATCAGACCTAGGGCATCAAACCATTGTCACCAATCATCAAATCTCACTTCAAAACCTCTAGAATAAGATAGCAGACACCCAGACCTTCCAATTCTCCCATTTTGGCAATTTTCCAATGGTGAATTTAGGAAATATGAAAGATTTTCTGTCAGAAACCTTGTTGAAGAGGGTTTTCAGACTGTTTTCACTAAAATTCTTCTAAATTTCTACTCTCTTCACCAATTCGCCTCAAACCACCTGCATACAAAATTTAACTCATCCCTATTTAAATATATGTAGGGCTTGAGGCAACGTAATGTATGGCCAATTAACAGAAATTGAATGAACAGTGAGTTTTTAGTCTGAAAATTAGAAAATCAACATTTTTTATATATTGAAAATCAGCATAATTCCCTATTAATATTTGATTGACATTATTATTCTATTATAGATACTAGAGATTGAGAAATGAGGTTCCTTAATTTATAATAGGCTCAACAGACAAGTAACCTATTTTAGAAACTCCAGCGGAAGTAAAGCACCAACATTTTCTATAAATCATGTTTTACTTAAATTTTATTTAAAGGCTAAAGAATTTTAGGCCCTAAAGCTTCTCTAGTCTATTGGGAAAGAGTATTCAACATTGTACCCAATACACATTTCCATTAAAATAATTAAAATGTAAAGAAATACTGTTGTTGCTAAGATGTATTATGTTTTCATGCTTCTAGGTGTTTGCGTTGAGGAAACTGTTTCCTACAACATCTACTTATGATTTTAATATACGTGTAAGTCCCACTGTAACTAGCTCCTTGATAAATCTCTAGATCCTTTGATAAGTTTTATTTTTTTGTATTATTTTCTTTTACATTATTTTTTACAATGCAAAGTAAGAGAAACACAAATTATTGGATCCTTAGTTTCTGAATTCTAGCATCCTTGAAAACAAAATGAAGCTTAGATCATCAGAATCAGATGCCTAATTACTAATTAGAAAAGTAGTACATGATTCAGCAACAAAACCTACCATATACAGCTCAATGAAGCAGAACAAGTCTCACAGGAAATCCCTGATAGAAGAGTAGTGACTGGGTAACATTTTCAATGGAACCAAATAAAGAGCTTTTTGGACAGTGCCTATTGATGAGAAATTTTTCATTCTTGGCTTGAGTATCATTATGAAAATGGACTAAATCAATGTGTAAATTTATTATAGAATTAAATGCTCCATCCCCATGGTGAATTTATTGTAGAATTAAATGGTTTTCACATATTTTCATGGAGGATAGTGGTCATAGTATTAGTAAGAAGGTCCATGTTCTCAAAACATAAACACAGTTTTAAAACAACTTAAAAGACTTTAATAATAGTTCATGAAATGGGGCTTATCAATAATCATTTGCACTGCTAGCAAGGTCCAATTCTTGATCACTCATCTCTGCATCTACTAGATCTTCTTCGTCATCATCATCTGTGGCATGCAATACATTCTCTCTTGCAGTCTCTTCATTGGTAATCAAAACATCTTCTTGAAATAGTCCATCATCATCTTCATCCACTTCTTCGAATGTTTCTTGTAGATTAATATATTGCCCATTAGGAATTAAATCAACAACTTCCATGAATTTTCGTTTTGAACGAGACTCTGTTTGAATGACATATGACCATCCTAGGCTTCTTACATCATCAATTAGAAATGATTGGTTGATTTGAAAAGGGAAAACATATGGCTCATCCATCTCTGATAAGAATTGCCCTATATTAGCACGTATAAATCCATACTCATCAAATTGTACTGCGGATGGTCGAACCACTTACATTTTAACAATATAGGACTATTTTCACCAAAATCTACTTGAATAATTTCTTGGATGAATCCAACATAGAATTTATTCTCAGTTTCATGATGAAACTCAGCACTAACAACACAATCACAATTTATCTTTCCTTTGTCTTTTTGCTCTACCCTTAAATGACTACCATAGGCCCACATGCCATTAAATCGCATAGCCCATAAATGTGGAGATTGTGAAAGCTCACTTTCCTCTATTGTTATATGTTGACCTTCTTCTTTTGCATCATGAACAACACTGGCAATCCATTCTTCAAATTTTGGAAAAGTATCACCTCCAACCAAACTATAATGTTTGCACTTTTGAGGTCGATGTTGCAAGAAAATTTGATTTTCTTCCTCATATTTTCTACATACAACATTAATGACATAGTAAGATTAATAATATAAATGTGTCATAGATTTGAGTAAATAAACAACTATGTAGAATGTTTTACCTATGCCATGTATCAAATGAAGATGTGTTTTGAAGAATAAATGCATGCAATGTACTTCTTTCCTGATGTGATAGCTTGAAGTGGGATCCATTGCCCTCTAATACTTTTCCTGCAACTCTCTCATCTTCATCATCATCCCATACATGTCGATTCACATTTTCAAAATCCTTCATATATTCTATACAAAATCCCATGACCTCTTGCATTGAATATCCCTCAGCCATGCTGTCTTCTGGTTTTTCCCTAGTACGAACAAATTGTTTCAAAACCTTCATATATCATTCTATAGGATACATCCATCCTATTCTTACTGGACCGCAATGCTCTAGTTCATATTATAGATGTATCAAAAGATGCATAGAGATGTTAAATATTTTTGGTGGAAATTCCCATTCTAGAAGACAAAGAACTTCAACAACCTCCTCCCTCAAACTGTCAAAGTTTGATGGATCTGCTACATGTGAACTCATTCTCTTAAGTATTAGCCCCAACCTTATGATTGCCAATCTTGGCCCTTTTTCCAAACCCAATATATTAACCACAATTGGTAAAATGTTCTTGATTATCACATGATAATCATGGGTCTTTAGGCCTCTTAAGCTATTAATGTCAATTTGGCTTCTAATGGCAGTACTTACATATCCTGTAGGAAAGCGAGTCTAAGACATCAACTGTAAGAATTGTGCACGTTGTTTATTTGTCCAAACATAGGGAGCACTAGGTTTTCCATATTTTTCACCATCATATTTTTCAACCCAAAGATTTCGACGAATCTTTAAATCTCGGAAGTCTTCGCGTGATGAAATAGTATCAAAAGAACCAAAAAGAGTTTCTATAATAGCATAGGCTATATTTTTCTCTATATGCATAAAGTCAATAGTGTGCCTTATGGTTATATCCTTGAAGTATGGAAAATTATAGAATATGCACAACCTTTTTACACCACTTTGATTACATGGATCATATCTGCTACCAGGAACACCACCATTTGTAATAAATGACATTCTTTTTTTTCCATTGTCAACAATTTAATCACCTGTTATTGCCAAAGGTGCTTCACAATTCTCTTCTTGACCATTGAAATGTGTTTTTTGTTGACGATATGGATGATCCACTTTTAGATAAGCATGATGTCCACAATAAATACACTTATGAAAACTTCTTGAGTGCCTCACAAAATCCTTAAAGTTACAAGCTGGACAACCATGATATCCATGAACAGTGAGACCAGACAATGTACCATATGTAGGAAGATCATGAATTGTAACCAATAAGGAAGCTCTTAAAGTGAATTTTATTGAATGACCATCCCTTAAAGATTGAATTGCTTCAACTCCTGTCCACAATTCCATTAGCTCATCATATAGTGGCTCTAGATAAGCATCTATTGTATCTGAAGTCACACTTTTCTTTCCTGGTATAATCAATGATAACATCAAGAAAAATGGTTTGGCTACTAGCCATAGAGGCAAATTATAATTTAATAAAAAAATAGGCCAAGTTGACCATTTCATACTTTGATCTGAGAATGGGTTCACTCCATCTAGAGCCAAACCCAACCTTATGTTACGAGGATCTTGAGAAAAATTGGGCCATTTGTTATCAAACTCCATCCACATATTAGAATCAGGCACATGTTGTTGTTTCCCATCAGTGCTCTTATTTAGAGCATGCCACTGCATAAGCTGAGCAATGTATCTACACTGATACATTCGTAGTAATCGCGGGATTATTGGAAAGTGGCGAAGAACTTTTCTAGGGACCACAGCTGATTTCAATCCTTTCCTGTACCTTGCTTCATGACATTTTGGACATTCAATATCATTTGCAAGATTTTTGTGAAATAATACCAACCATTCACACATGTGTGGATATTATCATACCCCAATCTGAGCTTACTGATTTACCTTTTACATTGACTTCATTTTGTTGGCAATGTGGAGTCAGCAGGTAACAATGAACATAATAATGCCAACAACTGATCTACACTCTCATTTGTCCAACCATGCACCACTTGCAAGTTAAGAATTTGAAGGATTGTTGTCAAATGACTTAACTTGCAATCAGCATACACGGGCTTTAAAGCATCCTCCATTGCCTTGGCCCAATCATCGTCCAAACCCTCGTTCAACATTCTATTGACTTGAAACCCTTCGTCTAGCTTTATTGTGCCTTCATCTATGTTCGGTGCCACTTCATCTATGTTTGGTGCCACTTCATCTATGTTTTCTGCCACTTCACCTCTCACATTTTGCAATTCTATCATATCTTTGTAATAGTTATAAGCCCAAGGGCTTATACCACTATGCCCATGTCTTATCCTATGTCGATAAATAACATTTTTGTTTTTCATTTTTCCACCAAGACAATTATTACATGGACATGGATATTTTTCCACATCCCTCTCATCAACTACTCTCTCATCATATGCATGATATTGATCTGTAGTCAACCTTCTTTACTGATCCATTTGTAATATTCTGCATTCTAGTATTAAATTAGAATCTGATTTCAAGATAGCGAAAAATAAATCTGAAAATAAAATCAAATAAAGCATAAAAAACAATGATAAAGTATGTTTCAAAGCATAAAAAGTAGCAAAGTTTTGAATTACCTTTGAATTAATTGCAGAAGGCATCCCCAAATTTGACCTTTCTTCAAAGAGGCCTGATGACATCAATTTTTTTACGAACAATGAATTCTTTGCTTGTCTTTCAATAAGTCTCCGAGTCCTCTCCAAACAAGCTTTATCACCCATGCAAGTAGCCACTATAGTTATATGCACCTAAAATAATTTTTTTCAAATACACAAATCAGATAATTAAAGACACTATAACCTATTAAAAAAACAACATAAATAAGAAGTTGAACAAAAGAAATTTTATGGTTATTAATATATATATATATATATATATATATATATATATATATATATATATATATATATATATATATATCACTAAACCATGTCAAGGATTGTGATAAGTGTTCTCCATGATTTTGGGATTCGGGTTACTATGGTTATTAGCAAACTTATGCTCCTCAAGTCAATGTGACATGTGTGTCTTTGGATGATATTCTTTAGCTTGATGATCTCTTCTATGTTTCTACTTTCTAGTTTAATTAGTAGTTTTTTTTTTCAGTTTCTTGTATGGCTGAGATACAGTGTATCATTGAGTTTGATGATCAGCAAGTGGTCATTACAAGTTCAAAAACATTCACTTAGCATCCATAATGTGCAAGGTCAACAATTTTTCATATATGATTCCTTAGTTTTTATTCAAAACTGCCTACTAGGTCAATAAGGCCAATTATCCCTCTACTTGCTATTTTTCACCATTTTCTCTTAAAATGCCTTAATGACCCCCAAAAATAACTTGGTTTAGGGATACCCTTTTGGATTTTCTATAATATTTTATTGGTCTTGATTCCTCAATTGGAGCGTACGAGCCAATGCACAAAAGTAGGGTTTGTAGAGGGTTTGTAGCCTATAATAGAGATAGTGACAAAAGCAACTCCCACATGTGAAAATCAACTAGGAACCTCAAGATGAGTGTTTAAACATATCAAATACTACTCAGCCTACAACTTTTCTTCACACTCTAAGGACCCACGTGCTCAAATTCACAATCTACTAGTGCATTTGGAGCTCACTGTTATAGTTATGCATACACAGCCAGGAGCTAGGGCTTGCTATTAAAAATAGGAGGAAGTATTGTATGGATCTATAGCCACATGTTTTTGAAAGATAAATTAGTGTACTTTATGATTCTAAAACCTATTTACAATTCCTTGGGTCAGTTTTTAAGCGATAAGCAATTTAACACTAGACAGTCACTTCCAGAACATCAAGCAGGTCATTTTAAGATCATTTTTATAGCTCACTCAAATGAACCCAAATCTTGAAACCCAAAACTAGAAAGATTTAGAAAATGACTAATACTTCAAATTTCATGCATCACAGTTGTAGGAATGCTTCTAGTTTCACACGTGCAAGAGAAAAACATCAAAATTTCACTCCAAACACACAACCAGAACTTTCTATTCACTTATCATCCATACAATGATGTTGCTCAAAGCTTCATAACACTAAAAGCAATCTTTCCTATCAATTTGGGTCATTAATGAGCCATTGAGAGCTCATGGAGGACAAATGCTATGAAAGTTGCACAATTTTTGCAAAAAGTTGCAACTATGTAACTTTTGTTGCATATTTCTCTCCACCCATGAAACTGAAGCATCTAATGAATGCCCTCGACCCAAAATGATAGAAGACAACTTATTTACTCACAACTACTTTAACCAACTAGACATCATAAAGACACCTTATCACACTTAACTTTACAAGTGACCCTAGTGTACCTAGGTGCCCACTTGGGGTTCAAACTCACTTTATTGACTCTTTGGTGTAGAACACCTAGCAAACAGGAATGAATTTGATTGGTTTGTGAGAAAACATGTCATTTTGTGTTGTTGTGATGTCATGTTCATAGATTGAAGCCATCGGGATGCCTATAAGGGCCAAATTGCCCAAGAATCAAAGGAAGTCAATGGTTGGTCAAAATAGGTCAAACTCATGTAGAAGGGGCTTATTATTTTTACTTAGTCATTTCATGCATATTGGAATTGATTTAGGGTCATACAAGTAGTCCTTGAGCAAAAATGCAACTTGGTGCAAAAGTTACAAAAGTTGCATTTTGCAACTTCTTCTTGCAACTTTGAAATTGAATTGGTTATGGCATGTAACCAATCCCAAATTTCTATATGAGCAATTGGAAACATTTTTCAGATGGTTAATGAAGTAATTGAAGGATTTTTGCAACTACCCTGTTGTTGTACAGACTGTAACTGTGTCAATTCTCTGATGGTACAGCTCTGTACGACCTGTATGGATTGGGAGTGATGTTTTGATCTTTCAGTTAGATAGATTTTTGTTTTCTCTTTCAAGTGCACTTTGAATCATTATCTAACTCTAGATACTTTGCAAGTTATACCAGTTTTAAGGTCACTGCCTGGCAATCAATAGGCTTTAGACTTGACAGAGGTAAAATGCTTGGAACCGTGGAATCCACTAGTGGATCTTGATGAAAATTTGGGGATTCCTAGTTCCATGGAAGTCCTAAATAATTGTATAGTTTTTATTGCATTTGCAAAGGTCCTTCTAATTTTAAAATGAAGCCCTAGGCTAGCTAAGTGAGGAACAGTGAGCCAGGGTCAGACAGACAGTTAATTTCTTGGCCACATTCATGATTGATTTCATGAAACTAATGATATGGTTGGATAGGGTGTTGAAATGCCTTTCTAATTGTATATGGTGGAGATGTGTTGGTGATGTTTTGATAGGCCTTTGAAGTGGAAAATTGTTTGCAGGTCTAAAGCGTTGGAGACAAGCCCTCAACTAGGGCCTAGTAGTTTTGTACATTGTGAGTGTGGCAAAGAATTGAAACTTTGGCATTTGGAAGACCAAAAGGAGTGGTTTAAGATTTCCCAATTTTTTTATGGAGTTGTTTTAGATTTTTGAGAAATAAAACTTAAAGTTGGTGAAACTATCACAAAAAAACCCTTGTTACACTGCCCTCAACTAGGGCCTGATGGTAGAGAGGGTTAGGGGTGTGATAGAAGTTTATAATTTTGGATTTGGGGAGGAAAGACATAGTACTTGAAGATTCCAACACATGTTGGTGAGGTCATTAAGGGGAATTACAGACAAAGACCCAAAAATAGTCATACTACCAGTTAGGAAACCTGTTAGTGTTTACATTGTTTGGAATAGTATCAAGGGTACTTAATGTCTGCATGTACTTGCTAGAGAAGATGTCAAAGGTGGATTTGGGGATTAGTGAAAAGTGTTATGGGTCTTATGGGTAACTTGGAAGTATAAACATAGCAAGGGGTAAAGGTACTTGAAGAAGGGTTGTAGAGTCCTTAGTAAAGAAGGGTTAGTTGATGAGATTGGGGTAAGAATCCACATTAAAGAAGTCATCATACCTTGGAGGTAGGTGACAGGGTGGGACTTAGGAAGTCCTTGTGTGGATGAATAAGGGATCCATTTGATGGACCTAGGAAGATTAGATAACAAAGTGTGAAAGGTAACCCTTGTACCTAGGACCCTCTGCATCACTCCTATTGACAACTAAGGTCCTAATCCACATGGATTGACCCTTAACAACACCTACACACACTTGTATCAATCAAGCATCAAAATCAGCCATCAAGTATCAATCAAGCCAACCTGCAATTATGTGTGCTCTGTTTTAAATATGCTTTAATTCAGAATATCAAACATTCAAAATACCATGGATACCAAGGTAGCTTGTTTACCTCAGTGAAACAACTTAGCAATCCCCAAGATAGTGAGATCTCAATCTAAAATTGCCATGGTATAGTCCAAGATTGCATCATAATGTTGAGAAAAAAACACAATTGGATGAAGAGTGGTTTCATCTTCCCAAACATAATTTAGCATCAAATTCATGTCATGGATCAAATTTAGACATGAAATTTCAGTTCCATCCCTTTGGCATTTCCTTCTAAGAGCTTGAGAGTAGGTCATTAATACCATATACAATGAATTTTATATTAAGCTTTTACTCATTTTCTTCTTTGACACCATGTATATCAATGAAGAACTTGTAGTTGAACATACCACAGTTGTCAATGAGCTTGTACAAGAAGAGGTTATATGTAATGCCCCCTTATGAGATTTCTTAAGGTTTTGACCATAGTTGTATGGGTATTCATACACATACCCCTAGGATGCATACCGAGTATTGGCATGTGTATCTTTTACCAGGTGCTCAGTAAGGATCATCATAGCTAGGGACCTTGATTAAGATTTCTAATTTTCATTTCAATTTTTTGTTTGCAAATTAGCTTGCTATTTATCAAGTTTATTTCAATATGGAATCACTAATCGGTTTAAAACTTTGATATAATGATTGTATGAAATTTCAATTTGTTTACCCAATCTTCAAAGATAATATTCAACAGTAAACTTTATCACTGTTCTTGTTTTGAAAACTCAATGTCATATTTTCAAATTTTCTATAAACTATTAAATTAAATATAATTTTTTCCTGATGTACCCAAAGTACCCTTGTCTCCTATATTGAAAAAATAGCTATACCCACACCCATTCACGTCTCCAAAGTACCCAAGTACCCCCATCTCCATGCAACCTTAGAACTTTTGACTAATTTCTTAAATTACAAGGGATTTCTCTCTTAATAGCTTACACCTAAATCTTAATTTGGCTATAATTGAATGTATTGTGTATGATTTGTGAATGTGTAAGTATCAATGTCATGTTTTCTATGAACTAGACAAAAAAGAGATTGATTACTGCAAATGTCCTATATCTTGATGTAACGCAAGAATATATTGTCAAACAATATTCTGATATGATTCTTGATGATGATATAACTGCAATGTAATGGAGATTGCCTTTATTGATTCTATATTCGAAATGCTTATGCAAAATAAAGGTTGGTGAAACAAAGAAAAATCTGAATATACATGAAATCAGTTATTTTATGCTGGTCTGGATAATTGCCAATGTAAATAAGTATTGATCTGATAAAGATCGTGTTGATATCAATATCGATCACTATGTGAAAAGAATGGAATTATCAGATAGCTATGGATGACTACCCCTTTCTTGAATTTATGATGTAGTATCTGATTTGTATATACAAGATAATAATGTTGATCTATATCAAGATTTGTTCAATGCTCTGTAATGTCCCCTACTCAGAGGCTGTCAATGTTCAATGTTTAACGTACATTATTATGCATCTAATTTGAATTTAATTTTTTGGAAAAAATGAATAATTCATAATAAATTTAATAATTAAAATATTTAAGCTTGATTCACTCTTCTCTCTTAACCATGCCAACTTTAGGGAGGATGGGAATTTCCATGTCGGAGGGCGCTTGACACTAATCTACAAGTGGGCTTCCTCAAGGCATTGGGACTGTATGTTTGTACCCATCTCAGAATTTTCCCTCAAGGCATTGGAAATGCATATCCTTACCCATCTTGGAATTCATCTATCTTGTGGGATTTACTCTGCCTCCAAGATTGACAAAAACCCATCCTTTCAAGGGGTTATAGTACGTAATTAAGGAATAAGCTACAAACATTTAATTCTTTGTATTATAATTTATATTAGTATAACAATAAATTTTTTATACATATTTCTATACATGTTCTTATTTTGATATACAACTATAAATAATAGATTGAAGTCGGTTTGTGTGTGTGTATATATATATATATATATATATATATTAATTATCTTTATAATTAAATTAATTAGATTACACAAATATAATATAGCATATTTGAATATATACATTGCGACATTCAGGTATCCTATTCAATTATATGCTTCAGATATATACTTCTCACATACTCTTCAAATATATATTCCTAAGCAGGTAGATTCACACCCTGGCCCCCCGAACCGGGTCTGGGTTTGGGTCCGGATTCGTAGACCAGTCCGCGCTGGATCTGGACAAGGTCCATCTGTGGACTTGTGGGTTCTAGCTTCTTATACTTTAAGTTATATTTGTATAAATACTTTCCAGGATGTTTGAGATAGGTTCCAACTTCATAGGAGTTAAGATGCAAATTCTAGATTTTGGGAGTTTTTGAAAAATTCTAGACTTCACCAAATTTTGAGGTCCAGCAAGCCTTTAGCAGGGTTACCTCCCACAATCTATCATGGATTTCTAAGGTCAAACTGAAGCTGGCAAAAGGATTCTCAAAGGGTTTTAACTCGCTTCATCACAAATCACTTGGTTTCGACCCCATCTCTATGAAAAACTTAGCTTAGCTTAGATTTCATGAAGTAGGAAGGTTAAACTACTCTCACTAAGTTGGCTTGGATTCTTACCCATAGCATGTATGAGCTAATTTGAGTGATAAAACTAGATTTAACTATAAGCATGTCATTATTCATTAAGTTGGTTCTAATAATGAAGATTTGAGAAAAATCTCAATCCCAATTGTTGTTGTGGGCAAATATTTGTACAAATTCCACAAGCTGAAAATTGGAACCCTTAGGAAATGTTCTTTTGATGCTCATGACAAAAGAACTAGGTGCTTAGGTGAGTCTGACTTAAGTTTTTTCTAGTAATAGTAAAAAATTAGCTATTCATTAATTCATGGAAACTCTGTCAGATGTATGGTTGAAGTCAAAATGATTGTATTGCTAACTTAGTAGTAAGAGTGGTCCTGTCTTGAGTTCTTTATTAATTACCAAAGTGATGATAGCCTTACAAATGACTCAATTGTGAGAAATCTCTTTTTATTTCCATTGCATTTTTTTGTTCTTTGCATGATAATTTTGATGGAATATGGATGAAGTGACTGAGAGGGGGGGTGAATCAGTCAACCATAAAAGACTTCACAATTAATTCTTTCCTGATCCCTTAGGATATCTTAACAATGTTATCTGTTTTAGCACTCGGTAAATAGATTGCAGTAACTTGAAGATGCAGAAAGTATTAGCAAAATTATCTTTAGATATTCATCAGCACATGTATATGATTGAGTAAGCAATTAAGAACACAAGAGACACAAGATTTAACGTGGAAACCCAATATGGGAAAAACCACCAATTTATCTAGATACTGATTTTCACTTTTCTGAAGTGATGCCCGGTTAGAAGCCAACCCGGTAAAAGGTTACAAAACACACTGTTAGGTGTGACCTTGTTAGAGGATTTAAAACACCTTGCTAGGAGTGGCCTGGTAAGAGGTCTTGAAAACAATTCAATGGAATTGTCACCTTGTTAGAGGATTTACAATATGGTTGTTAAACCAACTCGGTTAAGAGATTTAGAATTCACTGTTACAATGATAAGAAGGTAACAATGAAAAATGACCTGTATAATAATGCAACTATCTTGCTGATTACAGATCTCTGTTCTGCATAAGTCTGATCCTTTTTGATCGAATAAATCTCTGCTGCACCTCAAGGATATCTAAACATCCTTCACCACAAATTCGCATACACCTTTCCTGCTTTTCTTCTGTAAAATCTTCTGCTGTATTTCTTGTTTACTTTTCACATTTGACCTTTTATTTAAATGATTTTAGATTTGTCAAATCGACATTATTTAGTATAACAGTCGGTTGAATTAAGCAAACTCTATTTGCAAAAATCCTTCAAGGGCCGACAGTGCTCGGTGACCATAACTTTCTATAATATTTTAGAGACCGAGGGAACTCGGTAAACACCGACAATCTTTTACCTTCGATAACCGACTGAACTCGGTAAACACTAACTTTTCCTTCGATGACCGACTGAACTTGGTAAACACTAACTTTTCTTTCAATGACCGACTGAACTCAGTAAACACTAACTTTTCCTTCGATGACCGACTGAACTCGATAAACACTAAATTTTCTTTGGCAACCGAGTGAACTCGGTAGACACTACTTTTCTTCGATAACCGAGTGGACTCGGTAAGCACTAATATTCCTGTCTGGTAGACCGACTGAGCTCGGTAGGATCTGATTGCTATGGACTATGACATTGTGTGACATCAAAGACAATACATAATTGAGTAGCAATGTCTTTCAGACAATTGTTTCCAACAATCTCCCTCTTTGGCATTGATGGCAACACAATATGTCATATCATAAGAAATTTGAAAGAGTTAGCTCAGTTCAGATTCAAATCTCCCTCTGTCAGCAAACTTCCTGTATCTTGAAAAATTCTTCCTTCTAACTATTGAAAATTTCTTGAAGTAATAGAAAAGACATAGCAAACACTCCCTCTTTGACAACACATGCCAAAGACAATTCACATATTACCGGTGAAAATTAATGTACCTCAAGTACTGATTCATATGCAATGATTCCTTGAATATGCTGCATCAACAAGTTGATTTTCAATCATGTTCTGGTTGATGCATCACTAAAACTGTATTTAGTGAGCTTCGGATAGGGGAATCACCCCTAACTTACCTCTTAGATACACAAATGCATCCTTAGGTAATGGTTTGGTAAAATTGTCTGCAATCTATTCTTTTGTATGAATATATTCTAATCTAATTTCCTTGTCCTGCACCAATTCTCTGACAAAGTGATATTTAATAGCAATGTGCTTGGTTTTGGAATGCATCACTGGATTCTTAGAGATGTTTATTGCACTGGTATTGTCACAAAATATAACAACTGGTTCTTTGATTTCAACCTTCATACCTTCTAATAGCTGTTTAAACCAAACAATATTTGAACAGTTTACTGCAACAGCAACATATTCTGCTTCAGCTGTGGATTGAGATGTGCAATTCTGCTTTTTACTAGTCCAGGATACCAGTCTTTTTCCAAGAAAAAATGCTCCACCACTTGTGCTTTTTCTGTCATCAATGTTTCCTGCCCAATCAGCATCAGTAAACACTTTCAAGTCTAGATTGCCTCCAAATTTATACCACAAACCATATTCTTCAGTTCCTCTTAAGTATCTTAAGATTCTTTTGATTTCCATCATGTGATTTTCCTTAGGTTTTGCTGAGAATCTAGCTACTATACCGACTGCTAAGGCAATATCAGGTCTTGTATGTACTACATACTGCAATTTTCCAATCATAGATCGGTATAGGGTCTGATCAACTTCTTTTGAATCATCATTTTTGGTAAGTTTCAGTCCAGTACACATGGGTGTACCAACTGGTTTTGAATCTTCCATACCAAACTTCTTAAGTATTTCCTTAATGTATTTGGATTGAGTAATGTATATACCATTCTTGCTTTGCTGAATTTGAAGACCAACAAAGAATTTTATTAAACCAAACATAGACATTTCAAATTCTTTGTTCATTTGCTTTGAAAATTCTTTGCACTGATCCTCATTCCCTGTAAATATAGTATCATCCACAAATATTTCTGCCAATACAATTTTGTCATCCGGTCCTTCTTTAATATACAGATTACTGTTATCATTAGCTCTTTTGAAATTAATTTGAATCAAATAGTTATGGAGTCTTTCATACCATGCTCTAGGAGCTTGTTTTAAACCATACAATGCTTTGTGTAACCTGCAGACCATGTCCCTTTTATCTGGATCAACAAAACCTTCAGGTTGTTCAATGTAGACTTCTTCATCAAGAATTCCATTGAGAAATGCAGATTTTATATCCATCTGATATACCTTAAATCCTTTGTGTGCTGCATAAGCAAGTAGAGTTCTTACACCTTCTAATCTTGCAACAGGAGCGAAAGTTTCTCCATAATCTATACCTTCTTCTTGAGAATAACCTTTACATACCAGTCTAGCTTTGTTTCTAGATACTTGACCATCTTCATTCAGCTTATTCCTGAATACCCATTTTGTTCGAATTACATTCTTATCTTTAGGTCTAGGTACAAGAGTCCAAGTTTTGTTCTTTTGTATTTGTTCTAATTCTTCATTCATTGCTTCAATCCAACTTTCATTTTCCAATGCATCTTTGATATTTCTAGGTTCAAAGTCAGTAAGTAGACATGTACCTTTTAGCTTGCTTCTTGTCATAGTACCATCTGATTTGTTTCCAATGATTTGATCTGGTGTATGATGTCTTCTGACATATTTGGCTAGTATAGGTTCCTTGCCTTTTGAATGATTCATGCTGTTGTCTTCTAGGATCTCTTCTTCAAGTTGCTTGGGCTCGGTAGATATTTGCTCGGTAACTTCAGGCTGAGACTCAGTCTGAATTCCTTCCTGTGACTCGGTTTGAACTTCTTCCTGTGACTCGGTTTGTGACTCAATAACTGTGCTCAGCTCGGTAGATATAGTTTCCTTACTGATAGTTGTGTCTACCAATGTTTCAGGTTCAATGTAAACGAATCTTCTGTAGTTCTCAGGTTCCCTTTTGCTTTCTTCCTCAGTCTTTTCTGCAAACTCATCAAATTTTACATGTATACTTTCTATGACTTTGTGAGTAGATAAGTTCAGACATTTGTATGCCTTGCTTTTGCAAGAATATCCTAGGAATATTCCTTCATCACTTTTCACATCAAATTTATTTCTTCTGGATTCTTTTAAGATATAACACTTGCTACCAAATATTTTCATGTAACTTATATTGGGTTTATAGCCATACCATAATTCATAAGGAGTTTTTAATGTGTCTTTCTTCAGTTGTACTCGGTTCAAGGTATGAACTGCAGTGCTGATAGCTTCCTTCCAGTACTTTATAGCGATGTTCTTTTCTATCATTAGAGTCCTTGCACAATCCATAATAGATTTGTTTCTTCTTTCTGCTATTCCATTCTGCTCAGGAGTTCTAGGAGCTGATACCTGTCTTTTGATTCCTCTTTCAATGCAAAAGTTGTTAAAATCATGGGAGATGAATTCACCACCTCTGTCTGATCTTAAGCATTTCAATCTTTTCCCTATTTCCTTTTCCACTCTTGCTAAGTACCATTTGAACTTTTCAAATGCTTCTGATTTTTCTCTTAAATACATAACAGTCATCATTCTAGAATAATCATAAACGAAAAGAATAAAGAATTTATCTCCAGTATAGCTTTGTATACCAATAGGTCCACATAAATCAGTATGCACAATTTCCAAAATTTCTTTAGACTGATAGTTCTTACTCTTGAAACTAGTTTTACTCATTTTGCCAATCTGACAATTCTTACATAGACCAGTGTCAGGTTTCTTCAAAGTAAGAATGCCTCTAACCTTCTTGAATTTGCTTATTTTTATCATGTTATCAAAATTCACATGACATAACCTTTTGTGCCATAGCCAACTTTCTTCTATTTGAGCAATAAAGCATGAATATTCACTGAGATCAAGATAAAATAAGTTACCTTTTGTTTGTTTGCCTGATCCAATGAGTTTTCCTTTTCAATCCAGCAGTCTTGCTTGACCATTCATGAATTCAACCTTGAAACCAGTGTTGATTAGCTATGCTACACTTAGAAGATTATGTTTTAGTCCTTCAACCCAGTAAGCATTATCACATATGAGTTCTTTGGTTAATGAGATTCTTCCTTTTCCTTTTATACAACAAGGTTCATTGTTTCCAAATCTTACATTACCACTGTCACAGTCTTCTAGATATTCAAATTTTGTCTTGTCAGCAGTCATGTGGTGTGAACATCCGCTGTCTATTATCCATATATCATCTTTGCTTATATGAGAAATAAGTGCCATCTTATCTTCATCATCATCAGATTCATCTTTTATAGCAATAAAGACAATTTCTTCTTCACTATCATCAGAATCTTTAGCCATAAAACATGATTTCTTACCTTTATCCTTGTATGATTTGAAATTCTTTTTGCCATAGTACTTGTGACTTCTCTTCTCTTCCTTGACTTGCTTGTTTGGGCACCTAGCTGCAATATTTCTAATTTCTTCACATGAAAAGCAGATTAAAGGAGTTTTACCTTTATATTTACCTTTCCCTCTAGAGTACTTCTTTGCAAGTAATGCTTCTACAATTTCAAGATCACTATCAGAACTTTCTTCTGATACTTCTTCACTTTCTGACTGAACTTCTTTAATTTTCTTGTTCTTCTTTAGTGAAACCTTGGCCTCAAATGCTGATTCAATATTTTTGGAATTTGGAACATAGTTGTCATAGTTGTCTAATTCAAAGGCTGTCAATCTTCCAACTAAAGCATCCAAAGTTATATTGTGGTTTGTTTCACATCTTCTTTCTTGAATAGCTGATACTCTTATTGCATAGATAGGGAGTAATGTTCTGAGTACCTTACTTATAACAGTCTCATCTGAGATTGTTCCTCCAGAAGCTCTAATTGCACTTACACTTGCTTTGATTCTTTCAACATATTTTGCAATGTTTTCATCTTCCTTCATATTCATCTTGTCAAACTGTCCTCTTAGGCTTTCTGCTTTGGCTCTTTTCACATTTGCATCACCACCATATATTTTCTTTAGTGCCATCCACATTTCATATGCAGTGGTGCAGTCTTTAATATCATCAAATTCTTCATAGCTAAGAGCAGATGCAATGTCTATCATCATGGTGTTGTGAGTCTTTTTATCTGCAATGTCTTCAACAGTTAATGCGCCATTAGGAATTATGTATTCTTCATCAATGTATTTGCATCCTGAATCACCAATGGAAGCCAGATGAAGTCGCATGAGACCTTTCCATGCTGAAAAGTTATCTGTGTTAAGCTTTGGAATTTCCCTCTTGTAAGACATCCTGATCTTTAGCTTAGGTCTTTGAAACCCTTCCTGCAAGAACCAAAAGCTCTGATACCAATTGATGGAATATGGATGAAGTGACTGAGAGGGGGGGGTGAATCAGTCAACCATAAAACATTTCACAATTAATTCTTTCCTAATCCCTTAGGATATCTTAACAATGTTATCTGTTTTAGCACTCGGTAAATAGATTGCAGTAACTTGAAGATGCAGAAAGTATTAGCAAAATTATCTTTAGATATTCATCAGCACATGTATATGATTGAGTAAGCAATTAAGAACACAAGAGACACAAGATTTAACGTGGAAACCCAATATGGGAAAAACCACCAATGTATCTAGATACTGATTTTCACTTTTTTGAAGTGATGCCCAGTTAGAAGCCAACCCGATAAAAGGTTACAAAACACACTGTTAGGTGTGACCTTGTTAGAGGATTTAAAACACCCTGCTAGGAGTGGCCTGGTAAGAGGTCTTGAAAACAATTCAATGGAATTGTCACCTTGTTAGAGGATTTACAATATGGTTGTTAAACCAACTCGGTTAAGAGATTTAGAATTCACTGTTACAATGATAAGAAGGTAACAATGAAAAATGACCTATATAATAATGCAACTGTCTTGCTGATTACAGATCTCTGTTCTGCATAAGTCTGATCCTTTCTGATCGAATAAATCTCTGCTGCACCTCAAGGATATCTGAACATCCTTCACCACAAATTCGCATACACCTTTCCTGCTTTTCTTCTGTAAAATCTTCTGCTGTATTTCTTGTTTACTTTTCACATTTGACCTTTTATTTATATGATTTTAGATTTTTCAAATCGACATTATTTAGTATAATAGTCAGCTGAATTAAGCAAACTCTATTTGCAAAAATCCTTCAAGGGCCGACAGTGCTCGGTGACCATAACTTTCTATAATCTTTCGGAGACCGAGGGAACTCGGTAAACACCGACAATCTTTTACCTTCGATAACCAACTGAACTCGGTAAACACTAACTTTTCCTTCGATGACCGACTGAACTCGGTAAACACTAACTTTTCTTTCGATGACCAACTGAACTCGGTAAACACTAACTTTTCCTTCGATGACCGACTAAACTCGGTAAACACTAAATTTTCTTTGGCAACCGAGTGAACTCAGTAGACACTACTTTTCTTCGATAACCGAGTGGACTCGGTAAGCACTAATATTCCTGTCTGGCAGACCGACTGAGCTTGGTAGGATCTGATTGCTGTGGACTATGACATTGTGTGACATCAAAGACAATACATAATTGAGTAGCAATTTCTTTCAGACAATTGTTTCCAACAAATTTTTTTTGTTAAGTTGGACTTATGTGACTAAGTATCCCGCTTCCCACAATTTCTTTTATACTTGGCTTCACCAATCATATAATTAGGCAAAGTGAAATAAGTTGTCTTCTTAAACTAATTTCCTGGAACTGTAGCTCTACGAGTCACTTTTGTAAGAGTTTCCATTTCTAAAGTAACTGAAAGATACACAAGAGTATTAAATGGAGATATTGCAAAACTATAAAGGATGAAAGTGGTGTACTAATTTTATTCATAAATCTCTGCTCAAGGTGCAAATCGAAAAGAGTCAAAACTTTTATCTTAAAAATTTGTGGATTTTTCTTTCTAATCTATTTCTTTGTTTTGATCTGAAAGAAAATTTAGTATATGCCAACATACTTGTTATGCATTACATGCCTTGATGTGGGTAAATGTTCAGCATAGGCTATACAACTGTTTTAAGTTTTTGAAATTGTTACTTTGATCAGCAAAGATTTCATGTTATAATGTACATTGATTGCTTATGCTTTTATCATGACTCATCTTTTAATGTATGTTTCTATGGTGTTGAGCATTTGTAGGGAGTAACATTGGAGCTGGATGATGAAATGAAAAATGGGAATGAAGAGCAAAGAGAGAAGTTACAGGAAATAATTAATAACATAAAATTGATTGAGGGCTTTTTGTCACTTGCACGTGATCTTGAGATAATGGAAGCCAAGTCTCCTGAAGATATCTTAAGGTTAGCTGAATAAAATTATAGCTAAAGACAAAGGATGAGAGGAGTTTCAAAAGAAAATTCAAATCAACCCATTCATAGGTCTTAAAAATATCTATTATAAGAAAATAACCTACCTTCTTATTAACCATCAATGAATGGATATTTTCATGAATAGATAGAATAGAATCCATGATTTTCCAGCCAAATACAAACTCCTTCTATTGAGAAGAGATCAACTAATGAAGGGTCTACTTAAGATGAAACACAAGGATCTTTGAGAAGATCTCATAAAGAGAATTACATAAGCTAATCAGGTAGAAATCCTGAAAGGAATTAGCACCAACTTTCTTTCAAAAAGAACTCTCTAGCAACCCCTATAATGTCATGATTAGCCACAATATCCCAACAAAGTTAAAAGAAGAATGTGAGAAAACTATTAGGGTTTGGCATTTTGTTTCCTTCAAATGAAAAAAAACTATATTATGAACCCCATCCTCCGAATGAATCCTGGTAAGGGCATGTTTCATATCTCCCAAGACAAGAGAGGGGCTCTCCCTTAAAAATTAATGTTGACAATCAAGATCCATAATCTAATCATTTGAAAGCAGAGAGGGGAAGAAATCAATTCCCCCTATATGATGTATTCATATTTAACAAAATTCATACCATTAAAATTGATGGAGTGGATTCTATTAGAGGCATGATGCTTGAGGGTGGACATATGAAAAAATAGTATTCCTTTACTTCTAGAAGTCTTCTTTTTTTGTAATGATATCATGAAGTTGATATGAAATAAAAATTTCCTAATTCACAAGGACAATAGAATCTCCCTAGGATTGAATGTAGGCTTAAATATCATCTAATTCACTTTAAAAATGATTCTTTATATTAAATATATGACCAAAGGAAGATTTTTTCCATCTTAGCACATTGGATTTATCTAAAGATAACTTCTTTATAACATGATACATATATATACTTGTAACATCTATACTCCACCATTCTCCAATTTTATTTCTAAGATCTTGGTTAAAAGTCCACATATTCTCAAATGTAAAGGGAAAATTAGTTTTCAAGCATCCATCGTTAGTTGTGAACATAATGGGAAAATGGTCCAAACCAATACATGAAAGAACTAAGAGCCTGTAACAGTATGAAATCATCCAATCAAGGAAGATAAAATCCCAATCTAATTTAAATCGAATGATATTCTAAAAATTGCATCTATTGGATCACATGAATGAAGCCCCATGTAAATCTAGATCCAAAAGACCTAATAAATTGATAAGACCTAACAAACATTATACTACATAAACACAAAAACAAATATTCATTGAACATACCTTCAATGCAGAGTTCTCTTGTGCCCATAATTGATCCTTCAATAAAAACTTCTTTATTACAAAATCTGGTGGTTTCCCTTTTGGTTTCTTCCCGCTCTCCTGTGCCCAAAATGCATGCCTGCCTTCTATGCGTGAATTGAAACTGCGAAAATGGATAAGAAAAATGAAAAGCTGCATTATATGTTTTTTTGCTATATATTAACATAATTGTTTATTAATGTGCTGAAAATTTTCTATTCATAAATTAATTTGATGTTTAGATTTCAGTGGTAAATAAATTAATAATAAATAAATATATTTGTTTTTGGAAGTAAATTTAGATTTTTAGGGTATTTAAATTGATTACTTTTAAAATATTTATATAATTTGAATTTTAATCAATAATGTTCCAAATATTTTATGATAAAATATTGTTGTCTATTCGTATTTTGTAAAATAGGCATTTTATCTTTTATCTATTTTTTTTAGTATCTATTTCAAAACTCAAATGATGAGAACCAGTTCATAGTTGATCAACTATAATAGTAAATAAATTTATAAGCAAATAAATATATTAAAATAATAAAAAGTCAAGGAGATAGATAGTTAGGAGGCCTAATATTTCTATATAGTTACATCTTAATTTGAGATATTCTAATTTTTTATGAAATTACATTATTTATTTTTTTAGTGATTTAAGCCTTGATGGGTTCCATCTAATTAAGGGTCTTAACCTTCTTACCCTTCTAGTCTTAAATCATATTCAATGTACATTGATTTTAATGTAATTAGAACTATTTTTTGTCAAATCCCGTACAACTAGACTGCACTCGATTTTAATAATGTTAGAACTATTATTTGTCAAGACCTGTACAACTAATTTTGTTTACTTATAATAATTATAATTTGGCTATTCTTTTTTATAACACTATCTCTAAATCTTGTTTATCAATCGGTTTTGAAATCTCCAAAAACCCAAATTTAGGGCATGAGAAGGGTGTACATATAAGATTGCTTGCGCAATATGCCTATTGACGAGAAAGTGTTATTGGTGAATTGGAATTTCCAACTCTTTGATATTTATATATTCAAATGTTATAATTATAAATGATCAGGTATAATCATACATTTAGTCATTTTGTTTAGGAGACTAATTATGTAGTCATTAATTTAATCTTTTATTTAGTAAGTTTTGTTTCAGTAACTAATTATTAGTGACTAATTCTTTAATCATTTAATTAGTCATTTATTTGATCATCTATTTAGTCATTTTTATTTGACTGCACTTGTGATTTTACCTTATGATCAAATTACTCACATATTTAGTCATTTATATTTGTGAAGTACAAAACATTAGTAGAATATGATCAATTTTAGTCATGTGACTAAAAGTTTTAGTCATGTAGTCACATATTTGCCAAAATGTACTAGTGCATGGACCTAGAATTCTGTTTAGGAAGTTATCCTAGTTGGAAAGTGGAATGCAGTTTATGTTATGGACTTGATTTGATGTTGGTCTGAGTTTATGTTAAGAGTTAGTATTAATTTGTTTTATTTGTATAATAAATAATTATGTTATAATTGTTTGTATTTTATATAGGTTTGTGTATATGTGGGTGCACACGCATATATCCATGCTTATATAAAAAATAAAAATAATTGTATGTTTTCATTAATTGTGTAAATGGTATGTTTTGTATAATAAGAAAATAAAGTGAGTTAAATAAAGCATATTTAATAACTGTATTAAATAAAAAGTAAAAATAATAATAATAAAAGGACAATGGCCTTTGTAGTAAAATTGGCTATCTAGGAGGGAGTTGAACTTGAGACCTCCTAGAAGTTAGGCCACTTGTTTTCCTATTGTGCTATGTGCTTTTCTTGAGAGGTATTTGTCTATTATTCTTGTTATGCTTTCGTTTAAAAGATATTTTAATTAAATTTATTAAAAACCTAGATTAAGTCTTTACGGGAGATTATTTGTTTGTTCCTTCAACCAACTACAGAAGTTGGAGAAGTTGCTTCCCATAAAGAAACTCCTCCAACCACATAGTTGGGGGATAAATATTTATAGATTTTTATGTGTGGAGGATGTTAAAAATTTTGGGAAGATTTGTTTTCTTTTGACTTGTCTATAATTGATTTCTCCATAAATATTTAGTGAAAGTTTATGTGAGTTTGAGAGCTTTGGATTGCTGGGAGTTGATTGTCAGAGGAAGATTTCTGGAAGGAGATCTACTCAAGGATTGAAGTTTGTAGAGATTATTCTATCAAGGGAGAAGGATTCTCCATAGGACCCAAGGTAGGGTCTAATCTGGGAAGAATCTCCATTCTTCCTCTTTGTGTGTGAATGTGTTTGTATGTTATATGTTAATAAACTGTGCATGATTATATAGTTTTTGTTTATGGTCATGTGGAAGGATGAGTTCATCTAATATTGAATGAAATAGGGAAGTCCAGTAAGAAATGGGAAGGGTCATGAAGGTGTAGGATTGGATGCAGTCATTTTCTTACTATTTTCCTCTTGCAGATTTCTCTATGAGATTTATGCTTTTATTTGGATTAATTTAGCCTATAGGATCCTTAGTATTCTCCTTGTTATCTCGCTTCCTTCCAGGATATTCATAAGTGCTTCCAGAATTTAAAACTATTATTTCAACCTTACTAGTCTATGTCAGTTTGTGTACCACTTTGCTTGTCTAGATCTAGAAAGATATTTTTTAGATAGATAGGGTGGATTGATGAGCTGTTTTTGAAGGGAAACTGGGAGATCTCAAATGGGTCGTTCTCAGATTTGGCAACCATAGTCCCCATTATGCCTAGTTTTACCTGCAAGATATAGTTGACAGTCATTTTTTGTAGTTCCAGGTCGGTTTAGTATTAACCGAGCCATGTCAGTTTAGTATTAACCGAACTAGGTCGGTTAAGTGTTAACCAAGCCAGGTCGGTTTAGTGTTGACTAACCAATCCAATGATAACCGACCACTGCAGTGTTAACCGACTAGTCCAGTATTAACCGACCAGTGTAGTGTTAACCGACTAGTGCAGTGTTAACTGACCAGTGCAGTGTTAACCGATCAATCCAATATGAACCGACCAAGGTAGTGTGAACCGACAGGTCTAGTGTAAACCAAGGAAAATAGGATTCAGGCTTTATACTTTAATTTCTTATACTTTAAGTTATACTTGTATAAAGGGTTCAGGTACCTTCTGATATGATTGGGATAGGTTTTAGATTCATAGGAGTTAAGATGCAATTTATAATTTTGAGATTTCTTAAGAATTCAAACTTAGCCAAATTTCAGGCACTTGAGACTTTTTCCTAGATTTTTTGAAATAGGCTATGGAATGTTGTGTCAATGCATGTGGGAAGTTTTATGTTATGAATTTCTATACCTAGTTTTGAGTTTAAGCTTTTTTTCATACTTGGCTTTTGATAAAATCCATAATATAAGGTTAGGACTTGTTCGGGTGGCCTGAGTGCACCAAAGGGTTTCCTAGACCTATGAGATGGATCATTTTGAGGTTACTTGTGGTTTTCATGGTTGTGTATGTGTGTGGTAAGGGGATATGAACCTTAAGTGAGTAGCTCACCATAGGTGTTGGAACCCTAAAGTGGTTGCCAAATGATCCTATGGGTGGGTTTTGTAAAAGTGATAACCTTAAAAATTAACCTGGGAAGGGGGGATTCAAAAGATAATGAAAGAGAATATAATAATGGCCACACAGACCTGATTGGAGTATCGGGACCATGGATAGCTACCAGGATGGATCCCTATTCATAAAGGGGGGACCGGGGTTACATGGTTAACAGGAAGGATCCCAATATACAGGTTGTGTAATGACACTCACTTAGGTGGTATCCTAGAACCTTGACCTCTATGTTATAGTATGATGATATTTTATGTTCTTTTTGAGTCTTGGATTTCTTTATCTTTTGAGCCTTAGATTTCTTAGGGCCTTGTGAGTATCTTGGTTCTATCTCCTAGCATGGGGGGTGGAACCTCATTAGTTCCACATGGTTGGGTGGAAAAAATCTTTTGAGGTCCTGTTTGTGGTTCGTGACTTGGATGCATTCAAATTTATGTATTGATGCAGATATTTGCATTTTGTATTATGTATTTTTGAAAGGAAAGATGAAAAGATATTTTGTAATGCATTTGGGACATTCATGTACTTGTTATTGAGAGATCTATTATCAGAAAGATGTAATTGAAAATAAAAGCAATGTAATTGGGAGGGATAGTTCTAGGCTTGATTTCAAGGGGTTATTATTTGAAAGAATAAAGTTGGAAATATACAATGTAATGTTGAATGATCTTTTCTATCTCTTCTTTATGGCAATGAAAGAAAATGTTTATTATGCTAAGGTTAAAATGAAATTTGTAATGAATAGCTATTCAATGTGTAGTAAGGAGAAATGAGCTTAGTATGTAAAGTATGGAATATGATTGTAAATGAAATGTTATTTTCTTACCCTATCTCTTAGTTCTAAAATGTGATAGTAAAGGAAGGAAATGAAATTTAATTTGGATAAGTAATGTATAGATGTTAGTGAATGAATTCATTAAGGGAACCTTAAGGAATGTAAATGTGAAGTAGTAATGATGTAATGTAATACAAAAATTTGTTAGTTGCAATTTTTGTTCATAATACCTGATTCCTTATGGGTTCCCTAGCGGGGATATTACACATCAACAATTTTATATTTGAAGAGAATTCTTTTTGGGGATGACATTGTTTGAATTCTTGGATTATGTAAAACGTGTTGAATCCTTTGAACAAGGTTGCATTCTAATGGAGTGTATGTAAGTCCTTTGACCAAGCTCACTTTTAACAAGGTGATTGAAATCCTTTAACCGGGTCACACTTGACAGTGTGTATTGTAACCTTTAACAGGGTTGGATTTTAACCGAGCTCACTTCAGAAGAGTGAAAATAATATTAGCATGTTACAAAGTGGTTTTTCCCATATTGGGTTTCCACTATAAATCCTGGTGTCAAAACTTGTGTGAATGTTTTGGTGTTTTAAAAGTTAAATACAGTTGGGTAGTGGACTGCTGAGTTATATGTTTCTATTATTGAATTAGTGATAACCAAGGTTGATTTGGTTGCTTGATCTGATTTTAAAGAAAAGTTTTTGAAGTTATTTTATACATCAGGACTTGAGAACAACTAATTCACCCCCCCCCTCTCTATTGTTCTAAATCATATTAACAAATTCTTCACTCGTGCAACCTCTGACCTTGCTATCACGTCCATGTCACTATTATAATATCTTCATCATATGTACAACCTTGCATGCCTAGATTCTATCCTGATTAGGAGATATCATCTAGTTTCCACAAACCACTTCTCAAGAACACTGCCTGAATACTGCTTCCACTGAATTACACATAACTATCATGAATAGTTGAATTTTCATATGCACTCTTGACCATGATCTCAAGACACAACATAAAGTAAGTCCTCAAATCTGAATAGCTTGATCTTCAATATCCCAAGTAAGCTAATACAAACAATGTCTTCTTCTCTACTAATCTCCAATAGATCACTGTGTTGAAATCAATGACAATCATAGTCATGAATGCAACAACAATTGCTATAGAATTGATGCAGGGGCATTCTAGGGTACTTAGTGAATTTTCATGGTGGTGTGTTCTGTGTTAATCAGTTGCAACTTTAACCGAAGGTCTTAGTTATTGAAGGGAGCTTGGGCACTTAAGGAAATCAGTGGAACTTGTGCTCAGTGATGCCTGTTTTGCTCGGTGTTTCTTGGCTTGGTTAATTGTTTCACTAGTGCTCAGTTGTTTCTCTAGCACTCGATTGTTCTAGTTTACTAATTGGAGTTCTTGAGGGTTTGGTTGGTTGAATTGGTGCATTTATTATTGGTAGCTTTTTTTGTATTCTCCTATATAGATTTTGTGGCCGACATGGGGAATTAAATGTTTGTAAGGCTATTTATGAGCTGACTATTGTTCCATTTCATATTTGTTTTTAATAGGAGCCAACTTGGCTTAGGAGTTGATTGTTTCTTCTAGTTGACTTGTGGCTAAAGATTAGTATTTAAGGAGTGCTTGGGTAGTTGTTCAGAGGTAAATTAGAGTAGTGGAAGTCAGTGGAAGTTAGTGATTAGCTCTGGATCGTATGAGATCTTGAAGATCAAATTCTTATCTAATAGTTTTTAATAGCAGAGCTAGTGGTTTACATGCTTGGAGACAAGGAGATTTCTTGGAGGCTTGCGAGCTCAAGTTCAGATCTTCCTTAGGGTTTCCATCAATTTCTAATTTGTTTCAAAACTGGACTAGGTAGGGATATTGTAGAAATCCTTTGATTGTATTTGGCCCTAACATGGAAGGCCTTATAGTCGAGCATGTTAATGAAAATTCACTTGAAAACATTGTCTTGTTGTGTTACTCTGCATTGTGGTGTTTGGCTGCTTTTTTAAATTGTCCTTAATTGGATTCTCCTTACCTTTCCCATGTCAATAATGGCTACGAATACTCCCCCTTAGGATATATTTAGCATTCATTCCTAACAATCTCCCCCATTTTCATTGATGGAACATATATGGAAAAGCATCCAAGTTCCATGAATACCAACACTGTAACACTACTGCTTTGAAATGTTTTCAAATATTCTTTATCAATCAAATCTTTCTTCATTTTTGTATTCAATAGTTTTCTATTTTATATTTCTTGTATCCTTCTCCCTCAAATTATCTTCAATAGATGATTTTTCATGTATTCTTCTCCCCCATTGACATCAATGACAAATAATACATCACTATGTCAACAAAAACTTCAATGTCAAAAGACACTTTTTAGAAAATACATTCACTAGAGTCCTCATGAATTAGCTCAAAAACACATACTCCCCCATAGAGAAAGTACCAACATCTAGTCCAAAAAAAGATAGAGCTCATATACCACTGGACTGATGCAACAATCTGCATCACTTCTCAAAAGTAGGCTGGGGCATAACCCCAAGCATACCTCTCAGATACTCAAATGTATCTTTCGGTAAGGGCTTCGTAAATATATTTGCAATCTGCTCTTTTGTACTTATATACTCAAGTCTGACTTCTTTCTCTACAACTTTCTCTCTTACTACATCATAATTTATTTGTATATGCTTTGTCTTAGAATGTAGTACATGATTCTTAGACATACTTACTGTACTAGTGTTATCATAGTGTATAACAATAGGCTCATCAAATTTTATTCCAATATCCTTCAACATTTGTTTCATCCATATTAGCTAGTTACAATTGTTTACTGTTGCTACATATTCTACTTCAACTGTACTCTATGAAATACAATTTTGTTTCTTTCTTAGCCAAGAAACCAATCTTCCTCCAAGGAAAAATGATCCTCCACTTGTTCTCTTTGTCATCAATACTACCTCCCCAATTTGCATTTGTATATGCACATAGGGTAAAATCATTAGATTTTTCATACTAGAATCAATATTTAATTGTGCCTTTCAAGTACCTTAGTATCTTTTTTAATGCTTCATAGTGTGATTCTTTAGGATCATCTTGAAATCTTGCAACAATTCCAACCGCATGTGATATATCAGGTCTTGTATGTGTTAAATATAGCAATCCTCCAATTATAGATCTATACCTCTTTTGTTCAACTGTAGGAGTCTCATCTGTGCTAGATAACTTGTGTCCAATTACCATAGGTGTTCCAACCAGCTTACAATTATCCATACCAAATCTCTTCAATAATTCATCCAAGTATTTTGTTTGACATAAGAAGATACCATCAATGTTTTGTGTTACCTGCAATCCTATAAAATATTTCATCTCACCAATCATACTCATTTCAAATTCAGTTTTCATTTCATCTACAAATTTGTCATTGACCTCATCTACTCCTCCAAAGATAATATCATCAACAAAAATAAGTACAACCAACAAACAATTTTCAATTTCTTTCATATATAAGTTGCTATCTATTGTGCCTTTCATGAATCCTAACTTTATCAAATACTTACCCAGTCTAGCACACCAAGTTCTAGGTGCTTGTTTAAGTCCATATAAAGCTTTATTCAGTTTACATACCATGTCTCCTTGATGAGTTAAGGGAAAACCTTTAGGCTTCTCAATGTAGACTTCTTCTTCTAATTCTCCATTAAAAAATGTTGATTTCACATCCATCTGATATAGTTTGAATTTCTTAAAAGTTGCATAAGCCAAAAACATTCTTATTGCTTCAATTCTTGCAACAGGTGCAAAATTTTCTTCATAGTCAATTCCTTCTTTCTGTGAGTATCCTTTACATACCAATCTTGCTTTGTGTCTGATGACTTCTCCTTGTTCATTCATCTTGTTTCTGAATACCCATTTAGTTCCTATAACATTCTTATCTTTAGGTCTAGGGACCAATTCCCAAGTCTTGTTCTTTTCAATTTGATCTAGTTCTTCCTTCATTTCTTTAATCCAATGTTCATCTTTACAATCTTCATTAGTAGATTTAGGTTAAATTTGGGAAATTAAACATAGTTCTTCTTGTACCTTATTCCATGTCAGAACTCCTTTTTCTATGTTCCCAATAATCTTCTCAATAGGATGATTTCTTGCTATATTCTTGTTAGGTGTCACTGTCTCATTTCTTTCTTCAACTCTAGGTTTTACTCTAGGTTCTTCTCTGATTTCCTTAATGTGACTTTCATTCTATAATTCATTATCAGTTTCATAGAATAATTCAATATTTTCTTGATCAATTCTAGGATGAGTTCCTTCATCTGATTCATAATCAAGCATTCTTTCCTAAATTATGAACTTTTCATCAACTTTAACATTATCACTCTCAACAATAGTTTTAGTTATTTTATTGAAACATCTATAGGTGTTGGTTTTTAATGAATAACCAATAAATATACCCTCATCACTTCTAGGGTCAAACTTTCCAATGTCATCATCTCTCTTAATATAACATTTACTACCAAAAATTATGAAATACTTAACTGATGGTGTATGTCCAAACCATAATTCATAAGGTGTCTTGTCTATGTCTGCTCTGATTTGTACTTTGTTCATTGTATATACTATTGTATTCAATGCTTGTCTCCAAAATATCTTCACCAAGTCATTTTCAAATAGCATAGCTCTTGCTGCTTTAGTCACTGACATGTTTCTTCTTTCTGCAATACCATTTTGTTCAGGTGTTCTAGGGGATGAAAAATATCTCTTAATGCCATTCACTTCATAAAAAGTGTTAAATTATTTTGAAGTAAATTCTCCACCTCTATCTGTTCTTAAACATTTAATCTTCATTCTAGATCCATTCTCAATTTTTTTCTTAGCTACTCTAAACTTATCAAATGGCTCATATTTTTCCTTAAGAAATGCAATCCACATCATTCTTGTAAAATCATCAACAAGAATCATAAAATACCTTTCACCATATAATCCTCTAGTCCTTGTGGGACTCCTCAAATCTATATGAACAATTTCCAACTTCTCTGTTGATGTAAACTTCTTGCTAGGAAATGAGCTTCTCTTCTGTTTAGGCATAACACATTCCTTGCAAATCATGTTAGTAGGTTTCATAATTTTAGGCAAATATGTTACTGCAAGTGTAGTACTCACTTTCACAATGTTATCAAAATTTATATGACAAAATATTTTGTGCCATAACCTATTGTCATCAATCTTAGTAATCAAGCATGTCATCTCAGCAAGATTCAACTGAAATACATTACCGCTAGTTCTTGATCCAGTTCCAATCAAATTACCATTTGTATTCTTGATCACACAAGTTTTATCAGTAAACCAAACTTGATATCCCTTATCAAATTGTTGGAGCTTTTCCTTGCAGGACCAAACTTGAATCAATAGGTGGGCTTGAAACTCAGGTTAGGCACTCAAGTTTGACAAGAAAATAGTCCAATTGATGAGGATAGAGAACATCCTCCTTCTTCTTTGAGCTCCACATCACTCAGGTGGGTATTTCCTTATCTGCACACTCAAGACACCTCATGACAAATAGTAGGCCTGCAGATAGATTATTGTGGAATAGTCTTCAAAACCCTTTGGATATCCTGTACCCCAATGAAAGCAATTCACATGCAATAGCCCTACTTGCATAGAATGGGTATGAAAACCAGAGACCTATACTAACAACATGAAAGGAAAGGGGTGGAATTGCAAGTAAATGATTTAATGGTGGGTTTGAAAGGACCCCTGAGATACACTAAATCTCTAATAGACCAGTGCCTTGTCCAATGGGCCACAAAGTCAAATACCCTATTGCAATAGATAGCTATGAAACAAGAAGACAGTATACTCAATGTGTTGATGCCTAAGATCAATCAAACACCATGACCAAACCTCACTTCAACAACCCACCTGTGTATCCAAATATGTTATTATCCATCCAAAGGATTTTAACCATCCCCTTAGAAGAGACCTATAAACAGATAATACATTAACTAGCATCCACTAGAAGACAAGCATAACATATCTTTGACACCTCAGCTCACACATACATGAAAACCAATCCTAAACTAGTTATCTCTACAAAGACAACTCCACTTGCAAACACATAGGCAATGCAAATAGAAAAACCAAACACCCTTGATGTATGATTAATGAATTCAAGAGTCACATGGGGATAGTTTGATGACAGTAAGAATATACTGAATCCTCATACATAAGACAAATCAGTTACAATACATATCATATTCTCTAAGCCAGTAGAGGAGAAAAGAACACTCTATATGCAGAGAAGTAGAGAAAATCTATAGGAAAAGGACCCTTCATGGAACTAGTTCTCCTCAAAATTGCAGAAGAAGGAACCCTTACAAAATCAAAACTTTAACCATTTATACCACTAGCTACCTTGGAATCCCAAAGAATTTAGGATCCAACAAGCTTCAGACAGCTAGGGTTAGGGTTTCAACAACTCAACCAACCAAAAACTACATCAAAATTTATTATAGGGGAAGAAACACAGGCAACCCAGAAAGAATGAATCTCAAACAGATTCACAATCATGAAAATCTACGAGAAAAGTACAAAACAACAAGGAATTGCCATGAAAACCAGTCTATTCAATCACCCTACAATACGCCTTGAGCACAAAACCACATAGTACAAACCCTGTAGATGATCACTCAACACCTTGGACCACACTACAATAGCAAGCGCCACCAAACCAATCAAAATTAGTTGTTAAAACCATAAATTCTAGTACTTCTTGTCACTAGAAACCCTCAGCAAATTTGAATTTGAACTTCAACGGTCATTTTATGGCGCTTGCAGTAAATCAGTGGTCAAAATTTGAATCTCCATCAACTTTAAGTCATGACCGTTTGATCCTTCATGCTTCGTGATCTTTATGATTTACCTTTTAAAAGACCCCAGTCACATTTAGTGAACTAGCGACCGAAGACCTTTTCCAGTTCACAGAAAAATTTATCTCTCTGCCATATAGTTTAGCGATTATGTGAACGCTTGTTCGCTGAACTGCTAAAACATTTGGAGAACTATCATATTTCTTCGCGAACAAGCAAAGCCTTCATAAATTTATCAGCTGTGTTAGCTATTTTTCTTGCACAGGTAAATAACTAGACCATAAATTGATCCCTCCCCTTTGATGCTCTTTTCCTGGCAAGAGAAATGCTAATGCAACAAGGATTTGAATCCTTCTTCACTTCGGGCTCCACAGACCCAGGCGGGTGTACCTATGAACATCTACCTCAAATGATAATTTCTCTACAAATCATAGGCAGGTATAATCATGGATTAGACAGGACACTAACATCCTGTGAAGGGACTCACTACTCAGAGTGAATCAGGGGATGGCTTCCAGCCCATCATACTTGATTTATCTTTCAACACATGAAAACATAAAAGGAAATGTGATTGATTAAATTGATTGGTTACAAGTCTAGTCAAACCAGTGCCTAATCCTGGGCATGGAGTCATGAGATGCATATCAACAGAAAACTTCAAATCCTATACAACTAGGAATCAAACAATGCACTTTGCACATCATTCTTTCTTCCCCCTATCTGGACATCAGATCCTCATGAAACATCATACTAACAGCAACAATCTTCAAGATATTACACTCTCCTTGAAAGAAACTCAAAAATCATTACACTGTTTACCTTGTAAACAGGTATACAGAGATGCCTTACAAATCAGTATACAACAATTTGACAGAGACACAAAGAGACATCAGACAAACATGAAAAAGGATTTTTCATTGTATTTCATTGAATCATTCTGAAACTATACATTCAATCCAAAAAACTCAAAATCAAAACCCTGAAATGAAACTAAAGCTTGTATTCATGGAACTCAAACTTGCAGAGCTCCGCCCATGCCAAAAAAATTGTAACCCCTCCAAAAAGACCAGAAATCAGAATCTGAAGAGAAGGGGGAAACACCAGGAAGCATCATAACTCGACACTTGTCAAACTCTAAACTACCTGTTGATGAGTCATTACTCTGAACTGAATGAATCCTCTGCTCTGTCCTCCTGAGAACACCTCTTTTCATCTTCTCAAAATGACCTATGAGTCACCGGATGTAACAAACAAGATATTTTCAAAATATCTTCCTGGCCCCCTATTTCATTCAACTGCAAATATCTCGAAACTGAGAAGACCTGCACTGAAACTGATCCCAAAAATGGAATCCTCATCTTCTCACCTTTTCAGTGGTATATAATATGTCATATTTGGCCCAAAAATGAAGCCTGTAGGACCCTCTGAAAAACAAGTCTCCCGGATGTGCCTCTGAGCAGAAAAATTTAAATTTTCAATATAGTTTTGACTATAGAAAAATAAAGCATTAACTTTAAATTTTCATCCATTTGAATGCACGTGAAACTCAGATTGAGAATAAAAATTAATTTTTGGTTCCACTTGTGCTGACCCACTACCACATGGCAAGCTCGGATTGGTAGGCCTGCCATCTCACCATTGCCACCTCATCTCGCTGAGTCGCTTGATAGTTTACATTGACTGCCAACTATTCAGAGAATGGGCGACTATTCACATTCTCCAAGTCGTTGAGTATTTATGCTAACTACGAATATAATTGGTGAACACGCGATCGCTCCATCTCCGAATCACGGAATAAATTGAGCCTAACCACCAGGATCTGGCGAACTGGCGAACGCGGTCATCTCTAGGTCGTAGAATGTTTTCCCAACTAGCAGCTTTATCTAGCGAATCTATGAACATTGGACACGTGTCCACCTACAAAATTTATTTCTTAGCGGGCCCGGGCATGGAAACTAAGGAGGGTGATTGGAAGTCACGTGGGTAGACTCTCCTCTGCTTCTTTCTACTTTCATTGTTAGTGTTTTTGTTATAAACATTAGAAATCCCTATTCTCGCACAAATGTGGGACTAAAACTTTCAACAGTTTTAAAACCTTCCTTGCACCTGCTTTTAAAATATTGAATCCACCACAGTAGCCCCACCACACACTAAGCGCACAAGGCAAGTGGTCCACAAAGAGCCTACGGGTTTCTTATTTTCTGAGCTATCTGAGCGTTGCTGTATATAAATCCCTTTGAAAGTCCTGACACATGCAATGTGGGATAATAGATTTCACAATCTTTTAAAGCTGGAAGCCTCCTTTCATTTGTTCGGTTAGTTGCACACTATTTAATGAATGAATGGGCTTCCTCTTTTATGTTTCTTTACGCTAGCTTCTTTGTGTGCTGGAAACCCTTTTGTTTTGTTGGTCTTCCTTATTTTAACACTGCATTGCATGTTTTATTCATTTGCAATGTGCATTTAAAACCAAACAAAGAGCTAGCCTTCTTTTCAAATGCGCTACCATTTCATCTTTATGTACTAGTCTTTTCTTTCAACGCTGAGAGTCTTTTATCATTTGGCGCTAGAATTTTTTAAGTGCTGAGTCTTGCATTTCAACGCTGCACTTTGCCTTTTGGTTTGGGCGCAAGCTCATGAGTTTGTGTCACAGACACCTTTTGGTATCAGGAGGAGAAGCGTCTTGAGGCTCCAAAATCTGCACAAGGGACCCCACTTCAAACATTTCAGGCTTCTTTCAAACGTTGGCAACTACCAGATCCGCTGGCCACTATGGTGGCTTTTTATTCACTCGCTAGCATAGCATGGCATGAATCTACCCCCAAACTGAAATGCTATCCTCCAAATGCACCGGCAAATCATGTTAACATGCTTCTTACACAAAAATCTTCATGCTTGCACAAGTAATTCATGGGGACTGGCATGAGACTCATGTTGTCTCTGGCTTTTACTGCTGACCCTCCAATTTATATTGCACAAGCCACCATTTTATGAAAATGCGTGGGCTGCTCAAATTCTGCAGAGCACCTCCAAACCTCACAAAAGACCTTCATTCAAAGCATGAGGCCTCCATTTGATTCATTTCACAGGTCTTCTCATTTAGGTGTGATTGCCCACCTTTTCCCATGCGTGAATTTTCCTCTGTTATAACATTGACACTGGCCTCCAATTTGACACGCTGCAGCCTCTATTTAGCGTGAGCTGCTCCTTCTCTATTTCGCAGGCAGCTCCTCTTTGCTTAACTACGATGGTCTATTAAAATTGTGTGGAGCCTCCCACTGGTGTTCATCTCCCGCTACTCCCCTCTACTACCAAGGCACGTAACGTAATGTGCTTGAAATCACCCTAATGGCGTAAACTCATACACATGCACTAGTTTATATTGCTTGCGCAAGCAGCTTCATGCCAGTCACATGCTTAAAGCAGTGAGCCTCCTTATTTTTGCGCAAGTCAATGTGCGCATTGGCTGTCATAAATCTCAACAAAGGGCATTCCCCTTTTTCTTGCAACCAACTTGGAACTTTAGAAGGCTTGGCCGTACACTTTTCGTGTTCTAAGTTGCTTGGTAATGTCTTTAACTTGTTCTTTGCTGAATGCGTTACCATCTTCGACCCAATCATCAATTGTAGCAAGCACGTCTTTGTAAACACAATGAAAATAATCTTCAGGCAAGTGATTAGATGGTCCACCTCCTTCATTCTTCATCATGCAATACAAAACCATTGGATGAGGCCAGTATTACAAAAATAGATTATGAATTTATGACTAACGTCATTGCTTAAGTAAAAACCCTTCATCAACATTCAATTGAAGAGTTTTGAAACCTAAGAGTATTTCCATACTCCAAGTGTATTGAAAATATAATACTAGAAACCATCCTTTTTTTAGAGCTTCAAGGACTAGTAATATTGCCTCCTTTTTCCTTCCTTTTACACCTTTGCAAGACTGACCAGATAACATCAACTGGCCGCCAAAAAATGGCTTTGAAAACTGATCAGATAGCCTCACCGGGGAGCGCCATCAGAAACACAAGTTTACCTCCAATATCGTAATATGCTTGCCAAAGAAGATCGCCCAGAAAGACATGATCCAAAAGATGAAACCAATCAAAGGTGACACAAAAAACAAATAATGTCTACACTGTCCAAGCTCACACAAATTGGCTCTAGAACCGGTCTTAGAAACTGATCAACTAACCTAATCGGACCCTGCCCTCTGACAAGCATATTCTCTGGTCTATAAACTGTCATTCCCCAAAACGGCATCTCATGACTGTACTCGAATCGAAACATATTAATCCTCGAAGTGGCCCTTTTTATTCTGTTCCTGCAAACACACTGTCAGAACCTGATAATCTGCCCTTGAAAACACCCTGGCAAAAATACCAAACGGATCCCTAGGAGGCCACAAACTGGCACATAAGTACTCTGAGATGGAAACATCGTGATTCAAACATCATCCTGATCTGGGAGTCAATCCAGCAAGAGATATAGCTTCATGAAAATTAGGACTTGCAAAGACATACTCAGAAAATGCAGAAAACTCTTAAAAGTTGCAAATGGAATCAGCTTCAAAAACTGAGACGGTGGATTGGCAGAGAATCCCAATTGAAACTGGAAGTAGTATGTTATGTCTACAATGCAGGGCAACTAAAATTTCAACCTTAGCTTTGACTAGTCAAAAGCTATAACCTCGCAAAGTGGGCTCCTGACAAACTGGTGTACTTCACACTCTTGGCAAACAACATAAACTACAAATGGAATCGCATTGGGAAACTCATCCAATGGATTCGTCATGGGCTGCAAACTGATAGGGATGAATTAAAACTTGTTTACAATGCAGGGAAATGATCATCACTTTAGTTTCAATCACTGGGCAAAAGATATAAGCTGTCAAACAGGGCCTCCGGCAAACAAAAGAACAAGTGCAGAAACTAGAAAACACCTCCGGAAGGGGATGAATAAATGGGGTCAAAACTTATCACAGAGGCCTAAAAATTGACACATAAAGAGTATGAAAAGTGTACAACAAGACACTAGGCTCATATTTTCATGACGCTCTCCAGGGTGCATTTTATTCAACCTCAAAGTGACCATTCCCAGTGAATTTTACACTTAAGCATTTTCTGACTTAGAGACCTCCTAGAAACGAACTGATGCAAACCCATTTGAACATGCCATCTAAGGACTCAAAACAACTCGATAGGATGAATGTAAAGCAATGAACACATAGACCTCAAGATATGACCCCAAATACACCCATACTAGCATGCAATACAAAGCCAAAATGAGCACCTAATCAAAATTTTACATGGTACCTCAAAACTGCATTTTGAGTACCAACAAGCTGCTAAAACACTTATCCCAACCGCCAAAAGACTGAGAAACTTTGACCAAGCCCGCAACAGGAAGATCGATGGCCGTCACAAGTTTGCATACCCATCCGAGATTCTATCAGATTACATGCCCACCGTCGGATGAAGAATCTTCCCCCATCTCTAACAACCCACTGACAAGAAAGAAAATCAATGGCCGTCGCAAGATCTTAAGCCTCTGACAAAACCCATAAGATTATACCTCATTGGTCAATTCACTGATAGGATCAGGATCCATTGACACATCTAGAGACCAGGTCCCACTGATAGGATTCCACCTCATACTATGTGGACCAATAAGAAAACTCCAAATTAGCTCCACTTGACACCAGGACCACCGCCAAATATACGTTTGAGACAAATGAGATCAACGACTGGTGTAAGATCTCAAACCTCTGATAGATTCCATGAGAACTTACACCCCTCATTGGATGGATTATGGATGTTAGGACCCTTTCCCACTGACATGTCCAAGTAAGATTCGAAATCAACGGATGGCGCATGATCTCAAAGAGGAGGAATATTCCTTAAGATCATGCTCTGACCGTAGATTGAAAAGCCTTAACTGTAGGCCCCACATTTAGGATCCCTCTCAGCAACACACTGACCAATGAGAGAACACCAACTGTGCCAACATGGTAGTGGACCCGCCTAAAAGGAAAGGCAACGTCATCAAGAAAAATCAATGATCGGCATAAGATCTCAAGCATCTGACACAGTCTATGAGAACTTACGCTAATCATCGGATGGAAATGATGTCAGAAGACTGGGCCCAGAAAACACTAAGGCCGAAACATAGGAAAAATTAAAGTTCAGGACTTAGGAAAATTAAAACCATTGGGCATTGGGAACTTAGAAAAGATTAATCGGTGACTTAGGAAATACTTAAAGGGGACCCACCGACACATGAAACCTAACTGCGGACACGGTAAAGTTGGTCATTTTAAATGAAACATGCAAAATATAAGGTTTTAAGTGACCCACGAAAAGGTAACGCAAAAATAAAATAGGGCCAAGGCAAAAACAAAGGGTTTTATATGCAACGACTATATTTTTCAAAAATTTGAAGCAGGGCTAAAGGCAGAGACCTAAAAATGACACAGAGACCAGGGGAAAATTACTAGAGCCATGAAATTTTTTGCAGGGTACTAAGAGTGGCTCTAGTTGGGGATGATGGGAAACTTGTGTCCATGCAAGAAATTAGATCTCTGGGAGAGCAGACCACCCACAAAACAAAAATAGGGACCTTCACAAAAACTGACAACTGAATAGGAAAGCAGGAAATAGGAAAGGGAAAGACAACTATACAAGGATTTACAAAATTTTACAAAAATTATACAATTTTATTTAGTGGCCCCAAGCCACCAAAAGAAAACTAGTGACCCTCCTAAATCAAAAATCTGATTCTCATCCACATATGTAACCAGACACCTGCAAATTTCATAGCCATCCTTCTGCCAACATATGTGATAATTCATGGGCTGAAAAATAAAACTGTACTGGTCACTACCCATGTTCTTCTAGTCACAACTATTACATTCATATTCAAATTCCAAGAAATAAGGGACATCACTTACTTCTTGATGACTAGGAAAAATAAAAATTTCACTTTGTAATGCATCAGAAAATAGAACATGAGGAACATCATGCATTACAACCCAATTACCTAGTTGAGAAGGACTTGAATCCTCTGATTTACCTTCATGCATTGCTCTAGCCACTGAGCAACCTGGTTCATCAATGATGTCTTCATGAACTAGATCGTGAACCAAGTGAAGGTCTTCTTCATGAGTTTTGTGACAAGGGGACAACTGGTCTGTACCATCATTTTCATCAAAAGAATCTCTGTCCCAATTATTGAAGACAAATTCTTCAACAGTGTCACCATCAGTATCATATCTAGCAGAAGGAAGGAAAGAATTTGAACAAGAAACTTGCTCATCACTGCAATCTTCATAACAAGTCAACACACCATCATGGCCTTCAACCTCTTCTTCTGCAAAGTCACTACATGAGGGGAACTATAATATACATGGGTCCTCAAGGTCACTTTGAACACTGGCCTCATTATCAGTGTCAAACGATAAATCATAGGGGAGCTGCAAATCAAAATCCAAAATAGGTGCATACCTTTGAAATTCTTCAGCCAAGAGTGCTGAAATCTATTCACTACTTAATGGACTTTGGGCCTTATTTTCATCTTACTCAGCCTCACCCTTATTACAAACATCTTCCTTGTCCAAGATAGGAAAAGAGACCTCTAGCCTTAGATCATCTTGTGTGGAAAAATAAC
This sequence comes from Chamaecyparis obtusa, assembly GCA_027943335.1. NCBI lineage: Eukaryota > Viridiplantae > Streptophyta > Pinopsida > Cupressales > Cupressaceae > Chamaecyparis > Chamaecyparis obtusa. The sequence continues at coordinate 678,744 of BSBK01003219.1, read as the reverse complement.
TACAGGAATCATCATCCGCATCATACTCAATACTCTGCCCTTCACACAAAACATCATCAAACCAGGACAAGAAAACTGCCTTCTCATGTTGACAAGAAGAAAAATTTGTAGACAAAAAGAAAATATTGCCATCCTCAGATTCATCTTCAACATCCTCATATGCACTAACCTCAAAATCAGCTTCATAGTCAACACCTTTTGCATAATGAGAATCAACATAAGAACTACTGGCCTCCTCATAATCATCATCAGGAACCACCAATCTTAGCAATCTTATGTCCCTCTCCAACTGCCAGTTCACCATTTTCATCTTTGCTAATTCCTTTTTGAAAGCATCAACTTTATCAAAATGCTCAACAAGCTTAGCTCTCAACACATCCTAAGAAGGGATTGAAAATGAAGGCAAGGACAGGAACCATTTCCTTGCACTATCGGAAAATGTTTGCACAAAAAGCTTCATAGCAACATCGTCATGTTCAACCTCCATTCCACCAAACAAACCCATGACAATAAAAACATGTTGGCTTGCCAAAACAGACCCATCAGCCATGAATCTAGGCAAGCACCTTCCATCCTCAGTAGAAAAATCATGTGGGGTACCTTCTATGACATCAAAACAAAAGGGCCTGTATTCCTCCATAAGGAACTGCACACTACAACTCATCCCTTTATGCAATGCTTAACACTTGATAGGGAAACATTATTTACAATAACTGATTTTCATAAAAATAGGACATATGAAAACCAAAATACCTAGAAGCTCTGAAAAATGACTTGTTGACTGGAAGGCAAGGCAGATCTTGAGCTCACCATGCAGCTCCATTAGGTTCTAATCTTAAGTAGAGTCACCACCTCCCTGAAGAAGAAAATTTTTGTACTTGCTCTTTGTTTCTTCTTCCAATCAACCAAAACTTCACCAGGATCATGCACTATTTATTAGGAAATGCACTGATCAAACAGAGACTTAGAGTCACCACTCAACACATAGTGAGAAGATGTTGCAAATGTGTTTTGTCTATCTGACTCTTTTCTATGGTCACATAACCAGACTCTGGGATGATCTAGCCAAGCAAGGAGGCTTGTTGTCTTTTACTTCTTCCCTAGCAGAGTCACCAATTTTGTTGGAGCTTTTCCTTGTAGGACCAAACTTGAATCAATAGATAGGAATGAAACTCAGGTTAGGCACTCAAGTTTGACAAGAAAATAGTTCAATTGATGAGGATAGAGAACATCCTCCTTCTTCTTTGAGCTCCACATCACTCAGGCGGGTATTGCCTTATTTGCACACTCAAGACACCTCGTGACAAACAGTAGGCCTACACATAGATTATTGTGGAATAGTCTTCAAACCCCTTTAGTTATCCTATACCCTAATGAAAGCAATTCACATGCAATAGCCCTACTTGCATAGAATGGGTATGAAAACCAGAGACCTATACTAACAACATGAAAGGGAAAGGGTGGAATTGCAAGTAAATGATTTAATGGTGGGTTTGAAAGGACCCCTGAGATACACTAAATCTCTGATAGACCAGTGCCTTCTCCAATGGGCCAAAGAGTCAAATACCATATTGCAATAGATGGATATGAAACAAGAAGACAATATAGTCAATGTGTTGATGCCTAAGATCAATCAAACACCATGACCAAACCTCACTTCAACAACCCACCTGTGTATCCAACTATGTTATTATAAATCCAAAGGATTTTAAGCCTCCCCTTAGAAGAGACCTGTAAATAGATAATACATTAACCAGCATCCACTGGAAGACAAGCATGACATATCTTTGACACCTCATCTCAAACATACATGAAAACCAATCCTAAACCAATTATCTCTGTGAAGACAACTCCACTTGCAAACACATAAGCAATGCAAACAGAAAAACCAAACACCCTTGATGTATGATTAATGAATTCAAGATTCAAATGGAGATAGTTTGATGATAATAAGAATATACTGAATCCTCATACATAAGACAAATCAGTTACAATACATATCATATTCTCTGAGCTAGCAGAGGAGAAAAGAACACTCTATATAAAGAGAAGTAGAGAAAATCTACAGGAAAAGGACCCTTCATGGAACCAATTCTCCTCAAAATTGCAGAAGAAGGAACCCTTACAAAATCAAAACTTTAACCATTTATACCACTAGCTACCTTGGAATCCCAAAGAATTTAGGATGCAACAAGCTTCAGATAGCTAGGGTTAGGGTTTCAATAACTCAACCAACCAAAAACTACATCAGAATTTATTGTAGGGGAAGAAACATAGGCAACCCAGAAAGAATGAATCTCAAACAAATCCACAATCATGAAAATCTGTGAGAAAAGTACAAAACAACAAGGAATTGCCATGAAAACCAGTCTATTCAATCACCCCGCAATACGCCTTGAGCACAAAACCGCACAGTAGAAACCCTGCAGATGATCACTCAACACCCTGGACCACACTACAACAGCAAGCACCACCAAACCAATCGAAATCAGCTATTAAAACCATAAATTCTGGTACTTCCTGTCGCTGGAAACCCTTGGCAAATTTGAATTTGAACTTCAACAGTCATTTTATGGCGCTTGCAGTAAATTGGCAGTCAAAATTTGAATCTCCATCAACTTTAAGTCATGACCGTTCGATCCTTCATGCTTCGCGGTCTTTATGATTTACCTTTTAAAAGACCCCAGTCACATTTAGCGAACTAGTGACCGAAGACCACCACCAAAGATACATTTGAGACAAATGAGATCAACGGCTGGTGTAAGATCTCAAGCCTCTGACAGATTCCATGAGAACTTACGCCCATCGTTGGATGGATTACGGATGTCAGGACCCTTTGACCCATCAGAAAATTAGGTCCCACTGACATGTCCAAGTAAGATTTGAAATCAATAGATGGCGCATGATCTCAAAGGGGAAGAATATTTCTTAAGATCATGCGCCGACCATAGATTGAAAAGCCTTAACTGTAGGCCCCACATTTAGGATCCCTCTCAGCAACACACTAACCAATGAGAGAATGCCAACTGTGCCAACATGGTAGTGGACCCACCTAAAAGGAAAGGCAACATCATCAATAAAAATCAATGATCAGCATAAGATCTCAAGCGTCTGACATAGTCTATGAGAACTTACACTGACCGTTGAATGGAAATGCTGTCAGAAGACCAGGCCTAGAAAACACTAAGGCCGAAACATAGGAAAAATTAAAGCTCAAGACTTAGGAAAATTAAAACCACTGGGTGTTGGGAACTTAGGAAAGATTAACTGGTGACCTAGGAAATTCTTAAAGGGGACCTGCCAACACATGAAACCTAACCGCGAACATTGTAAAGTTGGTCATTTTAAATGACATGCAAAATATAAGGGTTTAAGTGACCTGCGAAAAGGTAACACAAAAATAAAATAGGGCCAGGGAAAAACCAAAGGGTTTTATATGCAACGGCTATATTTTTAAAAAATTTGAACCAGGGCTAAAGACAGAGACCTAAAAATGACACAAAGACTAGGGGAAAATTGCTAGAGCCATGAAATTTTTTGCAGGGTACTAACACAAGTAACTATACGACACTCAAAAGATTATGTTTCAATCCATCCACAAAGTAAACATCATCAGTGTTAGTCTTTCCATCAAGACAAATAGATCCTATTCCTTTTATCAAACAAGGTGCATTGTTTCCAACTCTAACTGATGAAGAGTGCTCCCCTTAATACCAAAAACACATAACAAAAATAGAGAAACAACAACAATATGCAAGAACAGAAAATGGGCTTCTTATTATCTCCACAAATGTGGAATTACAAACTTTTAGAATTACAATATGAAAAGCCACATGAGCATTCCCTTACAATATTCTTTAGGACAAAGCCTCAAATCAATACCCAGATCTACTACCCAGAACTATCCTGAACTCCTAAGACAACACTACAGCCTTCCTTATATAGGCAATTATCCACCACCTATGAAGGTTCCAAAATTTTAGCCAACAAGGCCGACCAAACTTAGAGTTATTTTATTTTACAATTTATTACATCAAAGTTGGCTCAAAATAACTTTTGAAACCCAAACATAAATTTTGAAGGAAAATCATTTTCCACCATTTCAGGTGAGCCAACTTTCGAAGACCATAAGTCATCGCCAGTTGACCCGATTGACTATTATGACCCAATTCTGGAAAGGCCATGAAGTGCTCTACAGGCTTGACTTGTGAAAGCTCCTATCACCAAAATTTACAACCTCATCGAGGGCCTCTAAAGCCTTCAAAAATGAGTTCAAATTTTATGTACCTTATTGCCAATACCGAAAATCTTCAATATCTACAAAGCTAGACTTGATCTATCAATGAAACTTTACTGGCAGGCTGATATGACCAAAATGAACCTTCACAAAAGAAATCAAAACATTCCGAGATCAGATGACCAACTTACTAAAAATAGAAAGTTTCCATAAATAGTAGCTCTGCACAAGATAGCCATTATTGAATACAAAAACATAAATATTTTTGGGTGATGCAAGATTGCTCTTACACCCAGGATGCTTCTACATCACTAACAATTCCTCCATCATAATTGTTAAACTTTATAAACTTCTTCATGTCTCCATTCATATGATGTGAACGACCACTGTCTATAATCCAATGAGATCTCTTTTCTACTTGAGAAACTAAAGATTTTTCTTCTCTAACTTTAGTTTCAGAGTTTTCTTCTTTTATTGCTAGAAATCCTATATCATCATTCTCATTATCACTTTCATTTAGGGATTTCTCCATACTAGCCTCAAATTCTTCATCATTAGCATAGTAACATTCTTTAGATCTTCTAGGTTTAAATTTCTTTCTATACTTCTTTACTCTCGTAGGACAATCAGATGCAAAATGACCATATTTTTGACAAGTGCAACATTTCAAAATTTTCTTACCTTCTAGTTTTCTTTTCACAAGTAAGGAAATTCCTTCCTCAATCTTCCTGTCTTCTTCATTCTTAGATTTGTTGCCACTAGCATAATCTCCACTTACACTAATGCTTCTTGACAAGGTAGGACGAACACTAAGTGCACTGAATGTTGTCTCCATTCTAGGTAGATCTCTCAACTATCTCAAACTTATCTCTACTTCTTCTAGTCTTCCAAGAATGGTTTCTTTGGTGAAGTTCTCATTACAAGGTATAACTTTCTCAATCATCTTCATTGTATGCTTAAATATAGGAGTTAATGTCTTTAGAATTTTCCATATCACTTCATTCTCTATCTTGTTTCCTTCACAAGATTTGATACCTGCAACAATTTCTGACATTCTACCAATATAACTTCTAACAAATTCATCTTCCATCATTCGTATATCTTCAAATGCAAATATCCAATTTTGTAATCTGATTGTCTTTGCATGTTCATCACCTTCAAAAGTAGATTGTAAAGATAACCAAATTTCATGAGATGTTCTTAGATATTTTACCTGATTGTACTCATTTTTCAGAAGGGATGACAAGAGTGCTTCTCTGGAAAGTATGTTACACATGAACATATCTATCTCCTCATTAGTACATTCTTCAATTTTGTCTTCTTCAATGATAGTCTTTTCATTTTTTGTGATCAACCAGTATCCTGGTCCTAAACATAGTTGATTTGTCTTCATCTTTTCTTTCCAGCTATCAAAGTTCACTCCATCAAACTTAGGGCTTTCTTTCCTTAAATGATTCACCACAGATCTCCTCAAGTTGTTAAACTTTTCTTTCAAGAACCTGCTGCTCTGATACCAATTGTTACAAAGTAAAGTCCACCAAGATAACTAAGACGGAGGAGTGAATCAATTATTAGATAAATACAAATTTTATCACCATTGATAGATTTTAACCATGTGAGAAATGTAATCAACAACCATAAAAAGATAAACATACACAGTAACACAATAACACAAGATATATTGACTAGGGAACCTCTTGATCAAAGAGTAAACCCCGGTCAGAATGATGCTCACAAAAGATGCACTAATATGAAAATTCCTTGTGAGAGGGTGGACTTTGTTAAGATCCTTATGAAATACATTCAATGTATATGAGTCCCTGTTAGGAGACTTTGAATCCCTGTTAAAATATTCTAACCCTATTAGGAGTTTATGGAAGACAGAAGGACACACTGCCCAAACAACTTCAAGGGAAAGATCACTGAAATCATTGTCCAATTGATCTCTGTATTACTCAACAGAATAATACCAAATGATTACTAATCACAACAACTTATCACTTCTCCTCTAACTATGCCAAACCATACCAACTGCTTCATCAGATCTCAATACCAGATCTCTGTACTCCATAGATCCTCTTACAACAAATATTGCTCAATTTCACAATTCACTTTTATACAATCTGTCATATCCTTATTACAATAAAGAAAAAAATCCTTCCTTTATACTATAATCACTGAAAAGTGGACAGGATCATTCATATGAGTAATCAAGGAAAATCAAGGCAATTGAATCGAAACAAACATTTAGCCAACCAAAATTAAAATCAAATCTTAATTCAATATAATTCAAAATCTAAAGCCAAAAGAGTAATTAAAAGCATTTAAATCAAGTGAAATCAAATAAATATGCAATTAATGTAATTAATTTTATAGTTCAATTTAAATCAAATCAACCCATTCAAGGGGTGCACATGGCTAAATAAATGAATTAAAATCAATTGACTAAATCCTAATTTCTCTCAACACCAAATGGGAGGAAAAAGCCTCAACCACTAAGATTTAAGGAAAGGAGCTCACATGGATCAAGCCAAATTCATTCTCAATCACTCAAATTGAAAAAGCATCTTGTCCACTCATCTTGTCTTCTTGTCCCAAGCTTTGAGGACACAATATTTAAATTGTCTTCAAAGGGTGGAACCAAAGACTCAACTCAAGCTTAATCATGATCAACTCTACTACACCCCCTACCCTTGCCTAAATCTATAAAAGGAAGGCTAAAATCAATCATAAATCAATCCACAAATCTAAGAATAGCATCAAACCTCTTGATAATTATAGCTAGAAAGGCAATTTAGAATTTAATTGAGTATTTCTATTTGGAATTGAATTAATTAGCTTAGCTTATCACTCATTTCTCATTCTAGGACTGTCATTAATGGAGGCTTGCTGAGAGCTTCACATTAACACTCTTAGTTAGAGAGCCATAGGATGCTTAATTGTTCATTCATTTGCTAAATAGATTGCTATATTTTGGTTATTTAGTTTCTATTTCATTTATTGACAATACTAATTCTATGAAGGTACAATTTCTAGTACACAAAATGGTGCCCAGAAGGAAAGTTAAACCACACAGACTGACATGTCTACGATCAACCACACTCAAGTCCTGGATCATACTAAATGGAAACGGGTATGAACCATGATCAACTTGCACAAAGAAAGTTCAATCACATCATTTTTTATATCAGTTATCATTTGGATTATCCTAAGTCAGTCAAATATTTACAAATATCAAACCACAATCAATTTTCATGCTTCTACTCAGATAGAATGGAAAATTCATCATCACCCATCATCTAAATAAAGATTGATGATCCAACATTCAAGTTATGACTGGCTCATACTAACATCTTATGACTCACTATAACATCAAGTTCGTTACCTTAACCAATCATTTGATCAAGGACGTTGAACAGTTTGAAAGTTGACTATAGCAATTTAAAATATTTTCTAGTAGGGTGAAAGCGCTATTTCAAGCTTTAAAAGTGCTAAAATGCAAACACACTATTTAAAAGTGTAAATGCGCTACTTAATAGCTCAAAAGTGCCATTTTAGGCAAACATGGTAAAATAATTTGAAAGTGCTATTTTAAAATTTGGAAGCACTATTCTAATTGGAAAAAGTGAAATCAACATCAAACATGCTATTTGATAAGGCAAAAGCAGTCTAGCACCAAGAACAGGCGTGTAAACGCATTGTTCCAAAATGCAGAAGCACTGGTTAAAAATGCAGAAGCGCAACTTGAAGGGTAAAAGCGCTATTTAAATTTGCAAAAGTGCTATTTGGAAAAATAAAAGCAAAAAAAGAGAGTTTTATCATGAAAAATTTAAATTTTTTGGGAATTAAATTTAAAAATTGACAAAACAAAGAAGTTCAGACACTCACCGGAGGTCCATAGCTCAGTGGCCACTAGTACCATCGACCACACTCAAATCTGTGCTTGCAAATTGGGATAGACATTGTCAGAAAGTCAAAAGTAAGGGTGAAAATGAATAGTAAAAATACTTTTTACCTCTTTATATAAACCCTTTTGACCTAAAAAGGGTATCTTTGACCTAAAAAGGGAATCTTTCACCAGAAGCGGCCCGGGAACTCCAAATTTTTCACCAATTCTGCCAAATCAAGGTCATTTTTCATCAAATAGATGCGAAAATATTATTGGAAATGAAATTGAAATTCATAATAAATTGACCTAAATCATCAAAATTCTCAAACATCTATCAATATCAATTTCATTTTCGAGGGGGCATACACTCAAAGAATCAGATCATCATCAATATCATCAAATTAGGAGAATGACCATCAAATCAGAGCATAATCTTTTCTGAGAATTTTTTTTGCTATTAATCAAAAGGGGCATCAAACATCAAACCACATCAAATCAGGTATCATATTAGTAATCTAACATCAAAATGACCATCAGAGAAATCAATCAACCCTATCATCAGAATTGCATCTCATATCAAACATCGAATCGACCATCGACAGAATCAGGATCTTTCATCAGTAAAATCAAGACATTCTTTGAATTGACATGCTTCACACGTCAACTCAAAGAGGGGCATTTTTAATCACCGAAAAGTGGACAGGATCATTCATATGATTAATCAAGGAAAATCAAGGTAAAATCAAGGGAATTGAGTCAAAACAAGAATTTAGCCAATCAAAATTAAAATCAAGTCTTAATTCAATATAATTCAAAATCTAAAGCCAAAAGATTAATTAAAAGCATTTAAATCAAGTGAAATCAAATCAATATGCAATTAATATAATCAATTGTATAGTTCAATTTAAATAAAATCAACCCATTCGAGGGGTGCACATGGCTAAATAAATGAATTAAAATCAATTGATTAAATCCTAATTTCTCTCAACACCAAATGGAAGGAAAAAGCCTCAACCACTAGGATTTAAGGAAAGGAGCTCACATGGATCAAGCCAAATTCAATCTCAATCACTCAAATTGCAAGAGCATCTTGTCCACTCATCTTGTCTTCTTGTCCCAAGCTTTGAGAACACAATATTTAAATTTTCTTCAAAGTGTGGAACCAAAGACTCAACTCAAGCTTAATCATGATCAACTTTACTACACCCCCTACCCTTGTCTAAATCTATAAAAGGAAGGCTAAAATCAATCATAAATCAATCCACAAATCTAAGAATAGCATCGAACCTCTTTATAATTATAGCTAGAAAGGCAATTTAGAAGTTAATTGAGCACTTCTATTTGGAATTGAATTAATTATCTTATCTTATCACTCATTTCTCATTCTAGGACTATCATTAATGGAGGCTTGCTAAGAGTTTCACGTTAGCACTCTTAGTTAGAGAGCCATAGGATGCTTAATTGTTCATTCATTTGCTAAATAGATTGCTATATTGTGGTTATTTATTTTCTATTTCATTTATTGACAATACTAATTCTATAAAGGTACAATTTCTAGTACACATATACCAAACTCAAATAATTACAAATGAGTCACCCAACAAGGCTTAACCAATTACAAAATACAACTTCCACACGTTACACAATATTTTATAATTACATAGAGCTGTCGACTTCCAAACAAGATAATTCTTCACTTGTGCAACCTATGACCTTGTTGTCACATCCACATCACTATCATCATATATTCACCATCTTTACAACCTCACATGCCTAGATTCTATCCCGATTAGGAGATATCATCCAATTTCCACAAACTGCTTCTCAGGAACACTGCCTAAATATTGCTTCCACTGAATTACACATAACTTTCATGAATAGTTGAATTTTCATATGTGGTCTTAACCACAATCTCAGGACATAACATAAAGTAATTCCTCAACTCTGCATAGCTTTATCTTCAATATCCCATGTGCACTAATAAAAACATTGTCTACTTCTCTGCTAATCTCTAGTAGATCACTATTTTGACATCAATGACAATCACAATCATGAATGCAACAACAACTGCTATAGAATGGCTGCAAATACCCCCCCATAGGATATATTCCGCATTCATTCCTAACATGTTCCCCATATATTATAAAAGATCACACAAAAGGATAAAGACTTAGACGAACCCAAAGCTACTTATGAAACATGTGTTTGTATGAATTTAGAGGAGATATTATCTTTTCATGTAAAATACATTTTGAAGAGATGTGATAAATTTCATGCAGGCTATAATAGCCTAGCTCATATGTTAGATAGTTTTATGCAGAATAAGCCAGTGTTGAAAGAGATGGTTAGGAAATGGAAGCCTTCCCAAAACAAATTGACTAAATTGTATGAAGTAACACAAAGGTATCTAGATGCACCTCCACAGATAAAGGCCACTACAAAAATGTTGGAAGAAATTTCTAATAATTTAAGTTATATTGAACAAGAAGAGGGGAAGATTGAAAATAAGTTGTTTTCTTTCATATTTTCTAAGCATTGGTCGACTCCTGGAATTGTTGATGAAGTGGAAAGAATTAAAGATCTTGAAGAATAAAGGAGAGAACATGAAGAGATATCGTAGATAATTGTGTCCCATTTAAAAGGATAGAAGGAATTCAGAATGGATGATTTGAATGTGTTACTTGATAAGATTATTTATTTGGAGAATAAATTCTCCAAGTTTCAAATTAAATTCCACGTTGTCACAGGTAAGAAGTGGTGATATCTCCTCATAAATGTTTCTCAAGTTCAATAGTTTAAATGGCCCTCCCATTCACATATTTCTAAATGGATTAATGACTACTTTAAGACCCCAGAAGAAGCTTCAAAAGTTCAGGAGAATGATAGAAAGGATGGCATCATCCTTTTGGATTAGTTTATCTAAGTGTTTAGTTTTAAGTTTATTTATTTGAATTATAATTTAAGTTATTTCGGTTGTTGTTAGTTATTAGTTAGGAATAGGCACGATGGTCTAGAGGTTGTTTGTATCCTTTCATTTTTCATAAAAAGGATACTAGGACCATTCACAAGATATAGAAAAAATATAAAAATTACACCTAGACTTATTTTCAAAAAGAAGATAGGAAAACTATTGCAACTGAAGCACATATCAATTGTACCAATTTTTTGAAATTAATACAAAGACCCTATTTTCTGTCCAAATTGAATATTATAAGTTCACCTACTTTTGATGAAACTAGTCCTCTTTGGTTATTGATTCTAAAATCAAATACTACCATTTAAGTATTTGGTGAAAGATTGAATTGTAGTATTAATCTAGGATCATCAAAGATTACATGCAAAGTATTGTCTGTGTAACTCTGTCTAATTGATTTTCTTAATGAAATTAAATTCAATTAGATGAAGGTTTTTTCTACAAAGATTTTTCTATGTATATGGTAGTGGATGGTGTGTAATTCAATGTCTCATAGAGTTTTACATGAAGGCTTTATTAAGGATTGAATATATCTTCCTAATACTTGATAAAGGACCTAAAGATTGTTTCATAATTTAGGAAATATTTATAAAGTTGCAAAGCTCATTATTTTGTAAAATATACTCCTAACTTATTAACATTATACCCCTCTTATTTTAAAGCATTCATAAGAAATAAATTTGGAATCTTCAACATTTATTTCAAGTTATAATTTGATGATTCTTGAGAGCCACTTGCTATCTTAAGAGATCACTAAATTTTCATATGTTTTTATCTTCTATAAAAATCCTCCAACCAACTAATTAGGGTTGAGGTATAGGTTCACCCTCCTAGGTCCTACAAATCTTGAAGGGTAGAGTAGTAGGATCATAATTGATCACTCATGTTCATTGGACAAGTCTAATTAGAGATCCCATAATTGAGAGGGAAATGACATAAGATTTCCAATCTATTGACTTGGGCACCAATAGATTGGTGAATCTACTGGGGAGTTGTCTATGAGGATGTTTTTAGTAATAATTATAATCTTTGGTATTTGTTAAAGATTTTACTAATATATCTGTTACCTTGTTAGGAAGAATATTTTTAGAATCTTAAGTGTTATTTTATATTAAGTAGTAGATATTTCCTTAGAATTGAGGTGGAAACTTTATAAATTGATATATGCAGTGTTTTATTAAGAAGACAAGTGAAAATCCTAGGCATTTTTATGTAAACTATGTGTGAGGAAGGAGATCCTTGCATCAAGGAGAAAGTAGTTACTTAGAATTTACCCCTAAGATGAGAACCAAAGCTGTGTTACATATGAAATTTATTGGGTTTAAGAATTTCCCTTACAGGGAAAGGGAGATTGAAATTGAAGATGAAGAACAGGAAGAAAATCATGCTCCAGAAGATAGTAGAAACCCTTTCTTTCATGAAACACATCAAACTACACATTAGGATGAAAATCAAGAGGAAGAAGAGGAGTTTGATGAAGAAGATGAGGAAGAAGAATAAAAGTTGGATGTGGTTTTTTAAATGCTTTTCAGTTTACCTCCAAGAAAATATGCCAAGGTTTTCAAAAGGGTCCCAATTGATGTTCTTGCAATATTTGGAATAAGTAAATCTGAGATTGAAGTTCCAAAGGAAGATAAAGGGAATAAGGTTGAAAAAACTAATAAAGTACCAAAGTATAACCCTCCTCACAAGAAAAACAATGAATCCATATTCAAAATTATATATGATAACCTTTTGTTCCACTCAAATAGAAATACAACAAACAATGACCATTGGAGACAAAATGAAGGAAATGGAGAAATAAAAGACAAGACAATGGAAACCAACAAAGGCCTAAGGGTAGTGAGAAAAATCTTCAGAATATGGAAAACAATAATAGGGTATTTAATAAAAATCTTCACAATAACCAAGATCCTAAGGTAATAGAAAGATATAGGCAACTAGATTTTAGTGGTATAGTTGGATACCCAAATTGTATATCAAATGAGTTAAGGACTGCTATTCTAAAGTTTTCATGAAATGGAGAAGAGTCTATTGAGTTGCATTGTATAAATGTAAAAAATATTATCAAAGATTTCGTAGAAGATAATGAAGATTCTTTGATGAAATTATTTGTTCAATTACTGACAGAAGATACATTTGAATGGTATAGAGGGTTACTTGATAGATCTATCTCTAGTTGGCAAGATTTTGTAAATCAATTTATTAAATAGTTTGGAGATCATAATGATACTTATTTTTCTTCACATGAATTAACTAGTATAAAGAAGATTTATAATAAATCAATAGCATAGTTTAATAAAAGGTTTAATAAAGTATTAAACATGATTCCTTGAGATGTCAGGCCGGTGGATTCATTTTTTATGGATTTCTATCTAAGTGCTTTTGACAGTAAGACTTGCTATGAGATCACATCTCATAGACCATCTACACTACAAAAATATTTTAAGATAGTTGTTCCAATTAAAAATGATAGAAAAGATGATGGTAAGATAAACACAAGGGAAGATCCTTAGTTGTTTAATAAAAAATCCCCTAAGAAAAATAAGGAAGATGATAAAATTGATAAATTGATGAGTATGAATAAGGATATGCAAGTTAAGAAGAATAAAGATGGATATCAACCAAATAGGAATGAAAGTCTGTATTCCAAAAATGAAGGATTGAGATTGTAGGATATTCCATGCAATACTACATGGAAATATGGAAAGGCGATGAGTGTAAAGAAGAGTGAAGAAACCCCAGATCCTTTGAGGGAGGAAAATCATTTCATTGAAAATGGGCCACGGTGTGAATTTTTTAGATTACCTCATGCACCTAAACAATGTGTAATTATAGAAATGATATTGGAAGAAGAGAATAAACATGATATTCAACAACCTACAATGAATTCCTTGTCATCAGAAACATTTTGGGGTTGGGATGATAATTCTTTTGGGGATGATTACGCACCAAAGGTGAATATGATGAGGAAAAGGAAACAAAATATTCAAAAATTGTCTTATGATGAGGAAGAAATCCCTATGCTAGTGTGGTTGACCGATGAAGTAAGAAGAGCATATACAGTGGAAACAGTAGAACAAGCCTGTAGTAGTTCCAAAATAAGATAGAAACAGAGAAAGAAAAAAAAGAGGGGAAATGAAGATCTTCCAAACCAATAGGTAGAATAATTTTAGCTTCCAATGTTAACCAAGCCTATAGACAAGAAAGTTTCTGGTAAGAAAGTTTCTAACTATAATTCCTTTATATCCCAAGAATTATCATAGGTAAATATTTTTGTTCCTCTAATGGAAATTATGAGATTCCCTGATTATAGGAAGGAAAATTCGAAGATATTATCTAGTGTAAAAATTCCTAAGAAGGATTTTAAGAAAAAACAAGACAATGAAGAACCACTAGTTATTTATTTAGGAACTACTATAAATAAGAATCTATCTCATGTTGATCCATTTTATTTAACATTTCTAATAAATAATAAGTTGTTTGAGAATTGCATGATTAACTTAGAGGCAACAGTAAATATCATGCCAACTGATGTCATGAAAGAGTTTGGGTTGAATGTGGATACCACATATGAAAGGTATTATGCTATGGAGAATAGATCAATCTCTCTGGTGGAGATTATAAAAGATGTTGAGTTCAAATTTCCATCATGTTTGGATGCATCATACAAAATTGACCTCATAGTAGTGGAGGTCCCTGCTAATTATAGAGTTCTTCTATCTAGAAAATTATCAAATTTGGTGAGGGGATATGTCCAATCAGATTTATCCTATGAAACAATCTATGTAAATGGAAGAGAGGTAAGGATTAATAGGGAGCCAATATATCCTTACATAATCGAAGAGGCTTCCCTATAAAGGACAATTAATTTATGCCACTTATACATGGAGAACTTATAGGTAAGTATCACTAATCCCATTCTTGATAATAGTGTATGCACCATAAAATGGGTGCCTAGACTATGGGCCCCCATTCTTCAATTTATCAATTTCTTGAATCAATTCCTTGTAATATTTTCAATTCAAATCAATTTATTTGATCAAATTGTAATTAATTAAATTATTTCAATATTTCCTAAGGTTTGATCATTTTATCCTAAGTTTTATTTAATTAAGAGAATATGCTCCCTTTTAATTAAATAAAAAAAATCTTTTAAATAAATAATAAAATCCACCTTATCCTATGTCTGTACATGAAAAAGAAATTTCTAAATTTAAAATAAAAAGAAAAAGACTTTTTGTCTACACATTGAATGCACACTTTCCAAGATGAGTGGAATCTCTTTTTGCCTCTTAATTTCTTCCACACATCTTTTTGCCTCTTAACCATGTCCATTGATTTTGCCTCTTAAGAATCTAGTGCACCAAAGTCAAAATGAGAATTTTTCTCCATCCTTGGATTTTGCCTCTTAATCTCTACCATTCATTTCTCTTTAAAAGGATCCCTCTTCTTCTCATTTGAGGATCCAAATTTTATGTTATTTTTATGCTGCAGGTTTGGAGAGCAAATTTGGAAGAGAGTTTGAGCAATTGAGCTTGAACATTGCAACTTCTTTCTTCTTGTCTTCTTCTCTCATGCATCCATGGAAATCCATTTAAATTACTCTTGCACTTACATATTAGATTAGATTCATATTTCATTTCATAGATTAATCTTGCATGCATATTTTCTTTCATAGATTAGTTTTCTTTCATGCATTGTTATCATATAGAATAAGCTTCCATTTTCATTTGCATGCATATTTGATGACCATGGAGACTAGTCCTTCCCTACCTACAAACCCTTGCATTCCATGAATAGAGAGTTATGAGTCACCATTTGAGACTTCATTCTTGAGCAATCTTGGATATAATGACTCATAGAAATGTGTCAACATTTTCGCACACATTTTTGGCACCCACCATGGGGTTGATGCTCCTAATTTTCCTTCATTTTTTTAGATTTTCAAATTTTCTAATGTTTACATGGTTATTTTATTGAAGTTTTTCAAGCCTAACCCTTGTGTGGGATGAGCAGAAGACAAAACCTAGGGTTTTTTTGGAAGATTTGATCATATCTCACAAATGGCTTGGAATTTTGGTCTAAAATTTGTTTTGCAAGTTGGTGACATATCAAAGAAGCTTCAGTAAAAAAATAAGAATTTTTTAATGTATTGTTAATTTTTTATATTTTTTTCTTTATTCTTCATAAAAAATTAATTTTCGGCCCAAATCAGCATATTTTTAAGAAATTTTTACATTTTTGGAAATTTCTTTAAACTCTACAGGGGGTCCATTCTTTGTGTTTTAAATTTGGATGCAATATCATAGCTCATTTGGTCAATTTATGAAAACTAGCCTATTTTGGGAAAATGGTTTCCTAGGGCACAAATGAAAAGATCTTTTTAAAATTATGACATTTTTGGAAAGCTCTTTGTATTTTAATATAGGTCTATTTTCTACATTTAGGTTTTGGGATCCGAATTCATGTCATATAGGCCCAATCTTGTTGACTAGGTCAAAAATTAAAATTAAAAAAAGGAGGGGCATTTAATGATTAGCTTGCACTTATTTTTCACATGGTTCAATGCATGATATGAGTTTTCATTTGGATTATTTTCTGGTTATTATTTCTCCTAACAATTGATTTTTAGATCTAACACTAGGGTTTGTATAAGTTGAATATGTGTTGCATATCTTGTTTGCTTGTTTGCTTCTCTTGCTTGTTGGAGAGTTCGTGGCTTGCTTGCATAGAAAATCTTAACAAAAATAAAAATAAGGTAAAATATACTAAGCGCGTTGCTTTAGACTTGAGGCATTTTGTTTCATCTCTATAACATTTGGATTTTGGAAATAAAAATGAACCTCTCATGCGTCTGACTTGAGTGTTTCTCGCTTTTGTAGATCACACTTCCAATTTTTTCTCTAAAGGAAAGAA
This sequence comes from Chamaecyparis obtusa, assembly GCA_027943335.1. NCBI lineage: Eukaryota > Viridiplantae > Streptophyta > Pinopsida > Cupressales > Cupressaceae > Chamaecyparis > Chamaecyparis obtusa. The sequence goes on along the minus strand of BSBK01003219.1, from coordinate 661,725 downwards.
TTAATCTAGATTTTCTTTCTCACATATATGTTTCACATAGTAATTAGGCCCTATGAACACTATTTGTGGCATTCTTGAGAGAGTGGGCTTCATTCTCTTACCTTACATGTGAAGCTCTTCTCGATGATAGATCCCCTTGTAGGTAGGGAAGGACTTGTTATAATCTCATTGTCCCGCTTGGTTTAGTCTTCAACATTTGATGGTACATTCTCTCTTGGTCCTATTTAGAGAGATCAGTAGTCATTTTTATTGGCAGACAAACCTTGGTGAGGTGATTTCAACTTAGCATGTTAATTAAACTACTTGCCATGTCTGGGTGAGGTGAAGAGGCTATAGGAGTATGCTATGTTCCCTTTTGGGCACATCAGAAACTTACAACCCTTGAATCCAAGCTAAGTTCCCATGTGGTCCATATTGTGAGTCTTCCTTGTTAGAGAGGGTTAACCATTGTGGACACTCCCTTAATTGGGTAAACCACATGGACAAAACCTCAAGCGGTATTAGCCATTCCTGCCATGGAGCAACAACCACTATATAAATGTCCTTGTGGAAGAAATATCTACAGGTGTGGTCTCTTGTTGGGCTGTCAGATCTCCTTAGCAGCTCCTAATTGATTAAATTCTCAGATTGTCTCAAAACCTTAGTGCATCGGGATTGGATTTCACCCACTTGAGATTGCAAGAGTTGCAGAGTTGAACATTACTACGAACCATAGTGTAACCAACTTTTTTTTTTCTAGGACAATGTGTGTGACTAAAAAACATTTTGAGCAGATACACAAGTAGAGTCCTTAGGGAGTAGAGTAATTTGTCACTCTTATTGTTCATGCGCAAGGTTACTTTGTCCCTTGCTCATTGTTTTAAGACAATTGTTTGGTTGAACTCCCTGATTGTTGTCTTGAATGCTTGATTAATGATAAGAATATATTAATGCATCTAGTTGGTCAATTAAAATGAACAAAAACTGAGTTCCTAAATAAAAAAACAATTTTTTATAGCTTGCTGTCAGAACCTGTCACCTGTCCTTAAAGTGAGCTATTGCCCAGTGCTGATTCATTTTCTCTTGAAACTATCAACTTGCTTGATTTTCTATCTTGTCATTTCCAGTCTTCCTTGGTCGATCTAGGTTAGATCAGGTCACTTACCCCACTATTAGAAGCCTATTTGCAATTTGGATTCTAGTGTTTTGACCTCTTGAACTAGTAATCTTTGATTTCATGAGTGACCTTGCTTGGAGTCAGTGAGCTAGAAATTATCCTTGTTGAGAAGGTAAACCTTTGGATCCTTTGATAACACGCTTGGATATTTTTAGTAATCCTTTATCCATTCACTTCCATAAAAATTCAAATTCAATCAATATAACTTGGGCAAATCATCCTCCCGATCCATATTTGTTAGGGTATTCACCTGTTCGGTAGGCACCTCTGTGGGAGTGTTGGTTTACGCCTCTTGAAAAATTCTATCTTATCACCTTTCTTTTGGACAAGTGAGTTCTTTTACTATCCTATTTTGGTACCAACATTCCTTAGGGTCATCCTATTGCCTAGTACCTTTTCTTTCCTCTTGGTTACAACTAGATATCAAGTAAATCAAGGAAAGAAACCTCAAGTAGTCTTTAACCAATTACCCTTAGTTCAAAACCACCAAAAATGTAAGGGAAAAGAACCCGTATTTGATCAATCACCCAAGAACAACTCCAAAGTTTGGTTTGATTCCAAGAGTAACCTTAGTGAGTTGAGTACACCCTTAGCATCTTCTCACTCAGATATGGATATGAGTTACACAATGACTTGACAAGAGAGAGAAGGAATGGATAAATGCCTTGATGACATTTGAAAAACATAGACATACCATTTCATTTGGCAATTCCTCTCATGAACATCGACCAGTCTCACCCCTTATCTCAACTAGATATATGGATGCACACCAAAGGGCTGAAGAGATAAGAGGCAAGCCTATCAAGAAGAACAATCACAACATGAAAACCAAGATGATGAACCTTATGACACTCTTGTGAATGCAACATACACTCAAGACTGAGTTCACCACTCAAAACACCTTCAAGATACATGAGTGAAAGACTTAAAAGAGAATTGAGCATGAAAAGAAAGCCTTCCTAGATGAACAAGTTGAAAAGGAAGAGCAATTTAGACTCCTAGAGTTGGAGAGGAAAACCTTGTTGGAGATAGAAAGGAAAGCCTTCTAGGAAGAGAAAGATACACTCTTGGCTCAATAACTTAATGATCAATTTAAAAACATGTGTGTTGGTGGTGGAAACAACTCTCCTCCATCCACTCCTCCTAAGACTCCATGAAGTGGAAGACATTCAAGAACACCTTCATGATCTCCTAGCCCTAGAGGAAGAAGGGATTCATGACATGATCATTATTGGAGATGAACACCTCTTAGGAACTCAAGACAACCTTCACAACGTGCTCACCATGGTTCACAATGTGGGGGTAGTAGTTCGAGTTTTGACCTCAAATCCCAAGACTTCATGAAGATACAACAAGAACTACTCTTCCAAAAGTATGTGGAGAGATACTTAGAGAAAAGAAAAGACAAGTTCCTAGAGAGTTTAATCAATAAGGGTGCTAGAGGCCCCTACAACTTTGATGTGGACAAGAAGATTAAGAAGAAAGGTCCATCTCAAGAGGAAGTGATCAAACAAATTAAGAGTATGATGGAAAAGATGTTGGCACCCAAGAGTTCATTCTCACTTGATTCAATTTTTCCTAATCATTTTGACAAAAGTGTTAACATGAAAGACTTCCCTAGAAAGGTTGAGATCCCTCAATATGACAAGTATGATGGGAATGGAGATCCACATGATCACATGCGTCAATTCTATACCATGAGTTTTGAGTTCCATCAAGATTATTCATACCTCATGAGATTGTTCCCAAGGAGTCTTAAGGGTCAAGCGATGGAATGGTTCACCAACATAACTCTTCCCATTAAGACTTTCAAAGAGCTCATCCATAGATTTGTCCAAAAATTTGCATACAACCTTTCAAGATCTATCACCATGTTGGACTTATGCAACTTAAAGAAAAATCAAGGGGAATCCTTTGTCACTTTCTTGAAAAGGTGGAGATGACAATTCTCTAGCTACTCTAGGACCATCCATGAAAATGAGAAGATTGACATCCTTGTTAGTAACTTGGTTCCCAAAATGCAATATGAAGTTAGGAAAATGGTTTTTTATTCCTTTGACACCATGGTTGAAACCACATGTAGGATTGAGGAGGTTTTGAGAGAAAAAGGAATTTTGACCAAACATGGAAACAATAACAACAATGGTAAAAATAACAACCCTAACAAGAATAAAGGAAAGAAATCACAGTGGAATAGGAATAAACAAGTGGTCAATGATGGAGTTTTGGATTCCTCTAAACCAAAAGATCAAGTTATTATCCACTTGTCTATTGTTGTTCAAGCCATGAAACTCAATGCATCTAACCAACAAGAGCACACGCCAAGATACCAAGATAAGCTTAAGAAAGAGAGACGCCAGTTTTCAAAACTTGGTGATTCATATGAGGATGTCTTGAAAACACTCATTGCCAACAACCTTGCACACCCTCAAGATCCCACAAATCATTACATACCTGATGTTAAGCCACATTGGTGGGATGAGAAAGCCTTTTTCAAGTTTCACAATGGCATTGGACATGATATTGAAAACTATTGGAAACTCAAAAATATCATCCAAGATCTCATTGAGAATGGAAAACTTAAGGTAGATGGATTGAACACCAATGAAAACCATAAGAAATTCAAAGAAACTTTTCCCAAGTATGACAAGGGGGAAACCTATAAACCTAGGAATAGCAAGGCTGAAGTCAATTACACTTAAATAGATGCAAAGAATATTGTCAACATGCTTGAAGTTATAGAAGAGGATGTAAACATGATGAGGGTTAAAGATCCCTATGGTTATGATCTAGACATGGACTCTCCTCCTATCTTTGATGAAGAACCCATCCTAGTGCTAACGGGTCCTAACTCTAGAGTGTTGTCTCAAACCCTCAACGTTGTCACATGAAGTTAAGGTCCCCTTGTCATTAGAGGACCTAGTTCAAGTCAACCAAGTAAACCAAAGCAAGTGGCATCCAAGAATGTCACCTCAAAACAAGCATTCAATCCTAAGTTGTGCTATAATATTGTCGATCAGTTGTGAAGAATCCCAGCTCAGATTTTGATCTTTGAGCTCTTAGAGTTGTCCCTAAGACACAAGCATGTCCTTGAGAATGCTTTGCGTGCAGTGAACATCCCCAACAACTTAGATGTTGATCAATTCTAGAACATGGTTAACCATGTTTCCATCCCTCATTACCTTACCTTTTTGGAGGATGATGATAAAGCTTGGAGCCACCCACACAATCTCACTCTTCATATTGAGGTCATGATCCACAAAACTCATGTTAGGCGTGTATTGATAGATGGGGGTGTTGGGCTTAATATTTTTTCCTTGAGTCTTTTGAAGACGTTGGGTTACTCTGAACAAGTTATAGATACGAAAAAAAAATATCACTATCAAAGCCTATGATGAGGCAAAAATAAGTTCCAAGGGGTTGGTCATCCTTCCTGTTAGGATTGGCCTTGTTAAAAAAGGTATTTTATTCCAAATAATCAACACTGGCCCCCTTGAGTACAATATCTTACTTGGTAGATTGTGGATTCATGATAAGTAAGTAGTACCATCTACCTATCATCAGTGTGTTAAGTTCCCTTACAATGGAATAGAGATTTGTATACCTAGAGATAACACTTTATCTATTAACTCAATTTTAGTGAGTACTCATGTTCCCCTCAATAGAGAAGCATAAGACTTCAATGCAACCTTAGCTGAATGTAAAGACAAGATCAAGTCAGTAGACCTTGGTATGGGGGGTATCAACTCAACTCCCTCACAACACTAGCAGTTTCACCTAGGTCTTATGGAAAGCCTTCACAAGAAATGAGACCTTCCTCTTTAGCTATGACTTTATTTGGCACATTTGTAGAGTCCTCAATGCCTATTCAAGATGAGAAAGAAGAGATAGTTGTTAAAGACTAGATTTATAGAGAAGTGAAATACATGCACAATGAGAACTTCTCTCCCTCTCCTAAGGCTTATGGAAGAGGGTATACTTTTGTCAAATAGATGGGCTATCTTGGACATGGGCCTCTTCATCATAGATTGGATGCTAGAGCTGAACCCCTTGATCATGATCTTTTTGGATGCAAGTCTAAGAAGATGGTTGGCCTAGGATTTGTGAATTGCAAAAAGAATGCTACTCCTATCCTTGATGAGTTGGATAGTGAAGATGAATTACAATACATACCTAATTTGAAAAAATCAGCAAGATATGTGTGAGGATTAGGTCCCTTCCACTAATCTCCTTTGGGGAGATTCAGATTGTCCAGTCACTCATGAGACAGTTGCAACCTTAGAACAAGATGAATCAAATGTAGAAGATCCTATCAGAGAATGTCAATGAAAAAATCTTGTTCGTTTGATGGAAAGAGGTGTTACCCTTGATGACATTAGAACTTCCACATCAAGACGTCCAAAACCTTCATGGTGTAAACATTCTAGTTCAAGTTCAAAAAAAAGTTCATATAAGTATGAATGGGACTCCTTCTCAGAGCCGTCCATAGTTGACATGGATGTTGATGTCATCCACACTTATAGTTCTCAACGCAAGGTAGCCGATGAGTCACATGTAGGATTAGAGGATTTGAACCCACATGTTTCCTTAGTAGATGATTCTTCACTTGTTCGGATGAATCCTAATTTGGGTAGCTTAAAAGGAAACTTAATGGACTCTGACTCTTCGGTCACTAGAGATGATATCATTCACATTCACAACCTTGAACTAGTCATTGACTTATGTCTTGTTCACCCTAAACTCATTGATTGGTCCCAACGCTATCAAGAACCTGAGCTCTTAACATTCCAAAATGATTATGAGATAACCTATTACTTGAATGCCATTGAACCCATAGTCTCTTCCACCAGTGAACTAGCTACCAACATGATAGATCTAGACATAAAGTACCTTAGTCATAAAATAAAAAGAAAATAAAATCAAAAGAATAAGAGTTATGATGGCGAAAACCACTGTGTGGCAGTGTCAGAACCAAAAAAAGTAAAAATAAATGATGTATCCAAGGGTGAAAACCTCTCTAAGGGATCTAAGGATGAGGTACTTGATCATCTCCCTGGATACTTTCAAGATAGATCTTTAGTGCTTATCAAACCAACACAAATAGTCAATTTGGGTGCAGATGAGGCTCCATAGATAGTACACTTGGCACAATCCTTGTCACCACAATAAAAAGAAGCTTACAATAAGTTCTTATAGAAAAAGAAGATCAACTTTGCATGGACTTATTCATATATGCCAAGGTTGGACACAAATCTTATCATGCATCACTTGTCCATAGCTTTGGGTGTCAAACTGGTTAAATAGAAATTGAGAAAGATTCATCCTCACATAGCTCTCCTAGTCAAAGTAGAATTAGAGAAACTCCTTGGAGCAGGATTCATAAGAGCTATTGACTATGTTGAATGGATATCAAACATTGTACCTATTGGAAAGTTGTCTATATTGATGTATATGACTTAATATAGTATTGTCATTATGGAAACAAAGTCATATAGTAGTTTGGAGTCAGTGCACTTGAAGAGAAGATCAGAAATCAGTTAAGTGTTGAAGACTGAACAATGTACAGAATTCTTGTAGCTTAGAGCATCAGTGCACATGTGTATGGAATAATTATGGTATGTGCCCTAGAAGTTAATTTTGTTAGACTATATTCATGCTTAGTCTATGAGCACATGATCAGATGTGCAAGGATGAGAAAGATATAGTTAATTGAAGTTGCACAGCCAGTGTTTGCCAAAGAAGAATAGAGTATGAAGCCGATAGTTAGTATTTTGGTTTGTGAATAAAATGTAATCTTGTAAAGGCTATGCACCTATTGTATTTAGGTTGCTGATATGTATACTTTTTTTTCTATAAGCATGCTTAAGCCAATTCATTTGGAAACATTGTATGTATTAGGTCTTAGGGCCAACCTAGTTGTTTATTTTGTATGCATGTATAAATATAAGATGCGCCCATTGTATTCAGTATGGAAGTTGATAGAGAGTTGTAATAAGTAGAACAAAAGTGTGTGAATACACTAGAATATGTATTAGAGCTTTTCTAGAGGTCAAAGCATCAACGCATCAAAGGAACTAATCTGACAAGCAGTGTCACAGTGACAGTTCATCCTGAAGATATAGTGTGTACCTGAGATCAGAAGGTTGTAGCCTTCACCACTTGAGCAGTGAGCTCTAGGAAAGTGCATCCACTCCCCTAACAGGGACTATTATAAAAGACTCCCAATAGTGTTTGACCCTTGACAAGGTCTACTATACTAAAATCATTGTAAAGCAACTCCTAACAGGGTTAAGGATCTTCTAACAAGGATCACAAAACACTAGTGCATAATATTAGCGGGTGTCAATTTACACTAAGGTTTTTACCTATTTGGGTTTCCCCGTGACCATATTGGTGTCATGTGTTAATTTCATGTTTCATGTTTATGTGAATGTTTATTTCAGTACTTAAGCATTTAAGTTTAGTATAAAGATTAAAGTTAAAAGTTAAAATACAATGATCACTAATTCACCCACCCTCTCAGTGTTCCCATTCCTAACAATTGGTACTAGAGCTCTGGTCCTTAGAAAAGAAGTTTAACCACTTGAGGAGATCATGGACAAAGTGGAAATGAAAGATCTGAAAAGAAACCTTGAAGCTGCTCTTGAAGACCTGGACAAATCAGAAAGAGAAATTGAAGAACTAAATGAAAAATTCAGTGATGCACAATTGGTTATCAAAAGGATAAGAAAGGATTTAAAAGAATGCTCTAACAGTGATCTAGGAGCAAATGTCAAGAAGCTAAATGAAGAAAATGCATCTATGAAATAACTACTTGAAGAATTTGATGATAAGTTGATCAACAGTTAGGGAGGTCTACAATGAACAAGTCAAAGAGAACCTTCAACTCAATGAAGAACTAAGGAAAGAAAACATGGAAATCTTGGAGCTAAGGAATAGCAAAGAAAGTTTGGAGTCTGAATTGAAAGAAGCAAAGAATCATATTGACAAATTGCACACCAATTCTGATTTGATAGAATCTTAGCTGTATGCAAGGAGAGCCAAAGGAGACACTAGCTGTATTGGATACAATGAAGCACAAAATTAGATTGACAACATGCAAGCAAGAAAGGACTCACAAAAGGACTCTATTGATGCTAAGAAGACTGAAGATCAAACCAAAGATAATAGTGAACCACCTAAGAATGAGCGCAAGCCTATAGACTGCACTTGTTTTGCTTGTAACAAGCATGGACACATTGCAAGGAACTATATAGAGGTAAAACCTTTTAATGGTTACTTTTATTCATGCAATAACTTTGGTCATAGAGTTATGAATTGCAAGACTAGTAAGAAGAATAGGATTCAGCAAGGTCAGAAAAATTAGAATCAGACAAATGTAAGAAGTTCTCAAAATGTTACATGCCAGATATGTAACTATAATGGTCACTTAGCAAGACAATGCAGAATGGTGACTCATGTCAATGCACCAAGGAATATAAGACCTCCAGTCATTTGTCACTCTTGTAGCAAGGTTGGACATATCTCAAAGTTCTGTAGATCAAGGACGCAAGGTCAGGAAAGCCCTAAAAAGGATGAAGAACCAATTTTGGATCTTGAAGGAGAAGTTAATTTTGTCAAAGCCTCAGATGATGCAAGCTTGATTTGGTCAGAGAAAAAGGACAAGACTGATGAATGGCCCTCAGGGTCATAGGGGGAGCTAATTTAGGTCTAGACCCCTACGTGGCTGGTATACTCACTCTTAAAGTATGAACCTTTGGACTTAAGCTTTTGAAGTATAAAGGATCCTTTGTGTAAGAGCGCACATACTAATTGTTTGCAGAACTCAAATTAGAAATGTTTAAGTGATAGCCTGGTTTACGCATCAAGCATTAATGGAAAAATTTTCACTTTAAGTACACAAAAAGTTATTTGATTTCTCAGTGCATTCAAATTTAGAGTGATAGGAGAGAAAAATGAGCCTTAGAAGTTTTGAAGACTTGGAGATTGATCTATCAGTGATTTGCAGTAATTAGCAGTGCATTTGGTTAGTTGTAGAAACCCTAGTTTGACGCGTCGATTCAGAAGTCTTCAGATCATCTTAGAGTATAGTTAGAAAGTGATTAAACAAGTAAGTCATGGCCACTCCCATAGTTTTTGATTTTTTTGAGAAGAAGAGAAATGTATTCAAGAAACATCCATTTAAATCAACCCTAGATGATTTAGAGGGAGCATTCTCCCGCATGCCTATGGGTAGTATGCATGTGAAAGACATTAGGACTTACATCTACTGCAAGAAAGAACCAGTTGGGTTGGATAGGTTAAGGGCACACATGGATACCATGTTGAAACCAAATAAAACATTCATGGATGAATATGTTAAGTGGAATGATCACCCCATAGTTGAGTATGCTACGACATATGAATTTTATGAGACTGAATGGATTAAGATACTATTAAAAAGAATTCATGATGACCTATTTTGGATAGGTGATGTGCCAGTCAAAATCACCAGTGACCTAATACATGAGATGACAGGCCTTTCTAGGATAGGCATCATCCTTCCTATGGGAAAGGATGTCAGGAAAATGGTTGAGAAAACTTGTAAGTCAAGGAGTGATAGGCGCAAGATGACAATTGAGCCTATTGAGAAAGCAGACATCAAATTGATGTCTATGATACTTGGATATAGGTTTCATCACACCAGTAGGGTGAATAGTGTGTTTGTGGGCACAATTCTAGTAGTCATTAGACTTGTGAAGGAAGATGTAGAGTTCAATTTGTGTGAGATCTTGTGCACATAGTTGATTGATAATATCAAGACAATCAAGCATGACAAGACCAAGATATTCAAGTTTGGATCATTGATCATTTACATGTACCTTCATATAGTTGGGAAAATATCAGATTTGTATTTAGACAAGTTCATTCCAACCATGCCACATATATCCAACAAAGCATCGACTAAAAGCACATTGAGAGATTATATAACATTGGAATTGAAGACCTTCAGGGTCAAGATGCAAATGAGGTATAGAATTCTAGAAAACATTGTTGAAAAGAATAAGGATACTATTTTCTTTATAGTAGAGACAGACACTACTTGTATGGAAGTTGTTGAGCCAAGAAGTAAGTGGATTCATCCACTTGGTTATGAGGTAGAAGAACAAGTTCTCGAAGCATATGCATAGGTTCTACTATCAGCCCCTAAAGATCCTAATGAACCTAGGTGAGGAACTAATGCAAAGAAGACAAGAGAAATAGATGTAAAGCTAAACAGTGCAGCAACTAAGAGGAAAGCCTCTAAGATCACATCTTAGATACTCAGAATTCATGGAGTAACACAAGAAGACCTAGACAAAGAAAGGGAAGAAAAGATTGCTTTGGAAATTGAGAGTGCATCCACAAAGGAAGCTAAGTCTGATGATCCTAAAATGAAAAAGGTAAAAATTGAAAAGACTGATGAACCAAAGGATAAATAGGGTAAAATTGATGATATTAGTCATGTGCCCACTGCTACAGTTGATATTAAGTCGACATATGCATCACCTAACATTCCCAATAGGAGAAAAAAATTGGCACAAACCACCCTTCAGCTATAAGTACAGCAACAAGAAGCAAATTGAAAAATGTGTAGTCACCTCCGGAAGTAGGATTCATACCTAGTCTTCAAGTGTTAAGAACTAGAGTTGTAGATGAAGGAAGGCTAGATCAGATAGCCAAGTTCTATGACAAATATCATGAAATTGATAAGTCATAAATTCATAAGATGTTGATCAAACACATGATAAAGTTAAAGAAGATAGTTCTTGAGTTGAAGACAACTATCCTAGATAAGGTATGGGAGATTATGGATACCTTGAAGAGACAAGCCATTGAAGAAGACTTCAGAATAAGGGAACAAACACTTGATTCCACTCTTCTAGTATGTTTATTTGAAGAAAAGTCAATGCTATTGAATTTGGTGAAGCCGCACTTAAGGACAAAGATGAGAACACTACACCTCATGAACAAAGACTATGAACTAATTTCCAAGAAAACAAAGAAGGCTTTTGAGAAGGTATTCTTAGAGTAGGACATGAAACTTATGTCTGTGCCCATCTCTCAAACACCTAGTGAGAAATACAAAGAAGCATAGACCATCAAGATACAATCTACAGGTCCCTAGGATTCAGTGCCTATAGTGGAAGCAGAAACAAAGTTTGATAAGTCTGCACCCATGACAGAGTCACTCAAGGATAGCACCACTATCATTGATAATGTTGAGATAGCCATGGGGGCCACTAACATTGACTTGGACAAGTTTGAGGAAGCTTTTGTGAGCACACAAGAAGCTGAAATGTTATGCAACAACACACCGCCCACTCATCAAGAAGAAGAATTGATTGATGATGAAAAGGAAGAAGAAAAGATGGAAGAAAAAGAAATAGAAAAATAAAAAGAAGAAGAAAAGATGGAAGAAAAAGAGGAAGAAAAGAAAGAAGACAAAAAGGTAAAGGAAAGTGAGAAAAAGGATGAAATGTCAATAGAGAAAAGAGTGTTGGACAACACTCCCGTCACTCCTGCAACAACATTGTTCTCAAGTTTGACACTTGACACATCCAGTTTGGACTGATGGAGAGAAGAAGACCTAATTAAATTCAGCGTCTTATCTATGGAGAAAGCCAAAGAAAATAAAGTAATGAGAAATCCCCTCCTGGTAGAATCAGTAAACATGTTGAACAATCTGTTGCTAGAAGATAAGAAAGTGTCAAAGATACACTCGGTTGATGATGTGAGTACATTCATCTCACATTTTAAAAGCAATTTCTCAAGCCTTGAAGAATTTGCATCCCTAGTTGTAGAAGAAAAGTATCTGAAGAAGAGATTGACTGAATTGGTGAATAAATTTGCACTTGACCTTAGCTCACTCAAGACTGGTCAAGCATCCTTGAAAGAATTTGTAGATCAAGGAAGAAGAATCATTGCAAAATGCATGGATCAAGATAAGCTCACCGAAGCTCATTTAAAGAAAATAAAAGAGGTAGAAGCTATGATTGACCAAGTGAAGAGTTCAATGAAAGACACATCCACAGATGTGAACATGTGTAATAATGTCTACCAAAGTTAGATAGACAAAATTGAGAAGGTAGAAAAGGATATGACAAAGTTAAGGGCTAGACAAACTTAGTTAAGGAATGCTCTTGCACCCTCATTAGACATCCTAAATTAGAACATCAAGGAGATTGATGCCACCATGTTAACCTATGATAAAGGTCCTTCCTTAGACTTGAAGAAGATGGAGAAGATTCAGTATACATTATGCACCCATCTCCAGATAGTAAACTCTTTGATCACTTTTTGGAAGAAGGAGATCCAGAACCTAAAGATTCCATATCCGAATGTTTTCCCTCAGTGAGTATGTATAGATATAGTTTTTTTTGTAACACATTTTTCATTAATGTCAAAGGGGGAGTGGTGTAGAGAATATGGATCATAATATGTATAGGGAGATATAAGTATATGTATAGATGACAATAAGTTTTTTGTATTAAGGAAAATTAGCAACTTGGCCATATTCCTTTGTTGCCATCAATGACAAAGGGGAGATTGTTGGAAAGTTGGCTATACTAATGTATATGACTTGATATAGTGTTGTCATTATGGAAACAAAGTCATATAGCAGTTTGGACTTAGCGTACTTGAAGAGAAGATCAGAAATCAGTTAAGTGTTGAAGACTGGACAATGTACAGAATTCCTACAGCTTAGAGCATCAGCACACATGCGTATGGAGTAATTATGGTATGTTCCCTTGAAGTTAAGTTCATTAGACTATATTAATGCTTAGTCTATGAGCCAATGATCAGATGTGCAAGGATGAGAAAGATACAGTCAGTTGAAGTTGCACAGTCAATGTGTGCTAGAGAAGAACAGAGTATGAAGCCAACAGTTAGTATTTTGGTTTGTGGATATAATGTAATGTTGTAAAGGATATGCACCTATTGTATTTAGGTTGCCAAAATTTATACTTGTTTGTTTGTAATCATTCTTAAGCCAATTCATTTGGAAGCATTGTATGTATTATGTCTTAGGGCTGACCTAGTTGTTTATTTTGTATGCGCATATAAATATAAGATGTGCCCATTATATTTGGTATGGAAGTTGATAGAGAGTTGTAATAAGCAGAGAAAAAGTGTGTGAAGACACTAGAAGATGTATTAGAGCTTTTCTAGAGGTCAAAGCATCAGCACATCAAAGGAACTGATCTGACAAGTGGTGTCACAGTGACAGTTCATCCTACAAATATAGTGTGTATCTAAGATTAGAAGGTTGTAGCCTTCACCACTTGAGCAGTGAGCTCTAGGATAGTGTGTCCACTCCCCTAACAGGGACTCTTGTAAAAGAATCCTAACAAGGTCTGACCCTTGACAAGGTCTACTATACTAAAAGCATTGTAAAGAAACTCCTAACAGGGTTAAGGATCTTCTAACAAGGATCACAAAACACTAGTGCAAAATATTAGTGGGTGTCAATTCCCACTGAGGTTTTTACCTATTTGGGTTTCCTCATAACCATATTGGTGTCATGTGTTAATTTCATGTTTCATGTTTATGTGAATGTTTATTTCAGTACTTAAGCATTTAAGTTTAGTATAAAGATTAAAGTTAAAAGTTAAAATACAGTGAACACTAATTCACCCCCCCCCCTCTCAGTGTTCCCATTCCTAAGAGTACCAATTTCCAAACATGATAAATCCATTTGAATTTGCACAGATTTTAGAGATGTGAATAGAGCATGCCCAAAGGATGACTTTCCACTTTCCAATATAGACATGATAGTGGACATGACTGTGGGTTATGAGATTTATTCCTTGAGGGATGGTTTTTCCAGATACAATCAGATTAAGATAGCTCCTGAAGATCAAGAAAATATTGCATTCACTTGTGCATGGGGTACCTATTGTTGGAACATTATGACTTTTGGATTAAAAAATGTAGGAGCCACCTATCAATGAGCTATGACAATCATTTTTCATGACATGATGCATAAAAACATGGAAGATTATGTGGATGACACATTGGCCAAGTCTAAGAAAAGAGACACACACTTAGATGATTTAGAAGTCACTCTAGATCACATGGAATAATTTCAACTAAGGTTAAATATAAAAAGTGTGCATTTGGTGTCACCTCTGGAAAACTACTAGGATTCATTATTTTAGAAAAAGGAACATAGGTAGACCCTAAAAAATTCCAAGAAATTATAGATATGCCACCTCCTAGAAACATTAGTCAAATGAGGAGTCTTCAAGGATGTCTTCAATCCATAAGGAGATTCATTTCACAACTGGCAGATAGAGCTCAACCTTTCAACAAGAACTTACACAAAGGAGTCAAATGTGTATGGAATGAGGATTGTTAAAAGAGAATAGATCAAATCAAGAAGTACTTGGAAAGTCCTCCCATTTTAATGCCTCCTATACTAGGGAAACCACTTATTCTATACATTTCAGTGATAAAATCTTCCTTGAGGGCATTACTAGCTCAACTTGATGAACATGGGAAAGAAAGACAAAAAAAAACATTAGTCACACTCTTATTTCATATGAAGTTAACTACACCAGCATTGAGAAAGCTTGCGTGGGAGTTGTGTTTTCTTCCCAAAAGTTGTGACATTACATGCTTGGGAACACTATACACCTCATAGAAAAAATAGATCCACTCAAGTATTTACTAGGTAAGGCTTCTCTCATAGCTATAATTTCTAAGTGGATGATAATCCTTTTAGAGTTTGACATAGCGTACATTGAGTGTAAAGTAATCAAAGGACAAGCCATAGTAGATCAATTGGCTAATTTCCCAATACAATATAATGCACCTATTCAAGTTGAATTCCCAGATGAACACCTCATGTATATGACTAAAAGAACATGGAAGATGTTCTTTGATGGATCCTTTATGCAAAACAATTCAGAAGCTGGTGTGTTGTTTATTTCTCCTCATGGGTACATGATTCCTAAGTCTTACAAGTTATGGTTCCCATGTACAAACAACATTAATGAGTATGAATGTTTAACAATGGACTTAAGATGGCCATAGAATGGAGAATCATAGGGTTACACATCTATGGGGATTCACAGCTGATAATCAACCCAATCAATGATGAATATCAAATAAAAAATGAGAAACTAGTACCTTACAAGAAAATGGTTGATTCCTTGAAATGATACTTGACATTTGTCATGTTTCAGCAAATCCCTAGAGTAGAAAACAAAGAAGTTGATGCTATGGCTACACTTTCTTCACTCCTTCAGTTAGGGGAACATGAATCTAAATTTGAATTCTTGGTGGAAGATCTACATCACCCTATCTATGAATCCCAAGAAAGTCATGTCATTTGTACCCTTTTTGGTTACAAGTCATCTTGTTATGGTGCCATTTACTCATACCTTCATGATGGAATTATCCTTGAAACCTTTAAATAATCTGAATGTAGAAAACTTACCTGAAATGCCTCTCACCTTTCCCTTATCTCTAGTGATTTGTATAGGAGGGGTCTAGATGGAACACTTCTTAGATGCTTAGAAAAGGAAGAATCTGACTAATCATTAGTTGACATCCATGAGGGCATTTGTGGGGGACATTCCAAAGGTCTTACCATGGCCCAAAGGTTTCTTAGGGTGGGGTACTATTGGCCTATGATGCAGATTGATGCATTAGATTTTGCAAAGTCATGTGAAAAGTGTTAAAAACATGGTAAACTGATACATGCTCTAGGCAGGGAGCTCATTTCTTCTATATCTCAATGGCCATTTCAGCGTTGGGCCTTTGATCTTGTTGGGTAGATTCATCCCAACTCATCAGGTGGACACAAGTTTATTATCACTTCTACTGATTATTTCACTAAATAGGTAGAAGTTATCCCACTTTCTATTGCCTCAGGCAAGACAGTCTCTCTATTCATTCTGAACCATATCATATGTCGATATGGAGTGCCTTCTGAGATTATCATTCACAATGGAAGCTAGTTCAAAAAAAAATAACTTAAACAAGTCTACAATAAATTCAAGATTGAAAAACATTTGTCCTCCATTTACTTCCTAAAGGGAAATGGTTAAGTAGAGGCATCAAACAAAACCATTCTTAAAATCCTACATAGAATAGTTTCTAAGAGTGGTAGAGATTACAATTTACAAATAAATCCATCTTTTTGGGCCTATAGAATGAGTATTCATACTCCTACTCAGGCTACTCCTTTTTCCCTTACATATGGCGCTGAAGTAGTGTTACCTTTAGAGGTTGATATTCCTCCACTTAGAGTTTCCCTCAAAGGTATAGTTACAAATGAAGACTATCACACCATGAGACTTCAAGAGTTAGGACTTCTAGATGAGAAACATCAAGCATCATTTGACCATATGAGGGTTTATCAAAAGTGCATATCCAAATCCTTCAAAAAAAAGGTTCACCCTAGAGAATTCCAAGAGGAAGATCTTGTCCTATGTGAAAATCCTAAATATCAATAGCATAGATATCAAAAGGGAAAATTGGAACCTAGTTGGCTTGGACCTTACATCATTACAACAGCTTTTGGGTCAGGTGCTTATTTAATATCTACAGTAGACGGAGAGTACCTCCATGATCCTATCAATGTCTTGCACCTGAAGAAGTTCAATACATGATGCCCATTCTGTTTGGGGGCATCCTTTGTACATACTGATTGATCCTGAAAAAATTCCAAAAAAAATATATATTGTCAACAATTCTAAAAATCCAAAAATGTCATGAAAAAATGATCATCTTAGTGAAAACCTAGCAATAGGAGCTTTGATGTATCTCCACAAAAAAATTATATATTCCAAAAATACAAAAAAGATCAAAAAATTCAAAAATTTGAAAATTTGAAAAAGTGCCTTGGTGAAAACTTGGAAACAGGCACCTTGGTAGCAAAAAAAAAATAAAATTGTAATAAAATCCAAGTGGTGAAAACTTGGAAACGGGCACTACTTGAGGCCTTTGTACCCCTATTTCTTAGCACATGTCCTCGACACTTAGCCTTTCTCCATCATGCCTTGTCCTTGTTGCCTTGGTTTGGAATTGGTCTTTTTCTTTGTCTAGGGGGCATAATTGTGTTATATTTGGTCTCTTAGATGTTTTAGTCTTTAGGACACCTCAAAAATGGTGTTTTTCAACACCACCCCAACTGTGTTTTTTAACACAACCCCTAACATTGAGTTTTTTTCAACACTTATCAGTTTGGTCTTACCCAGTTTTATCATTTGATCTTACCTACTTGCAAGCATTCGATCCTTATCATTGGAACTCAGTATCAATTAACACACTTAAATTTTTAAACACAACACTTAATGCTTGAGCTATGCCATGATATTTTTTTTGTGTGCTGACTATTATTGATTTTCGTTGAGTGTCCTTGTCTAATAAGTCTCTTTGGTATGTATAACTATAGGACTTGGGGCATGGGGCATGTTTTTATTTTCTTTCTTCTTGTGGGTGTGGTCTTGAAACTCTAGAGTGTCTCTTGTTGTCCCCTTGAAACACTTAGGAGATTTGAGGCATCATCCTTCACTATTTTTGCACAACTATTCTTATGGTCATCTCGACATCTATGCCTTGATGTGAGTGTGGTTTTGCTACATTAAATTGGGTAAGCTAACATCAAAGTCATCTTCACCTTTATGTCTTTGGAGCTTATGTTAGAATCTTTCCACATTCCAATCTGATATAAATCACATTCATATCTTCATAGTTGCGCTTGTGACTAGTGATGATTATGTGATTTTCTGATGTCTGTTAATAATGGCCCAATGATGAAAATAAGTTCCATAACATTCTCTAATGAATTATGAACACAAAATCCTATATTATAGTTTCTCTATTGCAAGTACACCTTTGCATTTTCATGTAGCTTGCATTGTTAGACTTCATGTTAATCTCCATTTTTAGGCTGCATTATGAGTTTGAGAGGGTTTTCCTTCATATTTCTTTTGGACTTTTAATCAACTGTGGTCATGTTTTGATCTTTATTTCCTTATCTTCTTTCTTGATCTCAATAGAAATTTTCTATCTTAAACAGTTGATTGATTTTGGGACATTCTCTTTCTTAAGGAAAATTCTTTTTCTTCTCTCCATTTCTTTCCACCTCTTCCAAACTTTTATCTTCCATGTGCTTTCACCCCACTTTTTTTCTTCTAATTCAACCTTGGGGTATAACCTTTCATGCTTGATGATCTAGCTTGGTTCTATGATCCTTATATCTTTCATCTTACATCAAGAACCTTATTTTTACTTTGATTTAATCTAATTTATCAATTTATTATTTCTCCTCTATCTCATTTCGATTTTGATCATGAGGGGGAAGTACCTGTCAAACTTTAATCCTTGATTCAATTTTATCAATCCTATCAATTTCTCCACTTTGGGAAACCTTTCTTGAGATTCTTATCTTGGACATGTCAATTACCTATTTACAGGGGTGTTGACCTTATCTTTTTCAATCAGCTTATCTTTGTCCTAATGTGTTCCTGTCCGTCGATCACACATCTGGGTTGTTTTGTGATCCCAAATTGATCTCACACTTCAACTGCATTAATTGACTGCATGTGTTCCCATAAAGATAACACATTAGTCAAAGAGGGGAAAATGTATGCACCCTAAAATGGTCACCTAGACTATGGGCCCCCATTCTTCAATTTATCAATTTCCTGAATCAATGCCTTGCAATATTTTTAATTCAAATCAATTTTTTTGATCAAATTGTAATTAATTTAATCATTTCAATATTTCCTAAGGTTTGATCATTTTATCCTAAGTTTTATTTAATTAAGATAACATGCTCCCTTTTAATTAAATAAAAAATATTTTAAATAAGTAATAAAATCCACCTTATCCTATGTGGGCACATGAAAAAGGAATTTCTAAATTTAAAATAAAAAGAAAAATATTTTTTGTCTACACATTGAATGCACATTTTCCAAGATGAGTGGAATCTCCTTTTGCCTCTTAATCTCTTCCACACATCTTTTTGCCTCTTAACCATGTCCATTGATTTTGCTTCTTGAGAATCTTGTGCACCAAAGTCAAAATGAGAATTTTTCTCTACCCTTGGATTTTGCCTCTTAATATCTACCATTCATTTCTCTTTAAAAGGAGTCCTCTCCTTCTCATTTGGAGATCCATATTTTATGTTATTTTTATGCTATAGGTTTGGAGAGAGATTTTGGAATAGAGTTTGAGCTGAGCCTGAACATTGCAACTTCTTTCTTCTTGTCTTCTTCTCTCACACATCCATGGAAATCCATTTAGATTATTCTTGCACTTGCATATTAGATTAGATTAATATTTCATTTCATAGAATAATCTTGTATTCGTATTTTCTTTCATAGATTAGTTTGCTTTCATGCATTTTTATCATATAGAATAAGCTTCCATTTTCATTTGCATGCATATTTGATGATCATGGAGACTAGCACTCTTTCTTTTCCTCTTTAAATCTCTCATTTTTTGGTGTACTTGCATGGGCACAAACTAGGTCTAAACTGAGGGCCTCCATTACAAACCCTTGCACTCCATGAATAGAGAGCTACGAGTCACCTTTTGAGACCTCATTCCTGAGCAATCTTAGATTTAATGACTCATAGATTTATGGTGTACTTGCATCTGGACAAACTAGGTCTAAACTGAGGGCCTCTATTACAAACCCTTACACTCCATGAATAGAGAGCTATGAGTTGCCATTTGAGACCTCATTCTTGAGAAATCTTGGATATAATGACTCATAGAAGTGTGTCAACATTTTAGCACAAAAATACAAACCTTATTAAAGTGCATATGAAAGAGGATCCCGAAATGATTTGGAACATGTGCTTCGATGGAGCATGTAGCATGGAAGGTAATGGTGTTGGTGTTGTTTGTGTGTCTCCATGTGGTAAGTCTTTCAAATATTATTTTCTATTAACTTTTGATTGTACTAATAATATTGCTAAGTATAAAGCTCTTATGATAGGACTAAATATTGCAATAAAACTTGAAATAAAGATATTATCTATGCATGGTGACTTAGATCTGATTGTGTCACAAATAAGAGATAGATTTTCCACAAGAAATACAAGGTTGAAAATGTATAGAAACTAGGTTTGGGATAATTTGGAAATTTTTTATGCTTTTTATGGCTGACTTCATGGCTAACCCTATTGTAAAAAAAAAATGACATTTCTCTTGATGAATTAGTTTAGGTTGAAATTAAATCCAAACTAGCACTACCTCCCAATATTCAAAATGGGAAAATCTTTGAAGATGAAAAAGACTTGGTAAGATTTCTCACTTGTGAAGACCGATATGAGGATTAACATCTTGATTAGAATGCATATGTGGGAGAGAATGAGGGAAAAGAGACTCTTTTTGGAAAGTAATTAGTGCAATTAAAGATAAATAAAATTCCAAAAGGGTTGGTACAACATTGGAAAGGATATTTGATAATCAGGAGAGTTTCCAAGTAGAAAATGCTTCTGCAGATTCTAAGGATGTAGAAAAGGTCAACCTTGGAAGTGATCACACCCTAAAGGAGGTCTTCATAGGCAAAAATCTCACTCTCAAAATCAGATTTGACTTGATTTCTTCATTAATAAAATATCGCCACATGTTCATAGTCATATGATGACCTTTAGGCATACAGGGAAGATCTTTTCAAGCATGAAATTCCCTTAAAACCTAATGCTAGACCATTTACGAAAAGACAATGCCCTATAAACCCAACTTTGGCCCCTAAGATGAAGGAGGAGCTGGTAAAGCTAAGGGATACATGAATAATTAAGCCTATTAAACAATCAACATGGGTGTCTAACTTAGTCCCAGTAAGGAAAAACAATGGTGATATAAGGTTATGTGTGGATTTCAAGAACTTAAATGTATCATCCTTGAAGGATAATTATGCATTAATGAATATGGAGGAATTAATGTAGAAATTAATTGAGAATTATTTGTTTTCTATGATGGATGGGTTCTCTAGTTATAACCAGGTGAAATTCAAGGAGTCAAAACAATACAAAATAACTTTCACAACTCCTTGGGCAACTTATGTATATGCAAGGATGCCCTTTGGGCTGACTAATAATAGGGCTACTTTCCAAAAGGACATGAAAGTAGAATTTGAAGGTTTAATTGATTTCATTCTTGTTGTACATCCAGATGATCTCACGGCATATTCAAAGAGAGTAGAAGATCTTTCCAAATACCTAGAGGAAACTTTTCTGAGAGCACTGGAACATGGGATATCATTAAATCCTAAGAAGTGCCATTTTGGAGTTATTGAGGGAAAAATATTGGGACATATTGTGTCCAAGGAAGGAGTGAAAATAGATCTTGAGAGGATTTTTTCTATTGATAGGATTTAGATCCATAAGACAGACAAGGCTATACAATCCTTTTTTGGGAAAATTAATTTTTTAAGGAGGTTTGTCTCAAACTTCTCTAAATTTTTTAAACCCATTGCAAAAATATCAAAAAAGGGAGAAGAAATAAAGTGGACTAATGAGGCCTTAGAATCATTTAAAAACATCAAGAAAGATATCAAAGAGGCTCGAGTTCTTAAATCTCCTAGTTTCACAAAACCTTTTCATATGTTTTCCTTTGCCTCATACCATACTATAGCATTAGTGATGTTATATAAAAATGAAGATGGGTATGAGAAGCCTATATCAATTTTTAGTAAGTGTTTGTAAGAATAATAGTTAAATTATGATATAGTTGAAAAAAATGCATATGCTTTGGTGAAGGTAGTTAAGTCTTTTAGACCATACCTTATGGGAGAAAATGTGGTAGCTTGTTTTCCAAATGCAGGAGTGAAAGATATTTTAGGCAATCAAAGACTACTAGCAAAAGAAGTACATGGATAAATGAGGTAAAAGAGTTCAATATAGATATTTAGATAACTAAATTAGTAAGAGGACAAGGCCTTGCTAAGCTCATGGTTGAATCTAATTTGGAGGTTTCTCCAATATACGAGGTTGGTATGGAAAATATAAAGATGAGTATTGAAAGATGTATTTGGTATACAAATATTATTTACTATTTAAAAAATATGAAATGCCAGGAGGAGTTATCTGATAGTTAGAAAAGAACAATTAAGCTTCAAGAAACTAGGTATTTTCTTATTCAAGGAGACTTGTATTGGAAAAATAGGGATAGTATTTTACTATTCTATTTGGATACGTATCAAGATGAGTTGATACTCAAAGAATTTCATGAAGGGGTATGCGGGTGACATTTCTCATCAAAAACCACTGCTCATAAGATCCTTAGAGAAGGTTAATTTTATTGGAAATTGCAATTGAAGAAATTTTTGTATTGTCATTGATGTCAAACCTTAATTGGTAACATTGTTGCTATCTAAGAAAGTACTATATCTATTTGATTATTGAGAAGGATTAGGGCAAGGATGATAACAATAGAACCTAGAGAAAGGTTAAGTTATTTGATACTTCAATGAGTACTTGATTATGTGGCACAATGATAAGATAATTTATTGTTTATCTAAGTGACAAGAAATACTGAACAAGTAGGCTTAACCGAGCAGAAGTGAAGAAATCTAGTTTAAGCCGAGTGATGTTAGTGTCGACTGAGCTAGTATATGTTGAGTAAATTCAATGTTGACCGAACATCAGTGTATTATCAGGAAGACAACATTAGCCAAGGGAAACAGTTTCAAATGGTGACCAAGCTACGTAGTGATGACTAAGGAGTTGAACACTGTATTGGACAAGCATTAGTAATTTACATTTGAGGAAGAATTCAGATTCCTAGCCAACATGTTTGAATTCTTGGATTATGTAAATCATGTTGACTTTATTTATTGACTGTATGGAGCATTTAATGCATAGTAAATCATTTTATTGTGATTCCAATAAAGAGATTAAAGATATTTCTAGAAGGATGGATGAAGAACATAATGTTTGAAGGATTCAATGAATCTGACCTAAACCTAAGATCTACAGAGGAGATTAAGTGGCCAAAGGATGGATCTACCTATCGAATAGGTATTAAGGAAACCTAAGTATGAGGTTGAGAGAGAGATGTTGGAGTTGTTTTTATTGACTGAATAAGAAGAAAGGCTAAAGGAGAAGGAGTTGATCAGAGTTGTGATTTCTTGAAGTGATTTTTGAGTAGATCAATGATGGAGATGGAAATGGAACTCAGTTAGTAAGCCATCATATATGTAAGAATTGGATCTATTATTTCCAAAGTGAGTTGTATGTTTTTAGATCAAATATTACTATTACTTTCTAATCATTGTATCAGTTAAAATCCTTTAATCAAGGTTGACCTAAAAGTCATTGTATAAATCCTTTAATAAAGGTTGCATTCTAATGGAATGTACTTAAGTCCTCTAACAAGGCGCACTCCTAACAAGGTGGTTGAAATCCTTTAATAGGGTTACACCTAGCAGTGTGTTTGTAAAACTTTGACAAGGTTGGATTTTCACAGAGCTGACATCAGAATAGTGAAAATATCAGTAGCATGTTACAAAGTGGTTTTCCCAAATTGGGGTTCCACTATAAATCCTGGTATCAATACTTGTGTTAATGTTTTGGTTTGAACATTTCTATGTTTTGTAAGTTAAATACTATTGGATAGTGGACTGCATTATTATATATTTCTGGTATACATTCAGTAATGACTGAGTAGCTGTTGGTTATTAGATCTGAGTTGTTGGAGTGTTTAAAAGTTTAATTGATACATTTGGACCTAAGAATAACTGATTCACCCCCCTCTCCATTTTTCTAAATCATATTAACAATTGGTATTAGAGTTGTTGGTGCCTACAAAGAACAAATTTAAAGGTACTTGAAGTAAATGATCAAGATGTATAAGAAGGAGGTACTGAAGTTGAATAAGGAGAACTTCCTTGCATGGTAGACTCTGATGAAACTGCATCTAGCTAGTATTGGTGACTCAAAAAAATATTATGTTGAACATGACTATGTTACACCTATTGCACCTTTTACTGCCAAGGAGATGAGAGCTAAACAAGAACACAATCAAGAAATGTTGGAGATTGCATCTACCTTAAGCTATCCTAAATTTGAAGACATTAAAGATTGCACAAATGCAAAGCAAATGTGGGACACTCTTGCAAACATCTATGGTGGTAACATAAATGTACTAAGGGAAAAAGTTGAAAGCCTTAGAGGTAAGTTTGATGAAATGAAAATGAAAGAAGGTGAGAATTGCTCAGTATTGTGTTAGGATAAAGGAGGTTATTGAAAAGTTACTGAGAACTTTGTATCTTATATATGCCATCAAAATTTCAGCAATTGAAGAATCTAGATGTAACCCTGGTAATGCTCTAACACTGGAAAGTCTTGTTGGTAAGCTTACTACTTTTGAGCTTTCTAATTATGATAATTTCATTGTTTCTAATGTTGAATATGCATTCAAGTCACAAATGGTTTTGCATAAGTCTAAGAAGGAAAAGGAAAGATGCATCAGTGAGAGTGAAAGTGATAGTGACACTTCTGATGAAGAACTAGAGGATCTTGAAGCTCTTATGGCCAGAAGATTGAAAAGAGGAAAAGGAAAGTATAAAGGTAAACTTCCTATCATATGCTTCTCATGTAACAAAGTTGGACATATAGTAGCAAGATGTCTTGACAGGGATGACAAGGATGAAGAAAGAGAAAGAAAGTACAAAGACAAGATAGAAAACAAAGGTTACCGAAGATACAAGGACTACAAGGATAAAGGTAAGAAGTCCTATTACATTGCTGAAGAAGAAACTAACACTGATAATGATGATTTTGAAATTGAAGTAGTCTATGTCGCTATGAAAGATGAGTCTGATGAAGATGAGAAAAGGTGATAAATGGATTATTGATAATGGTTTCTCACACCACATGACTGGTGAAAAAAATAAATTTGATACCCTAGATCATTACAAAGGTAGAAGTGTTAAATTTTGTAATGATGCACCATGTCCTGTAAGGGTTAAAGGATAAATTAAGCTGATTGATAAGATCACTTGTGAAAATTCTTATTGGGTTGAAGGTCTTAACTATAATTTTCTAAGTGTTGCACAACTTAATAGCACTAGTTACCGAGTGGAATTTCATCACAGAAAGGCTAAAATATTTGATGCCACTGGTGAACTAATTGGAAGTGGAGAATAGACAAGAGGTAATTTGTTCTATCTAGACCCATCTGAAGATACATGTTTGGTTGCACAACTTGATGATATATGGCTATGGCACAAAAGGCTATGTCATGTTAACTTTGACAATCTGGTAAATATTAGTAAAAAGAAGAAAGCTAGAGGTTTGCCTAGATTGAATAATCCTGATAATGTGAAGTGCAAACAATGTCAGTAGGGTAAAATGACAAAGTCTAGTTTCAAGAGCAAGACTTTTACTTTTGAAAATGTCTTAGGCCTGGTTCATACTGACCTTTGTGGACCTATGGGTGTACAAAGCTATTGTGGTGCTAAATACTTTATTCTTTTTGTTGATGATTATACTAGGATGATGATTGTGTTGGCACCTACAATAATTCTCATGGCTTTATAGTTTTTCCTTGGTCTTTGTAGTGGTTTTCTCTATCTTTGGCCCTTAAACCCTGGTTCAATTTTCAAATTTCTAGCCGTTGGTGAAAAGAAGCCCTAATTTGCCTAGACTAGATTCTATTTAAGCGTTACTTTTTCCGCTTACTAAAGTCCTAAAATGCCCATGTGCTAAAATTGTGATAACCACTTTGCGTGTTATGTCGTTAGGTTTTATTGTCGGGGCCCCCTTTAATTTTTTCTATCTAAGCCTAAGTTTTCCCAATAATTTTTCCTAAGTGTCGGCCTTTAATTTGTGTGGCTGTCATTATTTCACAAGACTTTTTGTTGTCAGAGTTTCTGATATGCAATTTAGTGATAGGGAACCATCTGTCCCAATGGGCCTAGCATTTCAATCCACTTTTAATCAAATAGGGGGCACATGACCTCATGGAATATTCCTACCCCATGAGATCATGTGACAACCACCCGATCTTCCAACATGTTGCGGCCTGTGCGCGGTGGGTCCTTGTTTTCTCAGTCATCCTGAATTGGCAGCTTTTCATTGGTCGACAGGTTTGTGACATGGTAGTTGTTAGTGGGACCATCTCTCTACAGAGGTCAGTGGTCTGACAATTGTCAGAAGGATTGACAATGGGAGCTTGATCACAAGGAATATTCTTTCCCCTCACAATCATGCGCTTGCCATCCAATACAAAGGTAAAGAAAAGTCAAGGTGGGTCCATGATGCTATGTGGTGCTAACATGCTCATTTTTTATTGGCTGACAGTTTGGCGATGTGGCGAGAGACTTTTCAAAATGGCCTTTTGACTATTACAAAGATTAATGACAACCACCCAATCTGCCTGGAAAGGATGAGATCCACAGCCGCATTTTAAATTTGCCGATTGGCTATTTCTTCAAGAAATTCAAATATTTAGAGGGTTTTCAGCAACAGAAGGATTGATTTTTAATGTTTTAGCAACTAGGTTTGGTAGGAATGATCTCGCTAACTATTACAGAGTGGCCCAGGGTGTCTGATGATTGATTGCAGGGGTTTTTGTACCATGAAGAAGTTTCTTAAGGTGTGTTGTAGGTGAGTAATCAGGTGGGTGAATGTAGAAAATTCATGGTTTTCAGTACAAATCAGGAGAATTATCATAAGTGAAGATCATCATAGGATCTGATTAGGCCAGGTTGCTTGGTTTTCCTCCCATGGAATAAATTATGATTGAATTTTTGGTTGGTTTGGTGGGTGAAAACCCTAACCCCTTGCCCTACTCATTCATAGCTTGTTGCATCCTATTTTTGGGATTCCAAGATGACTATGGGGTATATATGGTCAAATTTTTGATTTTGTTGGGGTTGATGTTATGTTGAAAATCAATGTAAAGACTGAACAAGGAGAGCCTAGATTTTGGGTTTGTCTCCTAGCATTTTGTTGCTCTGGTAATGCATAGATTCTATAGATTTTAATAAGAATGCACTTTAATTCCAATCTCAGATTCTTGTTTGTCTTCTTATTCTGATCTTGGGCTCATATATGTTAATGTCACAAAGTGAGTTAGCATATGGTAAACAAAGAGTATTGTGCAATTATCTTTGAGTTCCTAACAAAGTTAGGATTAAAGTCTTTAAGGTGATTTTAGTGAGTTCATGGTTGGGTAGGAATTTGATGATCAGGTTTGAGGGTGAGGGGGATAATAGGCAAAGCACTTATCCTAAATTTAGGAGTATTTGATTTAGGATTTTTAGTTGATATGTGTTATTAGGTGACTCTATGCCCTAGGTTAAGGAACTGATCCATTCTTTGGAAGTAGTTCATCATCATCCACCATACACATAAATGATAAAATCTTTAAACCAGTTTGTAAATGATATAGTTAGAGATAGTAAGTTGTTAATCATAGTGTAAACTTGCAAGTATAAAGAAAAGAAAACCAAAAAAATGGTGACTCCACTAGGGAGAGTCTAGAGAATAAAGTTATTAAGTGGACTCTTGTTTTTCCTGTTGTATTCAGTTAAATATTTCCCACTTTGGTGGGTGACAACTCAAAAGGATTAGAACCAGTGCTATAAATTGTAGATCATGGACAAAAGAAGGAATACTAGGTCCTTTGTCAAGAAAAATCTAGAGGTTACTCTGGAATAGTTACCTAGATAGGAAAAGAAGAGTTGGATCAGAAGAAATGGTGATTCTACTAGTGCTCCCATGAGAGAACAAAGAAATAATAGAAATAGAGCACCACTTGCATCCTCTAATGAGGAAGATTCACAATACAAAGGTTCTAAATCAGATACTGGCCACTTTGAAGATAAATTTTATGATACCCTAAAGGCAATATTTCAAGACAAAGGTTCATTACCTACAGGTTAGGATGAACAAGCTAGAGAAATGGGTTTTGGACCAAATTTAGATCCTGATGAGGATATGTTCAGAAGGCAACCCATGAGACCAATACAGGTCCATTTCCCATATCAAAACCTCACTGATATGGATGTGTCATCAATTTTTGATGATATTATGATAGACCCAGATGATTTAAGTGCACTAAGGTTACAGTTGGCAGAGAAGGATGCCATACATAAGAGGTTACAAAAGGAGAGAGAAGCTGAAAAAGTGAATGCTCTGATAGAAAGAGAATCTCTTCTTAGAAAGATTAATGAGTTGAAGGAGAGAAACAAGATGCTTTCCTCTGCTCCTAATACTTTTCAGCATGATGTTTTTGGTGATCTTGATGCTTTGAGAAGTTAGCAGGAGTGCTTACTACAAGACCATGAGTTTGATAAAGAGGGGCCTATGATTAGACAGGTTCAAAGTTATACTTCCCTCACCAAAGATAAAGAGGGGCATGAGATCACTAGACCTACTATTGGTGTTGGCAAAAAAGGAAGCAAAAGATGGTGGGACATCAGAAAAATAAATCATTGATAATACCAGGGGTCTCACCACCCAATTCAAATAAGGACATAGAGATAGAAAGAAGAAGAAAAGAAGATGAGGACCTAGCAAGAGAATTAGAGAAGGCTGAAATTGAAGCTTCCATTGTAGAAAAAAGAAGAAAGATCTAGTTCTTGAAGGCTTCATCTACAAATTCTCTTGGCCTATCTGCTGATGAACTAGGTATGTCATCTATGACTACTACTATTCCTCTTAGTAATGCTACTACTAGTTCAATTCCTTCTTCATCTGCTAAGATAAATATTGATCCTAGGCAACAGTCAAATGCACAAGTAGATGGGAATGTAAATGTAAATGTTGATCCTAGGGTTAACACTAGTTCAAGTTTTCAAAGAAGACCTATGAAACTAGAAGGCTATAGGCAAATTAGTTTTGATGGAATACCTGGCTACCTAAATGTTTTTCCAACTGATATAAGAGATAAGATACATAAATTTGTTGGTAATAATGCTATTAGTTGATGTATTAAATGATTATGAGGTAGAGCATGAGGATGTAGTCATGAAACTATTTGTTCAATCCTTGGTGGAAGATGCTAGAGATTGGTTCAAAAGACTCCCTGACTGATGTATTGATACATGAGATTCTTTTGAAAGATGTTTCAAAGAATAGTATGGTGACAGGCCTAATCCTAGTTTCATATTGAAAGTTCAACACCATAAGGAAAAATTAGAATGAGTCTACAGCTGAGTTCAATATGAGATTTCAGAAGGGTATGCATAAGTTGTTTCACGTTATGAGGTTAGATGACAATGTTTTTTTGACCACATACTTCAATGCTTTTGATGGAAAGATGGGATATTTGTTGAGGGACAAAGAACCTGGAACTCTCAGAGATGCTTTTAGAATTGCTATCAATATTGAAAACAATATGAAAATATCAAGAAAATTGGGTGGAAAAAGAGATGATCCAAAGTTGTTTGGAGATAAAAAATATAAAAAGGATAATGAGAGAAATGTTGGAAACAAGAGACAAGAGGAAGATAAATTGGATAAGGTGTTGAGTGCATTGAAGGATTTAAAAGCACCTGCTAATAGAATTAATAATGCTCCTTCCAATGAAAAGCCTCAATTCAACAATAATTTTAGTAGGCATAATAGATTGCAGAATTATCCCTACAACACCCAATGGAAGGATGGCAAGCTTGTTGTCCCTGCTGCAAGAGGAAATAATGATAAATTTGTCCCTGATCCTTTACAAAGGTCATTTGTAAATGTCATAGAGGATACACCATGGTGTATAGCATGCCAGTCCCCTCATTTTGTAGAGCATTGTGTGGTTGCACAATCCATGTCAGCATACCAAGATGATAACAATGAGGAGTTAGATCAAGAAGAAAATCATACAAAAGATGGAAAATAATTTCGAGACTACTGGTGGAAAAATCTCTCGAAGATATTACAAGAAAAAAATGAGAATTTTGATGAATAATTTTAGATACACTTGTAGAAAAACTATCATGGATGGGAAAGACAAGTTACAATCTACTCTATCTCCTAGACAATGGGGGGCATTGAAAGAAAGCATGAGTTCTGAAGAATATTTGATTAAAAGTTGTAGAGGTAAGAGAGCAAGAGATAATGTAACAGCTGGATACACATTTGGCCGAGGTGGGTTGCAGGCTAAAAAGGACAAATTTGGAGTAAGTGCCTAATTTTTTGGTTCAATTTATGTGAATATTTATTGGAATTATTTATTGAACTAACTATTTTTTGATATTAATGTTGTATTGTAGATGGAAAATAATAACAAAGAAGCAAGTGTAGAAGAAATTGTTAATTATATGGAAACATTGGATCCTAGATCGAACAACAATATGAGTTGGAAATCTAGTCCATCAAATGAGATCTTATAGCCATCTGTTGCATGTCATGTAATAGCCTCTACAGATCATTTTAGCTCAAATGATGGGTATGAACAAACAATGAATTGCATACATGGACTCACTGAGAAAGTATCCCAGTTGGCTGCCTTTGCTATGCGTATGGATGGACTGGCTGAGAAAGTATCATAGTTGGCCACTTCTGTTAAGCCTATAGTTTCTACATGGAATGTCCATAATTTTATGGATTCAAATCAGGTAAGAGGCTCTATTCATTTAATTCTATTTTGAATTTTTTAGCATTGTCAACTAGTATGCTGTTACGGTAATAAAAGAATCCAACATATATTTTAAAATAAAATAAAAAATGCACCATCAAAATTTATCGTCAAAATAAAAGAATCCAACATATATTTTAAAATAAAATAAAAAATGCTTGCCTGCTTAATTTTAACAAATTTTTACAAGTTTTTCATCACATTTCAGTTTACCATAAGTATTAATAGTTTAAAAAGAGGTACTCTGGCTTTAGTATATCTCTACTTCTAGTGTTGTTTTGATCTTTGGTTGATCTATGATTTCAATGCTTGTTAGAGATAGAATAGAGACTTTCTATTTTTGTAGGAAAGTGCAATGTACAGTCATACATTATGAATAGGGAAGAGTTTCTAGTATGATTGAGTCCATTTGGATGATAGTTATCTCTAGTTTGGATTGTCAGGATTATGCTAGATGGAATGGGCACCCCTCTGGGGTCTTGGTGCAGGAGCACCAAGGTCAAATCCAAGAGGCAGGAAGAGCAATAGGGTCACTAATGGATCCCTGGGAGGTGTTGAAGACAAATGGCCTTCAAGGGTCATTAAAACATGTAATAAGAATTCTATGGTCTTGAAATATTATGTTGATCATCCATTGATCATTTTGTAAACAAATCATAAATGTAAGCCTTAAAGGCAATATTGAGTCTAGAAGGTACCTAGGAAAGGATTTTGTTGATCCTAGGTTAGTGGTTGTTGAAAATGATCTATAGGGGTCTTAAAATATGTAACAAGGTTATTAAAGCCTCTAAATATTGTCATAGGCACTAAAAGTGCAATATTTGTAAAAATTGCCAATGTTGCAATATAAGCCAAATGGGCTTAATGGGGCTAGTTGGGTTAGTAGAGGTTATAAGGTGATAAAGGTTATCATTAAAACCTTTAGAAGTTTTAAGTTTTAGCACTATATGTTTATGGTGTTGAGTTGACAACTTTGCTGTCAACTTGACAACATTTTTCTTGTTTACACTGTTAACAGTCAGTTATGATGACAGTTAGGGACAGTTACAAGGTTGTTGTCAGTTTATTCGAGAGATTTATGTTTATTTGGTGGTAGATCTAAGGGGAGAGAGGAGGGAGTATGATCTTCTATGTAATATGAAATGAAGAAATGAGTTCATGATGAATAAGAATTAAATTTCCTGCAACTCTGTGTCTCACTGTCCCTACGGGTACAGTCAACAACAATAAACTGTTGTGTTTGGTGACAATGAAAATAAGGATTTCTTTGGGTTGAGACATTTCATTTTTTTTTATTTCACTTGTTTTGTATTACCTTTGCATTGTTCTATCACTGGTACTACCAGGAACTCTCTGGTATAGGAATAGAGACTGGTCACAGCAGATAGCCAAGATATTTGAAGTTTATTATAGTTTAATACTAATGTGAAGTTGGTTAAAGGGAAATGTGATACATTAACTAGTATTATTGATACTTTTTTATGCCCTTAACCTTTTTTTGTTTTGGTTTTAGATCAAGTCAACATTGACTGGTGTATCAACAGTGTTCAGATTTACCACTGTAAACAGCGAGTTGAGTTGTCTTTCACCAAGTGAAATGACTCTCCCACCAATGTGACTTTTGTTATTGGTGGGAGAAGTCAGATGTTGTAATATAGATGTCATGGGATTGATGCTTGTTTTTAGGGAAAGTGAAGGAAGAGAAGGAACAGTAAGGGACTGGTGAATGCACAGTGGTAAGGTGTATTGGAAAAGCACCAAATGGTGGACAGGAGTGATCTGATGACTGGAGTAAGAATGTGATGTTATAATATGACTAGGTGGATGTATTAGAGATTTTTTGAACCATATTTGAACTTGTGTGTTTCCGGGAAGGACATTTGCACAAAGCCCTAGATTTATGACCCTAGGAACAAGGGTTTAATGGTTTGAGAGTTGGGTGAGTGGTGTGACTAGAAAAAGTCAAAAATTGGTGGTTTGGAATCCTAATATAATACTATTTAAGGTCATAGAGTCTTGGAGAGTAGTGGAGTATAGGGTTGCTTTAATAAAGGGGGCTAATTAGGCCTAGGAAAGAGGGCAATCAACAGTAGAAAGGTTCACCAGTCAAGAGATGAAAGCTTGAGGTTGATAGGGGTTAAATAAATATGAAAAGGGTATTAGAAAATATAAAGACATTACCAGGGTGTTTGGGAAAGTTTCATGAAATTTGAAGATTTCGGTATTGACAAGGCTACTAGCTAGGTCTAGAAGGGCTAAAGTACAAAATGGTGAAAGGTGAGTTGTTGGGAGTTGGTGGAGAGTTGGATCATGGTAGATAGACCATGTTAAGATGATACAAGGTGTTGGAATTAGTGGAAGGAGTTTGGTTGGATATTTGGTATGTTGGAGGCATTAGGTACACTAGGTGCACTAGGTGACCCAGGAGGGTATTTGAAGTCTGATGAGATTGGATTGAGGAATTGAGACAATGAACTCATAAGTATGGATGTGGAAGTGATCTACCAAGTCAGAGAACTTTATTTGATCTCTAAGTGAGGTTAATTCCTTGAGTGGATTCCAAGTAGTTTGTTGAATCCTCAAGTTGAGTTGATCTCCTTAGGGTGATAGTGGAGGGCTCTGCATCAGGTCTATTAAGTTTTCCCATGTTACTCTCTTTTGAAGAATGAGTGTTTCCTTGCACTAGAACATTAGTCTCAAAGGTTTTTGTGGTACAAGGGAAGGCCTCCAAAATGGAATGCCTTAGATGGTGAGCTTCTCTCAAAAATTGTTAAATCATGATAATTTAATCAAGAGAAGTTTCCACGGCCATCTAGGTATAGCTTATGCTGTCAAGCAGACAAATCAATGGCCCGTATTTTGCTTCATTGTCCATTTTCCTCAAAAATATGTTTAAGTCTTTTGATATGATGGGGCTGGCATGGGTCATGCTTGCTTCAGTAAGGACACTTATAAGCACCTAGATAGTTGGCTCTAAAGATCTTAGCAGGCTTTGGAATTTATGGCCAAGACTACCCTCTAGGGTATCTAGTTGGAGTGCAATGCACAACTATTCAAAAATCAAGCCTCTTCAAGGGTTAGGTGTTGGAACTAGATATGCACAGCTATCGAAACTTATGCATTGACCTTATTAACAAAAGGCTAAAGAAAAATCCCCCATTTGTCCCTCTAAATTAGTGCTCTTAAGCATTGGGAAATTGTTGTGCCAACCCCCATTAAGGGATTAGGAGTTCCTAAGACTAGAGGCATAATGAGAAGTCTAATGATCCCAATAAAAAATGGGGATACTAAAAAGTGGGACCCCACTCCTAGAGTTGAACTTTGATGAAGCATCAATTTCAAAATTGGTATAACATTGGTGAAGTTTGTGTTTTCTATTTTGAATTTTTTAGCATTGTCAACTAGTATGCTGTTATGGTAATTTTCTGTTATGTATTTTCTGTGAAACATGTTGCAAACATCAGTGCAAACCTGTGTGTTCAATCATGAATCTGGGGATTTAATCATTATTTTGCATCTTGATGAAAGCATCACATGTTTTTTAGGATAAAAAAATTCAAAACCTTGGAGAACCATGTCATATTAGAGGACCTCAAAAAAAATTTTTAAATTATTTGAGTTAAAAACATATGTTTGATTACAAAGGTTGATACCCATTATGAGTTGTAGATTACTCATTTGAGGTTTAAAGTACCTTCATTTTGCATCTTTCATTGCATATCAATAGCATTCTCTGTTGTGTTGTGTCAAAGGCTGAGCTCATAGGCAAAGAAGATTATGGGTAAGCAAAGAAGATTCATCCTCTTTTTGTCTATTAGTATGTCTACTACTAGTATGTTTGAATTGCTTACTCGACTTCTAAACAACAACATCCCTCTATGACTTTATATTGAGACAAGTAATCTAAGTAATCTCTATGACTTCATATTGAGATGAGTAATCTATGACTTCAGGAAACCCACGACTTTGACCATCTTCTATTATGTTATTGTCTATATTTGAACTTAAGTTTATGTTATGGGTTCTAAAAGGTAAGTACATATTGTTTTTTGCATGTCTTATGTAAGTTTCTCATTTTTTCCCCTTTGCTTGTTCTTTGCAAGGTTTGGAAAGAAGGTGAAGGCTTGGGAAAAGATGGTCAAGGAATTAAAGAGAATGTTATGGTTAAGAAGAAATGAGACTCCATAGGTCATTTCTCACTATCTTATTATATTTGAATTATTATATATGCTTATCACTCAATTTAATAGATATTTGGAATCTCTTTTTAATTCGCTTGCTTTCACTTATCTCCAAATATAGGTGTTAATAAGGCAACTAATAACTGGATATTCAATACTAAGGTATGCTTATCTTCTAAGCCATTTATGCTTTAATTATAATGTTATTTTAGTGTATGCCTATATTTTGGAGTTGTTACAACTTATCATGCTGTAACAAACATGGTTTAATATCATTATGAAGGAATGATTTCTATTTTCAATGATTTTATTTTATATATGCCTATAGGGTAGGACATGGAAGAAAATACCACCATTGCATTTAATCTACCATTGCATTGATCTATCTACTAACAATTTAACCATGTGCAAAGCAATTCTATCAAAGCTGCACAAAAATGCTTTGATGCCGACAAAGCTGCTAATATTGACAGCGATTGAGATGAATTAGTGGACATGAATGTGGATCAACACAGTTATAGTTGTGGTAAAGTTGAGGTAATGTAATAGTTGTCAATTATCTATCCTAATCTTCATGCTTTAAATGTTATTTTAAACAAATAATTATAGATTTTGCATTTTTCCATAAGTAAGTTAATTTGTCACAATATTTATTAGCTATCTTCATTGCACAATTTAGAATTGTACTTATTTCTTGCCAAGGTTTACATATCATAACCTCTTCCAGCATATGACTTGTACTTGTTTTCTCTTCAGTCTACTGTGCATACAGGAAAAGACACTCTCAATAGACCTATCTATAAAGCTCCACAATTTGAGAAGGATGTTGATAGTGAACATGTTGAACTGGATGAGGATCCATATGATATTCAAAGAAGACTTCATGTTAAAATCAAGGTGAGTTTTATTTATTGTTGTGTATTTCATGGTATTTTTTTTAACACATGCAAGTACTATTTGACCAAGTAATGGTTGTTTTATTATGTTAATAAGTCAAATGTTTACCTATGTGATAATTATTATGTTAATAAGTCACATAATTACCTATGCACTTTTTGTCTTTGCAGAAAAATATTCATGAACTCCAAGAAGGAGATAAAGTCAGAGTGTTGGATCCATTTGACAGTGCTGTTATTGGTGTTGGGCAGATCCATTCAGTATCTATCATACATGGAGATAACTTGAAAGGAACGAGTGATGCAAATGTAGAACTTGTGAGGGTCACAAGTAACGTACCACTTGTTTATGAAGACAAACTAGATGGAGCGATCCGTCTAAAAGAGAAAGAAGGATCCTTTGCACGGTGGCCAATAATTTTTTTGGAGAAAATGAATTAGTTGATGTTTATCATGCACTAGATACCAGACATTCATGGTGTATTTAATGAGTTGGAAACTCTTAATAACTTTGATATTTTTAGATATAATTATGTATACTCTCAACGTTGACATTTTATTACTTGATACATATTATATTTTTAAATTGTAGATTGCCTTTCTTTCTCATGATGTTGAATAATGTTTGTATATGTTAATATATTTTTAATTTCTTTTATGGTTTACTTCAAGTTTAGTATATGCCTTTTTTGCATTATTAAATTTATGTAATTTAATACATTATTTATATCACAACTAAATTTAATACCAATTAATGAGAACCAAAATATAATAGTGATTAAATATACTATTAGTAGATGGAAACATAAGACTGACAATGACTAAATATATTACCAATCGATATCAATTAATTGTTATCGTGATTAAATAAATGACTAATTATTAACAATGTTGACTAAATTAATAATTAAAATGATCAAATATACTACCAATGGATGGAAATTAGTTGATACAAATGACTATATATATTACCAATCAATATCAATTAAGTGTTAACATGATTAAATAAATGACTAATTATTAACAACATTGACTAAATTAATTATTAAAATGATCAAATATACTACCAATGGATGGAAATTAGTTGATACAAATGATTAAATATATTACCAATTGACACAAATTAATGATTTTAATGATTAAATAAATGACTATCAAGATTAAATGAATGACCAATTAACAACAACAAATGACTAAATTAATGAGTAAAAATACTACCAAATTGATCATTCAAAACAACCAACAAATGACTAAAATTTGTTTAGTCACAAATTTGGTGGTGTTACAAATGACTGGCAATAAACTATTACTGGTCATGTGATCAAAATTGGTCATCTATATGTGATTTTTAGTAGTTTTTTTAGTCTAATTTTGCTATTTTTGTACTAGTGATGGGTAACCTCGAGAGTAACTTGGTTAAATCTCCACACATCAATAGTTCAAGGATTTTTTAAGGCACTCTCAGACCTATGTAGCCAGGTGGAGACGATGCCTGGTATCTACATCCTGCATTACCAACTGATATGCATATACAAATATATAAATATAAATAGATAGTGGAAAACAAGGAGGGAGAGTGCAACATCGTGTGGATCTCCCGTGGGAGTAACTACGACTGTCCCTCCTCATCCTACACTCACATCAACTAGTGAACATTAAACCATAATAGGGTCAGTAGGGTTAGATCATAATAAAATATCATAACACAAATAAATGTAAAACATTTTATTGATAGTTCATTTCTAGCCATTCATCATTGAATTATAACTCATTTAATATTTCCAAATAAACTGCAGTAACCAAATATATATGCTCAAATGTCTCATAAAATGCTAACTAAATAATAATCATAGTCCATCATAAAATCCAAAGTGTCAAAACAATAGTCCTGTCAGTCTAACATAGGAAGATGCTAGGGTGGGCATTACATGATGCTTAGTCAATACTATGATCATCTACTTGGTCACCATGTAAAATGCTCGACCACTACTAAAATTTTTTCCTCGGCATATACTGTCCTCCTCGACAATTTACTGACACTCAGTCGACACTAGATTTTTTCTCAACATCCACTAACTCAGTCGACTCTATCATAACTCGGCTTAAACATAATTTCTTCATTTTTTCTCAGTTAAGCCTACCAGTTTAGTCCTCAATCTTACTAATATAAACAATACATTGTCTCATCATTGTGCAAAATAATCAAGTACATTTTGCAGTATCAAGATAACTCAACCTTTCCTTAGGTGCTATTGTTACCAACCTTTCTTTCCCTTTTCACAGTAGATATAGTACTTTCCTAAGTAGCAACAGTCTTACTAGTTAAGGTTTGACATCAATGACAATACAATAATTGTTTCAATTGCAATTTCCAACAAAATTATCTTGTTTGGAAGCTAACAATTCTATGTAATTATACAATATTGTGTAATGTGTGGAAGTTGTATTTTGTAATTGGTTAAGACTAGTTGGCTGACACATTTTTAATTATTTGAATGTGGTATAAAGGAAGGATTGTTTTATTTATTGTAATAATGATATGAGAGATTGTATAAAAGTAAATTACAGAATTGAACAATATTCATTGTAAGAGGATTTGTGAAGTACATAGATCTAGTATTGAGATCTGGTGAAGTAGTTGGTACGGTTTGGCATAGTTAGAGGAGAAGTGATAATTTGTTGTGATCAGTAATAATTTTGTATTATTTTGTTGAGTAATATAGAGATCATTTGGATAGTGTGTTCAATGATCTTTCCCTTGAAGTTGTTTGGGCAGTGGCCTTCTATCTTCCATATTCTCCTAATAGGGTAACAATCTTTTAATAGGCATTCAAAGTCTCCTAAGAGGGACTCATATGTACTAAATGTATTTCATAAGGCTCTTAATAGAGTCCATCCTCTCACAAGGAATTTCATATTAGTGCATCTTTTTTGGGCATCATTCCCACCGAGGTTTACTCTTTGATCAAGAGGTTCCCTAGTCAACATATCTTGTGTTATTGTGTTACTGTGTATGTTTATCTTTTTATGGTTGTTTCTTACATTTCTCACATGGTTAAAATCTATCAATGGTGATAAAATTTGTATTTATCTGATAACTGATTCACCCTCCCCTCTAATTTATCTTGGTGGACTTTACTTTCTAACAGAATAATCATTTGGATCATCATGGTCCTACTGGAAGTTGGAGTCTTCAACTGGAGAATCTCATTTTCCATAAGTGACATCTTCAAATATAATTCATTTATTACATTATTCATATCCATCTCCCCAATTTGTGATTCTTCAACCTTGTCCTACAAATGTTTAAGTTGAGCCCTATTAAACATAGCCATATGCATTAACTTTCAAGTTCATGTCAATGAGTTGGTATTTTCAATGGTATATACAAAATCCATAGCCTCTAACATCTATTTTGTATTAGTTAACTTGGGCTTGTTATCTTCTTTGAAACTGACCCATGTGGCTAGAGTCTTTATTTTAGGATTGAACCCAGACCCTTCAATTTTCTCCAAGGTCTCAAATTCTTCTATAAATGTGGGGTAATCCTATTTTCTAACTTGATCCAATAAAAATAATTCCTTTAAAGTGAGATCTTGAATAATTAACATATTCCTATTTTTTTCAATTTCTCTCGCTCTCTAAATAGTACATATGATTTCATCCAAATGAAGCTCATCAATCATTTGCTTCACAATTTCCTTACGTTTGGAATCTTCTGTTAATATGATTTAGAACAACAAAGAGGGGGGGTGAATCAATTGTTCTCAGGTCCAAATGTATAAAAAAAACTTTAAAAATCTTCAACAAATCAGATCCAACAACCAACAACTACTCGGTCATTACTGATTGCATAACAAAAACATATAATAGTGCAATCCACTATCCAATAGTATCTAACTTGTAAATCATAGAAATGTTCAAACCAAAACATTCACACAAGTATTAACACTAGGATTTATAGTGGAAACCCAATTTGGGAAAAACCCCTTTGTAACATGTTACTATTATTTTCACTCTTCTGAAGTGAGCTCTGTGAAAAGCCAACCCTGTCAAAGATTACAAACACACTGTCAGATGTGACCTGGTTAAAAGATTTAAACCACTATGTTAAAAGTGCACCTTGTTATAGGACTTACATACATCCTATTAGAATACAACCTTGTTCAAAGGATTTATACAAATGACTATTAGGTCAACCTTTGTTAAAAGGATTTTGACTGATACAATGGTTAGAAAGTAATAGTAGTAATGATCTAAAAAACATAGAACTCACTTTACGAATATCAGATCCAATTCTGTACACATATGTTGGCTTAATGACTATGAACCTTTACCATCTCTATCACTGACTACTCGGAAATCTCTTCAAGAAATCACAACACTTCTCCTTTAGCCTTTTCTACTTAGACAATCAATAACATCAACAACACTTCCAGCATCCTCTTCTCTACTCTCTTCAACCTTTGTTTAGGTTTCCTTAATACTTCTTGAATTAGGTCAATACATCTTTTTTTGCTTAATCTCCTTCGTAGATCTTAGGGTTAGGTCAGATTCATCGAATCCTTCCAACTTTATGTTCTTCATCTATCCTTCTAGAAATATCTCAAATCTCTTAATAGATTTACAATAAAATGTTTTATAGTGCATTAAATGCTTTCATACAATCAATAAATAAAGTCAACACATTTTACATAATCCAAGAATTCAACTATGTCGGCTAGAAATCTGAATTCTTCTTCAAATGTAAATTACTAACACTCAATCAATAGAGTGTTCAACTCCTTGGTCGTCATGAGAAAGCTCGGTCACCACAAAAACTATTTTCTCGGCAATTAACTGATGTTCGATGAACACTGAAGTTACTTGGCATATACTAGCTCGATCGACACTAACATCACTCAGCTTAAACTAGATTTCTTCACTTTTTCTTAGTTAAGCCTACCAGTTTAGTCTTCATTCTTACTTAGATAAACAATACATTATCTTATCATTTTTCCATATAATCAAGTGCTCATTTAAGTATCAAGATAAATCAACCTTTCCTTAGGTGCTATTGTTACCAACCTTGCCTATCCCCCTTCACAATAATCAAATAGATATAGTAGTTTCTTAGATAGCAATAGTCTTACTAGTTAAGGTTTGACATCAATAAAAATACAACAATTGCTTCAATTACAGTTTCCAACAATCTCCCGCTTTGGCATTGATGGAAAAACCATATGAATAACACATGGATTACCAACCAATCCAAAACATATCTATCCATCAGAAATATTTATAATATCCTTAGCTTCATTCTGATATAGAATCAATTAGCCATGCCCACTAAATCTCTCCCTCTTACTTGATCTTCCATGCAATCTCACCATGTGTATTCATCTGTGATCATCTCCCTCTTTGACAAAAATGCCAAAACAACAACTAAAATATACATCATGTAGATGTTGATATCATTGTTCAGTTTAGTAACAGTATTTCTCCCTCTACCATCTTTTCTTATGACTGATTATTGGTTTTGCTATGCTTTTTCACAAATCTAGGCTGCTCCTAAAGTGTGACATGTCTCTACATCAATTTATCAGATACTCTTTGTAGCACACTTGATGCAGTGCTCCTAGCTTGACTAGATAGCCTTAGTTAGGGGAAGAACCCCTAATTGACCTCTCAGATATTCATGAGCTTCATTAGGTAAAGGTTTAGTGAATATGTCTGCTAGTTGTTCCTTTGTATTCACATATTCCATTCGGACCTCTTTATCTTGTACTAGTTCCCTCAAGTAATGATACTTGATGGTGATGGGTTTGGTATTTGTGTGCATCACTAGATTCTTAGAGATGTTGATAGTACTTGTGTTGTCATAGTAGATGACAACTAGTTCAGTGATCTCTTCTTTCATGTCTACCAACAATTGCTTTATCCATACCAAGTTTGAGCAGTTCACTGTTGCAGCCACATACTCGGCTTCAGCAGTAGATTGGGAAATACAATTTTGTTTCTTCCTTGTCTAGAAAACTAATCTCCATCCAAGAAAGAAAGCTCCACCACTAGTACTCTTTCTATCATCCACATTTCCTGCCCAATCAACATCAGCATATACTATCATGTCAAACTTTTCATACTTCTTGTAGTACAATCCCTTTCAAATATCTCATTATCATTTTGACAACCATTATGTGATTTTCCTTATGATTGGTAGAGAATCTTGCCACAATCCCAACAACTAAAGTAATATCTAGTCTGCTATGTACAGTATACTACAGCTTTCCAATCATAGATCTATACAAAGTCTGGTTTATTTCTGCACCATCATCATTTTTAGAAAAATTTTGTTTAGTAGCCATGGGAATACTTACTGGCCTTGAATCTTCCATACCAAAGGTTTTTAGTATCTCATGAACATATTTAGACTAGGTGATGAAAATTCCTTTCTCCATCTGAGGTGATGAAAATTCCTTTCTCCATCCGATATACTTGTAAACCAACAAAAAATTTGATCTCCCCAAACATAATCATTTCAAATTCAATTTGCATTTAATTTGAAAATTTCTTACACAAGGAATCTTGTCCACCAAATATAATATCATCTACAAAAATCTTAGCCAACAAGATTCCTTTACCTTATTCATCTTTCATGTATAGATTTCTTGTGTCATTTATCCTTAAGAATCTAATATGTATCAAGTAGTTGTGCAGTCTCTCATACCATGTTCTGGGAGCTTGCTTTAGTTCATACAGTACTTTATTTAGTTTTCAAACCATGTGTCTTTTTTTTGGATCAACAAATCCACCTTGCTAGTTAATGTACACTTCTTCTTCTAATATACCATTTAAAAATGCTGAATTAACATCCATTTGGTATACCTTGAAATCTTTGTAGGCAACATATGCAAGTAAGGTTCTTACTCCTTCCAATCTAGCTATAGGGGAAAATGTCACCTCATAATCTATTCCTTCTTCTTGTGTGTAGCCCTTGCATACCAGCCTAGCTTTGTTTCTTGTGATTTGACCATGCTCATTCAGCTTGTTTTGGAACACCCACTTTGTTCCAATGACATTTTTATTTTCTAGTCTCGGCACCACAGTCCACATATCATTATTCTCTATCTGGTCTATCTCCTCATTCATTTCTTGTATATAGTCTTCATTTTCTAATGTCTCCCTTGTTGTCTTAGGCTCGAATTCACATAGTAAACATGTTGGATCTCTTTTTTTTCTTCTGGTCAGAACTCCAGTATCTTTGTCTCCAATTATTTGTTCAAGCTTGTGATGTCTCCTTACATATTGTGCCAAAATAGGTTTTGTTCTTGTTTCATCTTTCTCTTTAGGTTCACCAACAAGATTGTTAGATTCAGCTTATGAATGCTCAGAAACCTCTTCTTGATACTCAACAGCTTCCTCCTATTGCTCGACATGTTCTTCTTCTCTCTCGGCATTGTTTTCCTAATGCTCGACATTGCTTACCTGAGAATCTGCATTAGGTGCAAGTTTGTCACTTGCCTCTCCTTCCTCTATATACACAAAAGATTTGTAATCTTTTGGTTCTCTTTTACTGTCAACTTCATTTTTCTCTACATACTCATCAACTTTGACATTCACACTTTCCACAATTTTGTTAGTGTTAGAGTTCAAACAATTATAAGCTTTACTTTTTGTGGAATAGCCTAGGAATATACCCTCATCACTTTTAGAATTTTATTTTCCATTCCTATTATCCTTTAGTACGTAGCATTTGCTTCCAAAAATTTTAAATTACTTTACATTAGGTTTGTTAGGCGTGAATGCTAAATGTTTGGCAGCCATTCTATAGCAGTTGTTGTTGCATTCATGACTATGATTGTCATTGATGTCAACACAGTGATTTACTAGAGATTAGCAAAGGGGCAGATAGTGTTTGTATTAGCGCACATGGGATATTGTAGTTGGAGATATGTGATGTTGAGGTTATACTCTTTGATATGTTATACGGTTATGGTTAAGATCGTAGACAATAATTCATTTATTCATGGAAGTTATGAGCATTTTGGTTGAAGCAGTATTCAGCCAGTGTTCCTGAGTAGCGGGTTGTGGAAATCAGATGATATCTCTTAATCAAGATGGAATATGGTTTTGCATAATTAAAGGGAAGTTGGAGACACATTTTTAGTGACATGGATTATAGCACAAACTTCGAGGTCACATGAGTGAAGAATTATTGTAGTTGGAAGCTGACAATTTTGTGTAATTTTAATGTAGCGTGTGGAAACTTTTATTTTGTAATTGTATGCCAACTCATTTGTAATTACTTGAGTGTGGTATAAAGGAAGGAATGTTTTTCCTTTTTGTAATGAGTTGAGAGATGGTGGAACTTGGTTGGATGTGGTTATGTACACATGAAGTGAAGAAAAGAGCTAAAGCAATTGTGAAAGCGAATTTGTGAAGGAAGACATGAGAAGTATAGAGATCTGAACTTGAGATCTGGTGTAACAGTGAGTGCAGTTTGGCATAG
Source organism: Chamaecyparis obtusa (assembly GCA_027943335.1). Lineage (NCBI taxonomy): Eukaryota > Viridiplantae > Streptophyta > Pinopsida > Cupressales > Cupressaceae > Chamaecyparis > Chamaecyparis obtusa. The sequence continues at coordinate 617,436 of BSBK01003219.1, read as the reverse complement.
TCAGAGAAGAGGTAACATATTATTCTATTGAATAATCTAGAGATTAGTTGGACAGTGTGTTTAGTGATCTTTCCCTTGAAGTTGTTTGGGCAGTGGGTCCTTCTATCTTCCATAACTCTTAAAAGGGTTAGAATCTTTTAACAGGGATTCAAAATCTCCTAACAGAGATTCATATGTACTGAATGTATTTCATAAGACTCCTAACAGATTCCATCCTTTCACAAGGAATATTCATATTAGTGTATCTTTTGTGGGCATCATTCCCACTGGGGTTTACTCTTTGATCAAGAGCTTCCCTAGTCAACATATCTTGTGTCATTGTGTTATTATGTATGCATATCTTTCTATGGTTGGTAATTATATTGCTTACATGGTTTAATTTTGTTGAAATTGATAAAAGTTATAATTATCAAATAACTGATTCACCCCCCCCCTCTCAATTATCTTGGTGGACTTTACTTTCTAACAATTGGTATCAGAGCGACAGGTCCTTGAAAAAGAAGTTTAATAGCTTAAGGAGATCCATGGAAAATTTTAGGAAAGAAAGCCCTAAGTTTGATGGAGTAAATTTTGACAGCTGAAAAGAAAAGATGAAGACACACCTACTGTGTTTAGGACCAGGTTATTGGTTGATTACAAAGAATGATAAGACTATCATTCAAGAGGACAATCTTAAAACATGTACTACCGATGAGAGAGATTTATTCACGTGTAACATACTTGCAAGAGAAGCACTTTCGATAGCCCTTCTGAAGAATGAGTACAGTCAGGTAAAATGTTTGAAAAAATATTATGAAATTTGGAAAGCTTTACACTCTACTTTTGAAGGTGATGAACATGCAAAAAGAGTTAGATTACATAATTGGATATGTGCATTTGAAGATATAAGAATGTTGGAAGATGAATCTGTAAGAAGCTATATTGGTAGAATGTCAGAAATTGTTGCAGGCATAAAATCTTATGGAGGAACAAAGACAAAGAATGAAGTGATACGGAAAATTCTGAGGACATCAACTCCTGTATTTAAGAAGACAACACAAATGATTGAACAAGTTATACCTTGTAATACAAACTTTATAAGAGAGACTCTTCTTGGAAGATTGGAAGTAGCAGAGATGAACCTAAGGTTATTAGGAGACTTACCTAGAATGGAGAAAGTATTTTGTGCTCTTAGTTTTCGACCTACTTTGTTAAGAAGCATCAATGTGAGTGGAGATTATGCTAGCAGCAGTAGATCTAGAAATGAAGAAGACAAGAAGATTGAAGAAGGTATTGCTTTGCTTGTGAAGAGAGAACCAGATGGTAAGAAAATTTTTAAATGTTGGACTTGTCAAGAATATGGTCATTTTGTATCTAAATGTCCTAAGAGAGTTAAAAAGTATAGAAACAATTTCAAACCTAGAAGATCTAAGGAATGTTATTATGCTAATGATGAAGATCTTGAAGCTAGTATAGAGAGAACTCTAAGTGAAAGTGATACTGAGAATAATGATCACATAGGATTTGTATAAATTAAAGAAGAGAATCCTAAAACTGATGTTAAGGAAGAAAAAGCCTTAGTTTCTCAAGTTGAAAAGAAAGCTGATTGGATTATAGATAGTGGTTGTTCACATCATATGACTAGAGACATGAAAAAGTTCATAAAGTTTAACGAATATGATGGAGGAGTTGTTAGAGTTGGAAACAATGCCCCTTGCTTGATTAAAGGTATAGGATCTATTACTCTTGATGGAAAGACTAATACTGATGATGTTTATTTTGTGGGTGGATTGAAACATAATCTTTTAAGTGTTGGACAGTTAGTTGATAAGGGATATCAAGTTTGGTTTACTGAGAAAACTTGTGTGATAAAGGATAAAGATGGAAATTTGATTGGAACTGGATCTAGAACCGGAGGTAATGTATTTTAGTTGAATCATACTGAGATGACATATTTGATTACTAAAATTGATAACAGTTGGTTATGGCATAGATGGTTTTGTCATATAAACTTTGACAATATTGTGAAAGTAAGTACTACACTTGTAGTAAGGGATTTACCTAAAATTATGAAGCCTCCTAACATGATTTGCAAAGAATGTGTGATGGCTAAACATAAGAGAAGTTCTTTTCCCAGTAAGAAGTTTACATCTATAGAAAAGCTAGAGATTATTCATACAGATTTGAGCGGTCCTACTAGGACTAGAGGATTCTATGGAGAAAGGTATTTTATGATTCTTGTTGATGATTTTACAATAATGATGTGGATTGCATTTCTTAAAAAAAAGTTTGAAGCATTTTATAAGTTTAAGATCATTAAGGACAGAGTTGAGAATGAATTTGGAATGAAGATTAAATGTTTGAGATCTGATAGAGGTGGAGAATTTACTTCTAGAGAGTTTAACACCTTTTGTGATGAAAATGGCATTAAGAGATAGTTTTCAGCCCCTAGAACACCTGAACAAAATGGTATTGCAGAAAGAAAAAAATAGATCAATGACTGAAGTAGAAAGAGCTATGTTATTTGAGAATGATTTGGCAAAGATATTCTGGAGAGAAGCAATGAACACAGCAGTGTATACAATGAATAGAGTACAAATCAGAGCAGACACATACAAGTAACCCTATGAATTATGGTTTGGACATGCACCCTCAGTTAAGTATTTTAGAATTTTTGGAAGCAAATGTTATATAAAGAGAGATGATGATATTGGAAAGTTTGATCCTAGAAGTGATGAAGGTATATTTCTTGGATATTCTTTGAAAAGCAAAGCCTATAGATGTTACAATAAAAGAACTAAGACTATTGTTGAGAGCGCAAATGTTAAAGTTGATGAAAAGTTCAAAATTCAAGAAAGAATGCTTGATTATGAATCAGATGAAGAAGCTCATCCTAAACCTAACATTGGATCTACTGAATTATTTTTTGAGACTAACAGTGATTTATTGAATGAAAGCCATAGTGAAGAACCTACACCTAAAGTGAGATCTGAGACAGTTTCACCTAACAAGAGTTTATCATGAAATTATCCTATTGGGAAAATTATTGGAATCATCAAAAGAGGAGTTCTAACTCAGAATAAGGTACAAGAATAGTTATGTTTGATTTCTTAAATTGAACCTAAAACTACTAGTGAAGCTTGTGAAGATGAAATTTGGACTAATGCTATGAAAGAAGAACTAGATCAGATTGAAAAGAATAAGAAATGGGAATTGGTCTCTAGACCTAAAGACAAGAATGTTATTGGAATGAAATGGGTATTCAGAAATAAGATGAATGAACAAGGAGAAGTAGTGAGAAACAAAGAAAGATTGGTATGTAAGGGATACTCACAACATGAAGGAATTGACTATGAAGAAACCTTTGCACCTGTTGCAAGAATTGAAGCAGTAAGAATGTTTTTGGCTTATGAAGCTTACAAGAAATTCAAAGTATATTAGATGGATGTGAAGTCAACATTTCTGAATGGAGAATTGGAAGAAGTCTACATTGAGCAGCCTGAAGGTTTTCCTTTGACTCAAGAAGGAGACATGGTATGTAAACTAAAGAAAGCCTTATATGGACTAAAGCAAGCACCTAGAATTTGGTATGTAAGATTGGACAGGTATTTGTTAAAGTTGGGATTTACAAAAGGAATAGCTGATAGCAATTTGTACACAAAAGAAATTGAAAATGGTTTGTTGGTTATGGTTATTTTTGTTGATGACATTATTTTTGAAGGAGAAGATGAAGCTAGTGACAAATTTGCTAATGAAATGAAGACTGAATTTGAAATGAGTATGATTGGTGAAATGAAATACTTTTTGGGATTATAGATAACATAGAATAATGATGGTATCTTTCTAAGTCAGACAAAGTACCTGAATGACTTGTTGAAAATATTTGGAATGGAGAACTGTAAACCAGTTGAAACACCTATGGTAATTGGACATAAATTATCTAGCATAGATGAAACATCGACAGTTGAACATAAGAAATACAGATCTATGGTCGGAGGATACTTGACTCATACAAGACCTAATATAGCACATTCACTTGGAATTGTAGCAAGATTTCAAGCTGAACCTAGAGAATCACATTATGCAGCAGTAAAAAGGATACTAAGATATTTAAGAGGCACAATGGACTATGGATTGTGGTATGAAAAATATGATGATTTTACCCTATGTGCATATACAAATGCTGATTGGGGAGGCAATGTTGATGATAAGAAGAGCACCACTGGTGGAGCATTTTTCCTTGGAGGAAGATTGATTTCTTGGCTAAGCAAGAAGAAGAATTGTATCTCACAGACCACAGCAGAAGCAGAATATGTAGCAACAACAAACAATTGTAACTAGATAATTTGGATGAAGAAAATGTTGAAGGATATTAGAATAAAGTTTGTTGAACCTTTTGTCATACATTGTGACAACACCAGCTCAGTCAGTATGTCTAAGAACCCTGTATTACATTCTAAGACAAAACATATAGAGATTAAGTATCATGTTGTAAGAGAGAAAGTTGTTGAGAAAGAAGTTAGACTTGAGTACATAAGTACAAAGGGGCAAATAGTAGATATATTTACAAAGCCTTTTCCTAAGGATACATTTGAGTATCTGAGAGGTATGCTTGGGGTTATGCCCCAGCCTATTTTTGAGAAGTGATGCAGTTGGTTGCATCTGTCTAGTGGTATATGAGCCTTATTTTTCTTTTGGACTGGATGTTGGTACTTCCTCTATGGGGGAGTATGTGTATCTAAGCTGAGTCATGAGGACTCTAGTGAATGTATTTTTTGAATAGTGTCTTTTGAGATTAGAGTTATTGTTGACATAATGATGAGATTTTTGTCATTGATGTCAATGGGGGAGAAGTGTACATGAAAAAAATATTTGTACTATTTGAATAGGAAAATGAAGCAAGATTTGATTAATGAAGAGGACTTGAAATATTTTCTTCAAGCAACAGTTTTGCAGTATTGGATTTTTGGAACATTGGTTGTTTTTTCATCTATGTTGCCATCAATTCCAATGGGTGATATTGTTAGGAATGAATGATAAATGTTTGGCAACCATTCTGTAGCAGTTGTCATTGCATTCATGACTATGATTGTCATTGATGTCAACACGGTGATTTACTAGATATTAGTAGAGGAGCAAACAATGTTTGGATTAGCGCACATGGGATATTGTAGTTGGAGCTATGTGATGTTGAGGTTATACTCTTCGATATGTTATATAATTATGGTTAATAGCATAGACAATAATTCATTTATTCATGGAAGTTATGAGCATTTTGGTGGAAGCAGTATTCAGGCAGTGTTCCTGAGTAGCAGTTTGTGGAAATCGGATGATATCTCATAATTAGTATGGAATCTGGTTTTGCACAGTTAAAGGGAAGTTGAAGACATATTTTTAGTGATGTGGATGAAAATGCAAACTTTGAGGTTGCACGAGTGAAGAATTATTGTATTTGGAAGCTAACAATTTTGTGTAATTTTGATGTAGCATGTGGAAACTTTTATTTTGTAATTGTATACCGACTCATTTGTAATTACTTGAGTGTGGTATAAAGGAAGGAATTTTTTTCCTTGTTGTAATAAGTTGAGAGATGGTGGAACTTGGTTGATGTGTTGATGTGCACATGAAGTGAAGAAAAGACCTAATGCAGTGGTGAAAGTGAATTTGTGAAGGAAGACATGCGAAGTACAAAGATCTAAAATTGAGATCTGGTGTAACAGTGAGTGCGGTTTGGCATAGTCAAAGAAGAGGTAACATATTATTCTATTGAATAATCTAGAGATTAGATGGACAGTGTGTTCAATGATCTTGCCCTTGAAGCTGTTTGGGCAATGGGTCCTTCTGTCTTCCATAACTCTTAACAAGGTTAGAATCTTTTAATAGGGATTCAAAATCTCCTAACAGGGATTCATATGTAGTGAATGTATTTCATAAGACTCCTAAGAGAGTCCATCCTTTCACAAGGAATATTCATATTAGTGCATCTTTTTTGGGCAGCATTCCCACTGGGGTTTACTCTTCCATCAAGAGGTTCCCTAGTCAATATATCTTGTGTCATTGTGCTATTGTGTATGAATATCTTTCTATGATTGGTAATTATATTGCTTACATGGTTTAATGCTATTGAAATTGATAAAATTTATAATTATTAGATAATTGATTCACCCCCCCCTCTCAGTTATCTTGGTGGACTTTACTTTCTAACAAGGTTCATACCCATGCCATAGCTCATAAGGTGTCAGATTCGTACCTTTTTTATCTATACTTGGTTAAGAGTATAAATAGCTCTACTTACAACTTCTCTCCAATACTTTTGTGCAACATTCTTTTCAATCATTAATGTCCTTGCACAATCCATGATAGATCTATTCCTTCTCTCTGCTATACCATTTTGTGGAGGAGTTCTTGGTACGGACATTTGTCTTTTGATCCCTCTATCATTGCAAAATAGATTGAACTCATTGGATATAAATTCTCCACCTCAATCAAATCTCAGACACTTTAGGTTCCTACCTATCTCCTTTTCAACCTTAGCTAAATACCACTTAAAATTTTGAAAAGCATCAAATTTTTCTTTTAAGAACATTATAGTCATCATTCTAGTATAATCATCGACAAACAGGATAAAATATCTAGCACCACAATAGCTTTGTACACCCATAGATCTAGAAAGGTTAGTATGAACTAAATCTAAACAATTCTCAGAAGTAAAACTCTTGCTCTTAAAACTAGACTTTATCATCTTACCCAATTGACATTCTTTGCACATTACATTTTCAGGTTTCTTCAATCTAGGTAGACCTCTCACTTTCTTCTTCTTACTAATTTCTACCAGATTATCAAAGTTAACATGACATAGCCACTTATGCCATAACCAAATATAATCAAGTTGTGCAATCATACATGTTTCTTTAGATAGGTCTAGATAGAACAAATTACCTCTTGTTTGTTCTCCACTTCCAATCAGTTCACCAGTGGCATCAAATATTTTGGCCTTCATGTGATGAAATTCCACTCGGTGGCTAGTGCTATTAAGCTGTGCAACACTCAGCATATTATAGTTAAGACCCTCAACCCAATAAGCATTTTCACAAGTGATCTTATCAGTCAGCTAAATCAATCCTTTACCTCTAACAGGACATGGTGCATCATTACCAAATTTGACACTTCTACCTTTATAATGATCTAAGGTATCAAACTTACTCTTGTCACCAGTCATGTGATGTGGAAAACCACTATCAATAATCCATTTATCATTTTTGTTCACATAAGATATCAATGTAGTTTTCTCATCCCCATCAGACAAATCTTTCATTGCAACATAGACAACTTGAATTTCAAAATCATTAGTATCACTATCAGTCTCTTCTTCGGCAATGTATTAGGATTTCTTACCTTTTCCTTTGTAGTCCTTGTACCTTCGGTAACCTCTATCTTCTCTTTTCTCTTTATGTTTTTTGTCTCTTTCTTCATCCTTATCATCCCTATCAGGACATCTAGCAGCTATATGACCAACTTTATTACATGAAAAACATATAATAGGGAGTTTACCGTTATACTTTCCTTTTCCCTTTTTCAGTCTTCTAGCAATAATAGCTTCTAGATCCTCAAGTTCTTCATCAGATGTGTCACTTTCACTTTCACTCTCACTGATGCATCTTTCTTTTTCCTTCTTTCACTTACTCAAAACCATTTGAGACTTAAAAGTAGATTCAACACTAGCAACAGTGAATTTATCATAGCTAGAAAGTTCAAAAGTAGTAAGCTTACCAACCAAACTTTCCAAAGTAAGAGCATTGTTAGGGTTACATCTAGACTCCTAAATTACTAAAATTTTGATGGCATAAATAGGACGCAGAGTTCTCAATACTTTTGTAATTACAGTTTCATCATCAATAGTTCCATTTGCTCCTCTAATAGCATTTACAACTTCTTTTATTCTGCCACAATATTGTGCAATATTATCACCTTCTTGCATTCTCATTTCATCAAATTTACCTCTTAGGCTCTCATATTTTTCTCTCAGTACATTTATATCACCACCATAGATGTTTCCAAGAGTGTCCCACATTTGCTTTGCATTAGTGCAGTCTTTGATGTCTTTAAATTCTAGATGACTTAGGTCTCCAACATTGCTTGGTTGTGCTCCTGTTTAGCTCTCATCTCTTATGTATTCAAAGGTGCAACATGTGTGACATAATCATGCTCAACATAATACTTTGCAAAATCACCAATACCGGCTAGATGTAGCTTCATCAAGCTTTTCCATGCAAGGAAGTTCTCCTTATTTAGCTTTGGTACCTCCTTCTTATACATCCTGATCATTTACTTCAAGTACCTTTGAAACTTGTTCTCTATAAGCACCAAAAACTCTGATACTAATTGTTAATATGATTTAGAACAATAGAGAGGGGGGGTGAATCAGTTGTTCTCAGGTCCAAATGTATAAAACAAACTTTAAAACTCCTCAAAAAATCAGATCCAACAACCAATAGCTACTCGGTCATTACTGATTGCATAACAAAAACATATAATAGTGCAGTCCACTATCCAATAGTATCTAACTTGTAAAACATAGAAATGTTCAAACCAAAACATTCACACAAGTATTAACACTAGGATTTATAGTGGAAACCCAATTTGGGAAAAACCACTTTGTAACATGTTACTATTATTTTCACTCTTCTAAAGTGAGCTCTGTGAAAAGTCAACCCTATCAAAAGTTACAAACACACTATTAGGTGTGACCCAATTAAAGGATTTAAACCACTCTGTTAAAAGTGCACCTTGTTATAGGACTTACATACATCCCATTAGAATGAAACCTTGTTCAAAGGATTTATACAAATGAATTTTAGGTCAACCTCTGTTAAAAGGATTTTGACTGATAAAATGATTAGAAAGTAATAGTAGTAATGATCTGAAAAACATACAACTCACTTTACAAATATCAAATCCAATTCCATACACATATGCTAGCTTATTGACTGTGAACCTTTACCATCTCCATCATTGATTTGCTCGAAAATCTCTTCAAGCAATCACAACACTTCTCCTTCAACCTTTTCTACTTAGACAGTCAATAACATCAACAACACTTCCAGCATCCTCTTCTCTACTCTCTTCAACCTCTGTTTAGGTTTCCTTTATAATTCCTGAATTAGGTCAATACATCTTTTTCCTCTTAATCTCCTTTGTAGATCTTAGGTTTAGGTCAGATTCATCGAATCCTTCCAAATTTATGTTCTTCATCTATCCTTCTAGAAATATCTCAAATCTATTAATAGATTTACAATAAAATGTTTTACTGTGCATTAAATGCTTTCATACAATCAATAAATAAGGTCAACACATTTTACATAATCCAAGAATTCAATTATGTCGGCTGGAAATTTGAATTCTTCCTCAAATGTAAATTACTGATGCTCGGTCAATACAATGTTCAACTCCTCGGTCTTCATTAGAAATCTCAGTCACCATAAAAATTGTTTCCTCGACAATTAACTAATATTTGGTCAACACTAAAGTTACTTGGCATATACTGGCTCGGTCGACACTAACATCACTCGGCTTAAACTAGATTTATTCACTTTTTCTCAGTTAAGCCTACCAGTTTAGTCTTCATTCTTACTTAGATAAATAATACATAATCTTATCATTGTGCCATATAATCAAGTACTCATTAAAGTATCAAGATAACTCAAATGTTCCTTAGGTGCTCTTGCTACCAACCTTGCCTATCCCCCTTCACTGCAATCAAATAGATATAGTACTTTCTTAGATAGCAATAGTCTTACTAGTTAAGGTTTGACATCAATGACAATACAACAATTGCTTCAATTGCAGTTTCCAACATCTTCAACTCCCATGAGTCTCATTTTCTTATTTTCTTTAAAATCCTTCACCTTGCACTATATCCAAAAATATTTAAACTACAGTGTTTTAGTGAAGTCATCTTCTTGAAGGAACCCGAGAGAAATAACTTCTCTTTCATCATTTGTATCAATTGGAGACTTATCCTCAAGAGTATTAACATTGTAACCATGGACTTTATTTTGGAATGCAAGGGGTGGTGATGTTAGATTTGACTCTATTTCTCCTTTTAATTCCCTTAAGATATGTTCCACCTCTGTCGAATCACATTCATTATTCTAAATATTGTATGAAACCAGTGGGACAACATTATCTTCTTGTGAGACTGGAGGAGGAGAGTCTAAATCAGACTCTTGCAGAATCAATTTTCTTCTCTTTTTGGGAGTAGAAATGGATTTATCAACCTCCTTAGGCTTCTCTACCTCCTTAATCTCCTCTTTTTGTTGAATCTTTCCATACAACCTCTCAAAATTCTCAATACACTTCTCAATCCTTAGGACCTCGTATTTTTTCTCATCATAAAACCTAGGGAATCTTGTCATCAGCCTTTCCTCTTCCATTTTCACTAGGATTCCCCATTTTTTGACCTTTTTAATAATGGACAGGATGTCATCATAATTTTTTATTACATCTTCAACAATATTTAACTAGTGTTTAAATTTGGTAATTAGAGATTGGATATGTCCCTCTAGGTCATAGTCTTTTCCATTTTCACTATCCAATCTAAAATTATTCTTGATATATTTGTACACTTCATTCAGCATGTTGGAGCCAATGGTGAACCCAAAAAACTTTACAAAATGAGCCATATATGTACCCTTCTTCCTTGGATCCATAGCCTCTCTTTCTAATCACAACATCTACCATATGAACTCTAAAAACCCAATTCTTTTTTATACATGAGTGGGTAATTTATGAGGCATCTTCATGCATCCATAAACTCTAATTAATGTGTACTTGGGCTTACAAATATAATCTCCTAAATTATGAGTACACTTCTTCTTAGGAAAATATTTCATTGGCCTGAGCATAACCTTGATTCTATGTGAAAATCTTTCCCTTTGATGTCCTAAGATCCTTAACATCCATAAAAAAAACACATCATGAAACTTATTGCAGTCCAAATCTGTATTGTTCCTGTCCCAGGCTTGACACCATAGCTATACTGGAAACTTATTTCCTTGCCCATCATTTGAAGTTAATTTCAAAGAATTTCTAAATTCATAAATATTTTGGCACAAAACTAAATGCAATAACAGAGAGTAGTTTTTAAGGTTTCTATGGTTTTCCACTTCATCAATTTATGATGAAACAACATATCAATCTCAATATAAAAATCAAACTCCAAATAAAAATTAGGCTTCTAAAGTGTCATTGACATATACATGAAATCCAAAAGCATTTTTTACCTAGCATCTTCTCCACAAAATTGAGCCCATGAAAAGTATGTTTTTTGAAGGAAATACATAAAACTATTTGTCAAATGTGGACCCTTGTTATGTACTGGAATCATCTGATTGTTAACACCCTTCTTCATAAAATATAAAATTTCCATGAACCCTAAACTTTTCACCATTATCTCATAATAAATAACAAGTTTCTACATGAACCAAAGGAATCCCATCCATTTTTCTTATCATTCTTATCTCTAGTTTGTAATGCTTAGCTAAAACATTCATCACCTCCACATCCACACATACATTTGGCACAATAACTTTACCCAAATCTAAATCCAAGGATTACACCTTGGTTCTTTCTCATTTTTTTCACATAGAAGAACCAAACCAAGGACCTACAAGAAACTGGAATCATTGAGTCTCTACATTATTTCCATTCATCAAAAAATATATTTTTTATGCCTATGATTAATGACCCAGGTAATATACTAAGTAGTGATTGTGGTGAGGAATTCTCCTTGTGGGTTTCCTCTCTAATTATTATTCCTTCTTAGTTATTACTTCTACCTTTTTCTTAGGCATCTTTGAAATTAAAAACTTCACAAGCTTAAAAAAAGCTTCATTTACTGGTTTTGGATTCGTAGACCCATGTCCTAGCTTCGATCCTTTAGCTCTAGATTGTTTCTTATCTCAAATTTCAAGGCTCCAACAGATATCAGTTTGACTCCTTCATATTCATATATGAAATTTAATTTAAGGCTCATTAAATTACAACATCACTTTGCAATACTTTGTGCATGTGAAAATCTTACAGTGCATTTTAATTGTTAAATTCACCACCTCTACATTAAATGACCATATTTTTTCCATTTCATGAACATCTTTATCCTTTACTTGTGATATTATGAAAAATCACTATCTCACAACCTCTTCTATATGTTACTTTCAAAAAAGTGAAAAATGTCACAAATTATTTTATATTAATGATAAGTTTATTTTAATTCTTTAATATGCTTGTTATCTTTGAAGCAAGACTATAACTAGGTCATTTTGGTGCCTCAGAATGGAAACTTTTGATTGATCCATCAGGTTGTAGATACCGATCGATTAGATGGATAGGTAAAGGAAGAATATGCTAAGTGTTTTGACCAGTGAAAATGAAGGCAATAATAGAGATTTTTTTGCATGCCAATCTAGATAAACGAGTAAAAGTATAAAAGTTTGTGTCACACTTTTATAAAGGAAAAGGTCAACAATACACAAACTGTTCAACTTTAATGACATAAAAGTAGTATTTGTATTTAGAATTTGAAGATGGTGTAAATTGTTGAAATGTGTAAAATGGGATGAATTTTATGCCTATAATTATTTTTTTAAAAATTGAACAAGAATTCACATAGCTTTTTAATTGTTGAAGTCCATTTTTTAATTATTGAACAATGCTAAAAATTTGGGGTCTAGTTCCCACCAAAAAAGTATATGCAAAATTTTTTTCTCCTTTGATTTCAAAATGATTCAGGACAATTGCAAACAGAACACAAGATGGTGTTTTTGGAACCTTGAGACGCAAAATAACCAATAGCATTATTTTTTAATAGAAATCCACTTAAAACAAACTTTTTTGGGCTCAACATGAGAATGCCATAACAATTCAAAGATTAAATGCCACTTATTGCTAGACCAGTTCAAGCCCCGAGCTTGATTAATTTCATTAAAGATGGTGTCACTGTCAAAAAGCATTTTATAAATTTTCTTGCAAGAGAAATTACCAAGCGTGTTACCATCTCTCCACTTCATGTAAGAAGGGTTTTGACTAGAAACAATGCACTTACCAGGAAACCAATTACCCATAGCCTTAGAAATAAGAGTGTATGTTTTTTTTCTGAGAGGGGGGGATACCAAACTTGTTGCTTAATTCTACCCAAGAGGAGATTCTATTATCAACTAGAATATCGCTGATGAGGGATATGCCTTTTCTATTCCAAATTTTTGCTAAACAGCACTGGGTGAGGGCAAGGGGTTTATCATTAAGGTATATCCCCCACCAGATGGATCTGTTTAGAACTGAGAAGTATGGGGTTCTCGCAACAACACTTTTGGAACATAGGAGTTGTTTAATATACTTCCACGCCTTCCATAGAGCAGAGAACACCTTAGATCCAAAAACTTTCACCTCAAAATCTCCTAAGAGGATGTCAAGAAATGAGACATTACTCTAGGATTTACCTTTTTTAATAGAATATTTGGCAATATTATTTCTAATAAGGACTTTCCATGGTTTATCACTAGAAATAGCTTTAATAATCCACTTGGAAGTTAAAGGCATACCTTGTTTTTTGAGATCCTTGAATCCCAAACCTCCCTGTAATCTTAGGGTACAACACCACTCCCACTTGACATTATGTCTTTTCCTATTACCAATACCATCTAACCATAGAACATCTCTCAGAATCTTCTCAAGCTTATTTTTTTGGGATTTGGTAAACAACCAAGTAGAAGCATAATAAATTACATGAGATGATAAAACTTTTTGGACTATCTGTAGTCTACCTGCTAGAGATAACATATGCATTTTCCACTTTAAATGTTTCTTTTCTATTTTCTTAAAGATCCAATTCCACATTTCATTAAGTGAAGGATCAAGAGAAAAGGGAATTCCCAAATATCTTAAAATAACTTTAGGGCCCGACCACTACCATCCTTTTACACCAAGCCAAGGGGGAGTGGTGTTGTCCAATCCAAGAACAACAGATTCAAATGTATATTGTCGTTAAACCATTTGAAATCAGAAGATGAAGTAAATTAGAGTCTTTTAGGATTTTCTATCTAGATTCTAAATATATATTTTTTTAAAATTTTTAAATTGATTTGAATGATTTTTTCTTTCTCCTATAAAAACTAGTATGTTGCGGAAAACATCATTTTCAAAGAGTTACATTGTAATTGGTTTGATGACATTATAATGATTATTTCATATTTTATTAATGTTTGAAGTTGACTAAACTATAATTTTGACATACCTTTACTATATAGCTTACAACTTGTGTATTTGTCAAATTTCATTTTTATTTTTTTTGATAGAAAGAGAACATCAATACCTAGGCCATAGATATTTTTTAGAATTTTTTTCCTCTGATTTACTATTTTTCCATAAGCATAAAAAATAGAGGTAGACATACGGTGAAATATCTATGTTTAGTAAAACTAAAAATATAAAGTCATAATAAACTTAATATATATTAACATTATAATAATTGGAAATATTTTTCTCAGTAGTACCTTATTGGAGATTTGCCACCAAGCTAGTGTTGACTATATGTTTGTCATTGATGAAAACATATGGTAAGCATCATGTGTTGAAGTCTTATGTAGAGAGCCTTGAGCATATGTTTCTTAGATATTTTATCAAAGTGATATCATAGATGCAGAGGTTGATTCTGAGTCTAGACAGTTATGTAGTTGTTTGTATCAGTAGTGTTCTTGACAGTGTTACAGGCAGAGTTTTGTATGTGATTTTCAGTATGGTTATGATGGAGCCTTGCACATTTATATTTGTGTTGAAGACATTTTTATGATCCTATGTTCATGGATGTAGAGTCATTTGTGCAATTGAAGTTGAGTAATGATGTTTCTATTTGTCAGTTATAGTTTCCTAAAATTGTATGATGAGGATGTCATTGTTTATATTGTTTTAGTAGTTACGCCTATCATTTTGATATGTGTGTTTGGTTTCATGTTTGGTGATGAGTTAAGAATGTTTGGTTAAGATCACATATAATATTTTGGCATGAGAATAAAGTTTCATTTAATATGGTGGAGCTGACTATGTGAAGTGATGTGTCTACTCATATTGAGTTGCACGGTCCTATTTGTGTTATGTGCTTGGTTTAGCCATTGGAGATGTTATTGAAGAGTTATATTGTTTCTCTATTATGATTTCATGGAATTTCTAACATGTCAACTTGATTATATCATTTGGAGAAAGATACTTATAGCCAGTTAGTTGTGATTGCTAAGTGTGATTGAGAAGAGAGAGAAGAAGATGTGAATGTACTATGACAATAAATCATCAGTTGAAGATCTATGTGATGAAGAATAGATTATATGTTATTCATTGGAATTGATCAAGACAACGGGTCTACTTTCCAATTCACCAAGATCCATTATGCAGAAGGTTGCAGCCTTCACCATTTGAGCAGTGTGCTCCCGGACAATGTGTCCTCACCTTTAAAAAGGTTATTTGTAAAAGTCTCCTAACAGGGTCTGACCGTTGACCAGGTCACTTGACTTCATGTATTGTAAAGATTAACTACTAACAAGGTTGCAAGATCTTCTAATAGGGTTCATTATACTCTAGTACAGTTTATAGTGGGTGCTAATTCCCACCGGAGTTTTTACCTATTTGGATTTCCCCGTAACCAAAATTGTGGTGTTTTGTTAAGTGTTATCTCATTGTGTATGTGCTTAATAGATAAAGGGTGCTCCCCTTAATACCACAAACACATAACAAAAATAGAGAATAATAACAATTTACAAGAACAAGAAATGGGCTTCTTATTATCTCCATAAATGTGGAATTACAAATTTTAGAATTACAATATGCAAAGCCACATGGGCATTTCCCTTGCAATATTTTGTAGGAAAAAGCCTCGAATTATTACCCATAACTATTCTAAATTTCTCTAAACTGCCCTAGACAACACTGCGGGCCTTCCTTATATAGGCAATTTTCCACCACCTGGGAAGGTTCCATAAATTTATCCATTAAGGTCGACCAACCCTAGAATTATTTTATTTTTTATTTTATAACATCATAGTCAACTCAAAACATGTTTTGAAACCCAAACAAAAATTTTGAAGGAAATTTATTTTATGGCATTTCAGGTGGCCCAACTTTTGGAGATCATAAGTCATCACCCGTTGATCTGATTGACAATGATGACCCCATTTTAGAAAGGGTGAAAAGTTCTCTACAATGCCCAAATAAGAAAGCTTCATTCAATTGAAGTTTTGACCTCATCCAGGGCCTCTAAAGCCTTAAAAACTAAGTTCAAAATTTTTGTACCCTATTGCCAATACCAAAAATTTTCAATATCTTCAAAACTAGACTTGATCTGGCAATAAAACTTTATCGCCAAGCTAATATGACCAAAATGAACCTCCAAGGAAGAAAATAGATGATTCTGAGCTTGAATGGAAAACTTACTAAAAATAGTAAATTTTCAAAAATAGCAGCTCTACACAAGATAGCCCTTATTGAAAAGAAACTAGAATTATTTTTGGGTGATGCAAGATTGCTCTTACACCCATGATGCTCCTACAATAGACACCCAGGGTAATTTGAGAAGTGATCCCATCACATCTTAGATGTGTAGAGGAAAACCAAGATAAATAACATCCTCCTTTATTAGCCATGATGAATCTTCAACAGGTCATCCTTTCCATTTGACCAGATATTCTTCATATGTCTTGTTCCTTGTGCTTCTACCAACACGACTATCCAATACATCCTCAATATCCTTGGTAGCTAGACTAGTTGTTGGAATACTCCATTGTGTTGTTGTGATCTCATCTTCAACACCACCCTCATGATAATCCATCAGATCTGAAATGTTAAATACTGGTGAAATATTTAGCTCAGTAGGAAATTCTACCTCATATTCATTTCCTAACTCATGCTTCTTCAGTATCTTACATGGCCCAAAATTCTTCATTTTCAACTTGTTATATGTACCAACTGGAAATCACCCCTTCTGCAAATGAACCATGACTTCATCTCCAACCTAAAATTCCTTATGCCTCCTTTTCTCATCTACCTTAGCATTATACTATGCATTCATCTTGGTAATATACTTCCTCACCTCCTCATGGATGTTCTTCAAGTGTTTTGCAAAATCCTCAGATTCAACACTACTTATCTCTCCTTTATCTATCTTCCTCAACTCTAAAACATTTCTGGGACTACTTCCATATAAAATCTAAAATGGTGATCTACAAGTGCTCCTATTAACAAAATTATTGTATGAAAATTATGCCTATGGTAAAATCAAATCCCATCCTATTGGCTTTTCTCCAACCAAACATCTCAGAAAATTTCCCAAACTCTTATTCACCACCTCTATATGTCTATCAATCTGTGGATGATGTGATGAACTGAACTTCAAATCTATCTTCAACTTCTTCCACA